>JAJOZX010001175.1:0-600000 GCA_023014485.1 Bathynomus jamesi
ATGGCTTGTCAAAGTCCTGTCCCATTCTCGGAACTATCTCTGATTCACATGTAAAAATTCCATGGATCTTACTGAAAAATTGAATAATGCACGTACTGAAACCAACGATAGATGATCAGTTTTGACGTTTGTTCATTGTTTACAAAAGTGCCGATTGACGATATGCTTGACTTTCTCTCCCGAGAATTACATAAGTATGACCTGCCACTACCTTCACACATTGTTTTGGAACTTATTAAGCTTTGCATCAAAGACTGTAAATTCACTTTCAATAACGAGTATTATCAACAAGTTTTTGGGATGGCCATGGGCCAATTGTCCCCTGTCGCCCCTCCTCTCCAATATTTATATGGAGTTTTTCGAGATTACTTACATCCGAGAATCCTGGGGGTTGGCATCCCTTGGTTGCGGTACGTCGACGATATTTTGTGATCTGGCCCATGAATCGTGACTGGATAACTTCCTCTTTCAGTTAAATGATCAAGTCCCCTCCATTAAGTTTACTTTAGAAGTGGAACAAGACAACTCAATCCCATTTTTGGATGTGCGTGTACATAGAGAAAGCCCAGGTTTTAAGTTTAGTATCTATCGAAAAAAAAATAAAAAATTTGTCCTACGTACATTTTTACTCGGGACATGACACCCCCACTAAGAAGGCCATTTTTTCTTCAATGTTTCTCCGCGCCCTTAGGATCGCCAGTCCGGAATACATCGATGCCGAATTGGAAAAAATCAACGGTATTGGAAGTGATCTGTGTTAACCATCTGCGTTTATGGAATCTTGTCTCAACAAGGCAAAACGAACTTTCTATCGGGTGAATAATAATATTTTAGTACTTCCATTTTTCCCGGGCTTTTTAGGCATTGCTAATGTACTTAAACTTTTGGATATTAATGTAGTATTTTCATATAACAATATTTTGAAAAATATCATAGTAAAAAATAGCCCTACCAATAATTCAGGCATTATCTATAAAATTGGTTGTAAACAATGTGATTCCTTTTACATAGATCAGACGGGAAAGAATTTGCACACACGTATAACACAGCATCAATATTCCGTTAGAACAGGACAGTCGTCCAGTGCCCTTTTTATCCATTTGTCAGTTATCCCACTGTATTGATTGGAATAATGCTTCAGTTTTATTTCACTCTAGCAACATTGTTAATAGAAATATTCTTGAGTCTGCCATTATCCAACTCACAAATAACTTCAACATAAGCAAAGGTCTTTTTCAACTCGATCCTGTTGTTTTGAATTCCTTCAGAACAGATTTAGATAAGAAGGGTAGAACGCTAAGTCTTTGGTAAACTTGTATGCAGGGCCGGCGCTAGGAAGTGCGGGGCCCAATTAGAAAATTGTTAGCGCCTAGCGGGGCCCTCTACCCTACAAAACCTGAAGATCGATGCTTTATGCTTCGTGCAGTACGCCAGTCCCAGCCAAAAAGCGTTGAGGGCTTGAGGCTCCACCATTAGCCACAATGATATACTAAAAATTGAAAGCCCATATGAAAGTTTTAATGTTTTATTACAAGTCAAGAAAATTACTGACATACTGTTTGTGCATAGGCCTTCTAAAAACAGACTTTTCTGGCTTTTTTATCCGAGAAATCTTTCAAAATCATTTCAAACTCAATGGTTTTTGTAATGTCATTTTCTATAGATAGCATTGCCAAATTATTTAGTCTCTCTTGTGAAATTGTGGACCGTAGGTACGTTTTAATCAGTTTTAGTTTCGAAAAACTTCTTTCACCTGATGCGACTGTTACGGGCATTGTTAAGTAAATCCTCAAAGCAATAAAAACATTAGGAAATGCTGTGAATCGATTGTTTGCTGCCAGGTATTCAAGCAGAGCTTGAGGCTTAACGGCACTGAAAGGAAGAAAAGGTTTTAGAGCTTCAAGTTCTTCGGCCAACAGATAACCATGCATGTCTTTAGTTGTTTCAGTAACTACCCCTCCATCAGTGGACTTACCGCTTTGGTACTGTCTTCTGGTGCGTTAACATTGTCTTCAACCTGGCTCGCGGCTGTGTCATCGTTTTCTAACTTGTTATCAATTTTATCATTGTCTTCATCAACTATAATTGGACACACGGCTGTGTTGTCATTTTCTGAATTGTCCTTGTTTTCTTCATCCTCAATACGTTGTCGTTTCAAAGTTGGAGTGACAAGAAATTTCGCTAGAGCACCTCTTTGTACACTCATTAATTCATCATAGCGTCCCCCACTCGAGCGCGTGCGCGGGGTCCCCTCGGGGCGCGGGGCCCAATTTGAACAAATCGGTCTAATCGACTTAAAACCGGCCCTGCTTGTATGCTACTCAAATAACTTGTATTTTTTTTTAATTTATTTTTATATACATCGAACCTAAACAAGAAGGGCAAAGTGCTAAAACCCGGGCAGATTTCCAGTATAAATTTGTATTTTTTTTCCTATAACATTGGTTGGAAACAATTAATTTGATCTTGTGCTAATCTTGTGCTAAAAATCGGTAGTTTTTCCTTACAAATTTGTATGCTCCTCCCACAATCCTTTAATGTTTAATAATTTTTAATTTTTTTTTCTCTCCGTTTATTATATATATAATATATATATATATATATATATATATATATATAATATATATATATTTGTTTTTTCTGTAACCTATATATGGGCTGTAACCCTTTATGTACTTCAGTGTTCCTGAGGATGTCATTAGACGAAAGC
Source organism: Bathynomus jamesi (assembly GCA_023014485.1). Taxonomy (NCBI): domain Eukaryota; kingdom Metazoa; phylum Arthropoda; class Malacostraca; order Isopoda; family Cirolanidae; genus Bathynomus; species Bathynomus jamesi. Next base: position 2,711 of record JAJOZX010001175.1, read on the forward strand.
GCTTGAGCACCATTCTGTGTTTCCTTTCCTTCGTGGTTTTGTCCTTCTAATGATTTCTTCTCTATCTAACTTGAATTTTGTTAACGAAAAATCTTGTATGGCTATACTATAAGCCAACTGGATAAATGAGTTCTTCTCTATGTAACTTGAATTTTGTTAATGGAAAAATTTCAAAATATTTAGCTTTGTTGAATAAATAAATAAACTTGTTAAACGACATTAATAAGTTTATATATATATATATATATATATATATATATATTATATATGTGTGTGTGTGTGTGTGTGTGTGTGTGTGAGCGAGCACGAGTTGATTATACGGTTTGTATATTTTCAAAATAATTAATATTTATACAAGCGCAGATGGGGTGAGAAGTTTTGGGGGGAATGAGGGAGGGGGGTAGGCGACCGTGTGTTTTGACCTGAAATTGTCGTTTATTTCACCTTTCTTCGTAAGGTTCCTTTTCCTTTCGTTTTTCCCACTGTTATTCGTGACTTAACGAAAATTGTGATATTAATAATAATAATAATAAAAATAGGAATTAAGTAATAAAGTGATTTATTTTAGTTGTGTAAAGAGCGTGTGTTTAAATTCTAATTATTTATTTAACAAACAGAATTTCTTTTAAAGTAAATTGTTGGAATTAATGAGAAGATTCATCTGTTGTGGTAACGAATTAAAATAAGTGGTGGTACCTGACAACTATCATCATATAAATATATGGTGGTATTTAGCAACCAAATGGATGAATAATATATGAAATAATTTAATAAATATTGCTATCTGGCAACTCAGTCTTCTAGGATGATTAATATATGAATTAATTAAATATATAGCACAAACTGCCAACTCAGCCTTCTATTGGCTGATGAATTAAATACATGGCGCTATCTGACAACTCAGCCAACTGGTGGATTAGAGGTCTATAAAAGAGCGGGAGGCGGACGACGGAGTCATACAAGCTCGGCTCCCAGCCGAGCAAGGATCTCTGGTCCTTTCTCATTCTGGCCCTTTGGGTGGTGAAGAAACCTCTTCCTTCCCATAGGGGCCTCTTGGGTTAGGTATGCCCCTTTGGGGGTAATAGCTTGGGGGAGAATTCCGCCTCCAAGTTGCATGCCCCTTGCAATCCCATTTTGTGGTTGGCAACAAAGATCGGCACTCACTCTCTCTTTCTTGTTTTTCTTTTGTTTTGCAACAAAGGAGGGGTGGGGGGTTGGCAATAAAGGGAGGGTGGCACTCTTGCAACAAAGGGGGGTGGCACTCTTGCAACAAAGGGGGTGGGTTGCACTCTTGCAACAAAGGGGGTGGGTGGCACTCCTGCAACAAAGGAGGGGGTGTGGCACTCTTGCACCAACGGGGTGTGTGGGGGTGTGGCACTCTTGCAACATTACGTACTATTATGCAATTGCAACTTGCACTCCACCTTTTTTCCGCCATACTACTCCACACAACAGTTTGCAAACAAGAGAGGCCATCACAAAAATGCGCTTGACTGTTACCATACCCTCCATACAGCCCGGATCTGGTACCTTCAGACTTCCATTTGTTTGTGCGACTGAAGGATGCTATTCGTGGAAGAAAGTTTCTGAGTGACGATGAGGTTGTTGAGGAGGTGAAGAGGTGGCTCTAGCGGAACCCAGCAGACTTTTATCAGCAATGAATAAAGGCCCTTGTTTCGAGGTGGAGGAAAGCCGTAGAAAAGGATGGAGACTATGTGGAAAAATAAAAACTTGTAAAAAAGGTATATAACTACTTGTGTACAAAATTTCTGGAACTTACAAGGAAACTTGGAAAAAAAAAAAAAAAAGGAGGTGAGGCTAAATATACTGAGTGGTCCTCGTAATTTTGGAGCTTGAAAAAGCAATTTTTTATTGAAGGGCAGATAACGGAAGAGTACCGGAATGCTCGAAAAGTACCAAAACCCAAAATATATATATTTTTTTAAACAAAAATTGTTCGTAAATGAAAGTGTTAAAAGCTCGTGAAAGAGTTAACGAATTATTGAAAATTGTTTTCTTACGTCCAAATAGTATTGCCACGTCTCAAACATACGCAGTGGTGCCACGTCTCAAACACACGCAGTGGTGCCACGTCTCAAACACACGCAGTGGTGCCACGTCTCAAACACACGCAGTGGTGCCACGTCTCAAACACACGCAGTGGTGCCACGTCTCAAACATACGCAGTATATATATAATGCGCCTCGGTGGTGTAGTGGTTAGCGTCGCTGACTACGAATCCATCGGCCCCGGGTTCGAGACCCGACGGCAGCCGGCGCGCAGCAAAACCCAGCTGTTCATCCTTCCACACAATAAAGAAAGTGGTTGGTAGATAAATGGGTACCCTAGGTGGCCTAGTGGTTAAGACGCTGGGCTGCTGATGGGGCGTGGTTCGGATTCCACGTTAAACTGTAGGTCTAAGGTGGAGTGAAAAGCTTGACCTTCGTCAGAATGAACAATTCGGGCGGAAGCTAACCAAAGGTTACCAAAGGTATATATATATATATATATATAATATATACACAACCTTACAAAGTTTCCGCGCGATGATTCCTCATTTCGCGAAAGTCAAGCTTGTCGCCCCTCCTCTGGAGTTGGCTTGGTGAAGTAGTGAGTTGGTTTCTTGCGCTCTCCACCTCACATAGCCATGTACGCCCGGCTCATCGGGGATTGTTCTGAACCAGGCGTCTAGTCTTCTTTTGAAGATGGCCACTGCAACTCCAACTCCCTTCGTGTTTCTTAGGTCTTTGGGCAACTGATTAAACAGTTTTGGTCCTCTCACTACAAAACTATTTTCTTTCAGGGTTAAGGATGTTCCCTGTCTCGCCTTCAATTTGGGAATACGACACAGTCTTCATTTTCTACTTCCCACAGTTGTTTGGGGAGTTACAGGGTTCAGAGTAAGATTAGGGACTAGTTTCTCCATTATTTTCCAAGTGTAAATAGTGGTGTATCTCTCTCTCTTCTCCTTTCCAGTGAATATAGGTCTAGTTCGCGTAACCTTTCCTAGTAATTTAGTTCTTTGCACCCGTTAATCCCTTCGTTTAAAGGTTCTCAATATCTGTCCTGTTATTCTCTTTGCTCTGTTTACTGCTATCTTATTTTGTGTTTCAAATTTCGCATCATCTGTCATTATAACCCCTAAATCTTCTGCTCTGGAATTTCCCTGATTTTCCTGTCCATTTGGGGTATAATATTCCATGGATTTTAGGTCTTCTCTTTTTCTGTACCGTAACAGCTGAAATTTCTCAGTGTTAAACTTCATATTGTTGTATTCCGTCCACTTGTAGATTCTGTTTATGTCGGTTTGTAGAAATTCTATATCTTCTGGGTTTCTTATTTTTCTACTGATGTTTGTGTCATCCGCAAAGGATGTTACTGTGCTGTCTCTGGTAACGTTCTCATCTATCTCAGTTACCATGATTATGAAGAGTAGTGGAGCTAATACTGTTCCTTGTGGTACCGAGCTGAGGACCTCTGATTCTGATGAAGATACTCCTTGTACTGTAACGACTTGCCGCCGCTCACTAAGGAAATTATATATCCATTTCCCTACTTTTCCTGTTATTCCCATATATTTCAGTTTATGTATTATGATTCCATGGTCACACTTGTCGAACTCTTTAGCAAAGTCTGTGTATAGTACATCATAGTTTTCATTACTTTCAAGTGCATCACTAATGTTGTTGCAGTGTTCCATTAGTTGCGATAGGCATGATCTGCCTCACCGAAACCCGTATTGGTTATCATTGAATTTTTTCTGAGTTTCCCAAAAGTCATAGATTTTCTGTCTAACTATTCTTTCAAATATTTTAGTGAGATGAGATGTAAACGACACTGGCCTATAGTTTTTGGCCTCGGATCGATCTCCTCCTTTATATAATGGGACTATGTTCGCGCTCTTCAGGATGTCCGGTATTTCTCCTGTGTCTAGTGATCGTCTCCATATCCAGTATAGGGGCTCAGCGATTGCATTCTTGCAATTTTTGATCAGTGTGGCATTCCATTTATCCGGTCCTGCCGCTGAATGTGTTTTTAGTTTCCCTATGGCTGGTGCAATATCATCCTTCGTAAAGTCGAAATCCGTTATACTTTCCCCTTGTAGTTCTTCAAAGAACGCGTTTCTATCGCATATCAATTTGTCGGTTTTTGGGATCTGAAAGATGATTCGCTGAGCTCTTAATATTTCAGCTACTTCTATTAGATCATCAGATAAAGCACTGTTCTCGTGTTTTAAAGATCCGATAGTCGCATGGTTTTTCGACTTTCTTTTCGCGAAATTATAGAAGTACTTTAAGTTAGCCTTTATCGCTTCTATAGCGTCGTCGTCTTCTTTTTCTGTATGCTTCTCGATTAGTTCCTGTATGACGTCATCGATACTTTGCAGTTTATCATTTAATATTTTTCTGACGTTATCTTTACAGTTGCTTAATTTTGCAGTCACTCTTTTTCTCTTTCGAAACATTGCCCTCTTTTGTCTCTCGAACCTGCTTCTCTTTCCTCTTTGTTGTATTTTTGGGACATGTTTTTCCACAATTTCTAACGTCTTCTCCTCTAACGTCATTAGCATCTCCTCCGTTGTCTTCGCCTCGAAAATGGTTTTCCACTCTATTACTTCCATGCTGGATGTCACATCTTCCCAGTTTATAGCTTTGGAGTGAAAATTTAAAAATTCGAATTTGCTTCTTTCTGTTGTGCGTGTTCTTTCCTTTCCTGTTGCCTTTATATTAGTTGTTATTTCAATGATGTTGTGGTCCGATATCATAGTTGGGGATATTTCTACATTATCAATTAGATTACTGTTGTTTGTGAATACCAAATCTAGGCAGTTGTTTTTCTTGTGTTTTCTGTTATTTCTTGTGTTAACATTAATTCATCAGCTAGAGCTAGTAACATTTTTACCTGCTCCTGGTCTGCTTGTGTGCCCCCCTTGTCCTGGTGTATACATATATTTTTTCGTAGCCTTTTATATTTCATGAATGGGAAATTAAAATCACCACAGAGAAAAATATTTGCGGTTGGAGAGTGTAGATCTTTTACTAAGTTTCTTACCTCTGTAATGGAATCTGAAAATTTTGAGGTTGGCGTGTTTGGGGGTCTGTACATTACAATTAGTACCATATTTAATTTTTCAACTTTTGCTGCTACACATTCTACGTAGCTGTTTGAGGTACTTATAGTCATTTCTGCCATATGCCTTTCGCGTGTGTAAATAGCACATCCTCCTTTACGTCTCACTGTTCTGTCAGCTCGGAGGTTGTTATAGTTGTCAATTTGTATTTATTTTTTGCCAATACAGGACTCACAATTTTCACAGTTCGCCTGGCAGTCCTTTAGATGAGTTTCCGTGAGGCATGCAAAGTCTGCTCCGGCTTCTTGCACGAGTCCTTTCAGGTATAAAACTTGGTTCGGGGAGTGGTTTGATTTAAGGCCCTTAATGTTGGCTAGGATTATTTTTATGTTTTCTCTTTCGTTTTCGCATACAGGTGGTTCCGATTTGTTTTCCAATGGGGGTGCCGGTTTCGTTGCCTTGTGGTCCTCCGAGAATTTACCTCTTTTTATCTTTGTCGGTACCTGTTGTCCCGATAACGCATGAAGTTCCTTTGTGCGTGCCTTCTGTTCGGCTCTCGGATTCTATATTTGTCAGCTGGTTTTGTAATTGCTGGATAGTATTTAGCAGCTGAATTGTGTTGGCTGCGTCTAAAAAATTGGCACTCTTCTTTGATGTTCGTTTTTCCTGTTCATTCGTTGGGTTCCTTTGAGGGTGGTGGTAACGGCATTTTTTTCGTATTTGCAACTCCCATATCTTACATAGGTGTTGCAGACCGTAAGATGGTGGAACTTGCATTTCTTATCAAAGTTGCAGTATCCACTTGTGTAATGCGTGTTGCATAATGTGGGATGTGCATATATGCATTGCCCATCCCGATATCCGCAGTTCCCTTTCGAGTAGTATTTACATACGATATTTTCTACGCTTCTACTTCTTGTTTTCTTCTTATTTTCAAAGTTCTTATTTTTGGTATTATCATTATTTTTCTTTGGCTGTTTATTTTCTACGTTTTTAGTTATTATCTTTTTAGCATTTCTTTCCTTGGACAGTTTGACTCCTTCGCAACTTTTACATATTTCTTTACTTTCATCTATGTCTTCCTTCCGTATTATATTGTTCATATTGTTATTCGTTATTAATTTGTTGTTCGTTATTATGCTGTAGTTTGTTATTTCGTCCTCTCTTTCACAGGGTTGGTACCCAAAAACCCAAGACCAAAAACCCAACCTAAAAACCCACATCAATTTACTTCTCATAAACTTATTTTTAACTTGGCATTTTTTATAATATGGTTATGCAGCCTTATATATTAACTACTATAAACTATAATAATGTGATAAGGCCAATATAAACTAAAATTTCCAGAAACTATTTATTTGACATGTTTCATTATGAACCTTATATCTAATACTGTATCTATTCAGTTTTTGTCCTAAAAAATAATAGAACTGTGTGGAAACAAAAATAAAGCTAATAATATAGATTATATAATTTATATTATGGTATCTAATTTATGCTAATTGTTATCTGATATGGCAATGCCAGATGATTTGATTCAGATTAGAGAAAATTCTTCTGCCCATTCAGTTGAATTACCTATGTTTTATATATTGATAGTAGTTAAGCATTTAGGTCCTATTTACCTTCATACTTTGGGTCAGTTATATTTGCTAAAAGATGACATTGCTCCATAGTTGTTTAAAATCTCTTAATAATATCTTCTTTGTATGGAGCTAATTTTTCATCTTGGATTAAATTGAGCCAAATTTCAACAGCATCAGATAATGTATTATATCACTAGGCAACAAAGATTTTGTTACAGAAGACCAAATAGGTGCTCCTAGCTAATTTCGGTATGCTGATTTCAAATCTATAATTAGATTTTTTCTATCACGTCTAGATTTTGTGTAAAATGCAAATCACTTTTAGTAAAATTTTCTACCACGTCCAGATTTTGGTTTTAATCGGCTTAATGCCAGTAATATGAAACTTGCTTTTCAAGGTTAAAGCAATTTTTTTTGCCAACTATATACAAATTCGAACAATTTTGATAAATAAAATTTATCCCGAGTTGGCAACACTGAGTCAAGAGCATAGTAACGGGCAACGGCCCAACGGTCAGTCGCTACGTGACAGTCAAGCAGAACGGTTGTTGAAGCTCTCTGCTGATGAGCAAGTGACAGGTTGTGTGACTTGTGTGTTTTTATAGCATTTGTTTTGTACTACGGTGTGTATTTCTTTTTATTTTGCACATCGTAATAATTACTTTCTACGTTTTTTCAGATATTGTATGGTAATTCAAAATGGCATCAAATAGACGTGCTTGTGTAAATCACCCAGACAACTTCTGCTTTGTCTGTGGACAATATACACCTAAGCCACAACGTAGAAACATAACAACAAAGATTAAACTTGCCTACAAGTGTTATTTTGACTGTAAGTTAGGAGACCAACAGAGGGACTGGGCACCACATATTTGCTGTGCACAGTGCAATGCAATGTTAATAGCTTGGATGAATGGTAAAAGAAAAGCTATGCCGTTCTCAGTCCCCATGGTTTGGCGTGAGCCGAAAAATCACTTCAATGATTGTTATTTTTGTTTGACAAAGATTGCTGGTTTCACAAAGAAAAACAAATCAAAGATCACGTACCCAAACTGCGAATCAGCAATGAAACCAGTACCACATGATGAAACAAATCCACCACCAGTTCCACCAGCAACGATAACAGACAGCAGTTCATCTGAAGATTCTGCTAGTGATATAGAAACAGGGAAAGATGGCATATATGTTCCAGATGCAAATATTTCCCCACATTTGTTAAGTCAAGCGGAGTTAAATGACTTAGTGCGCGATTTGGAATTACCAAAAGAAAAGGCAGAGTTGCTTGGTTCAAGACTTCAAGAATTTAATCTTCTCCAACCAAACACCAAAGTTTCCCATTTCCGCCATCGCCATTTGCAGTTTTCATCATTTTACTTACAGGAAGAAAACGTTTGTTTCTGCCACGATATCAGTGGTCTGATGCAAGGGATTGGCTGTCGCTATGATCCAAAAGAATGGAGACTGTTCATTGACTCTAGTAAAGCTAGCCTTAAAGCTGTATTACTGCACAACGGCAATGAAAAACCTTCAATACCTGTAGCACATGCCACTGGCCTTAATGAGACTTATGAATCGATGAAACTGCTGCTAAGACTCATCAAATATAAGGACCACACATGGAATATTTGTGGCGACCTTAAAGTTGTATCATTACTTCTTGGGTTACAGTTGGGCTACACAAAGCATATGTGCTTTTTGTGTCTATGGAACAGCAGAGATGACAAGAACCACTACAAAAAACATGATTGGCCATCTAGAACTGAGCATGTTGTTGGTAAATACAATGTGAAACACCCAGCACTTATTGACCCTCAGAAAGTACATCTTCCACCATTTCACATTAAACTTGGCCTTATGAAAAATTTCGTGAAGGGTATGGATCATCAAGGTAGTGGTTTCCAATATTTAAAGGATAAATTCAAAGGAATATTGACAGATGCTAAGCTAGAAGATGGAGTTTTCACTGGACAACAGATCCGCAGTGTCATCCACGACTCATCGTTTCCATCTAACCTAAATGAGAATGAACTAGGAGCATGGACATTTCGTTGAAGTTGTCAAAAATTTTCTTGGAAACCACAAAGCTGAAAACCACCGTAAACTCGTAGAAAACATGCTTAAATCTTATGAAATAATGGGATGCAGAATGTCTTTGAAAATTCATTTTTACATTCTCATCTTGACTTCTTCCCGGCCAACCTTGGGGCTGTAAGTGACGAGCATGGTGAGCGCTTCCACCAACAGATCTCAGTTATGGAAAACAGATACCAAGGTAATTTCAACCCAAATATGATGGGAGATTATTGTTGGTTCCTGCAGAAGGAGAGCTCGTCATCCTACAAGCGACAAAGGAAGAGGACACACCAAAGTTTCACTTAAGAACAGGAATTTGCCTTTCAGTAGTAACAACAAAATACTAACGCGCTTTGGGTGGATGGTTGGGCGCAGGGGTGGTAACTCCGCCAGCGGAATTCCGCTGTCTGTCTTAAGCCAGAATAAAGGAGGAAAGACATCCCTGTTCACTAATTATTTAAGTATGCTTAACATAAAACGTGGCACGGAAAAGTAGCTTAGACGGCTTTCGTAATAGAAGCGGGTGAGAAAAAAAATGAAAAATAGGGGTTTTCGGTTACACAAAATCTGGACGTGATAGAGAAATTTTGATATCAGATCTGAAATCAGCATCAGCGCTTTAGTAGGAATCAGTAGTTCACGTGTCTGTAACAAAAAAAAGTTGAAATTTGTTGCCTAGTGAATTATCAGCCTGCAATTGTAACAAAAAATAAAAACTATAAAGTTATATATGACTGAATGAAAACATCTGTAAACATTTAGAATTATGCATTGTTAGAATTTATTTTCTTGGTGTTACAAGTTTCAACACATAAAATGAAGTGTATTTTAATTATTTATTAGTAGTGCTTTAGTACAGGATTCTATAAATAAAATGTGCATTATAAGTCTATAAAATATCTTGAAATTAATATTGGTATTTAAAGTTAAGTAATTTTAACTGCATAATATAAACACACCTTATCTAGAGCATTTCCAACAAGTAAGAGTTGTGACTGTAAATTGAGTGCCTCTCTCTGTATAGATAAGTTATCTATCAATTTTCCGATGTTGTGATCAATGTCTTCAATATGCTCTCCTCTTATTTCTATATATAGAGAGTAATTTGACAAATAGGTTTTTATGCATTCTAACTGAGAATTCCATCTGGTTTCATTTGGTAGTTTCGGCATCATACCTCCTTTCTCCATTAACCAACCCTAAAATATAAATTTTTATTGCAAATATTGCTGGATTTGACAGCATAAATAAATAGCCTATGCAACTTATTAATGAGTCGTGAATTAGGATTCACACTGGTGACAGTGCTAATGCTAACAATGACAGTGCTAATGCATAAAAGTAAAGCTGACAGTAGCTAATTTATTGGATTTGTTTTTAGCTTATATGAGGTTGGTGATGGTTTCGGAAATATTTGTTAATTTCTACATGCTTGAGAACTGATTTTGGGGAGACATCTTTTTCTACCAAGTTTAGATGGTGTGCTGAACAGCCATAAGTAATAAGACTGTAGTTGTGCTCCTTAAGAACTTCTCTCATTCTTATCATTTTGTTTTTGTTATCAGTGCATATAGCAAATACCTGAAAATAAAATGTCATAACTCATAAGGAACTGAGCATTTGAGTATACCAAGGTGGAGAATTACATTCAGTTTATAACTAAAATAAAATGTACCTACAAAATAGTTATACTTACATCAATGCCATATATTTCTTTCGTTTTTGTTATTGTTTCTCTAGCTAACTGTGCACAATATTCTGCTGTCTTTTTTGTACTTCCAGCATCTACTGCTGAAATCAGATATGGCTTTTTTCCATTATGAATACTGTGCGCAATAATAGGATTATTACCTACTGAACTCCAGCCATCTTGTATAAGGGTAATGGTACAATCATCAAGATTAATTAAGGTCATTCTTCATTTCATGGATTACTTCATCATTAACTTTTATTAACAGATTAGATGCCAACCTTTTCCTGTTTGGTGGTTCATATCCTGATCTTAGACCTTTGATTAATTTTATAAATTCTTTATTTTCTAAAACGTTCAAGGGTATGTTAGCTGAAAAAAAGAACCTTGCAACTCGTAAATCTAATTCTTCCTTTTGGTCCACAGTCGTTCTTACCACAAATGGTGTAATTGATCTTTGCCTTTTATGCTTTATTGGTGTTGAATGACAGAATGTGAATGATGAAGAACCTGCACTGGTGTCACTCATTTCAGGCACATTTTCACTTATAATCTTTGGATCATCTTTGCCAGAAGCCAAAGTTGGAGGAAATGAATCAGTTTCAACTGATGCTCCAAATTAGAGTCTCGGCATACCTCTTGCCTCATTTTCAAAACATTCCACTTTTCTTTTACTGCATTTCTCTAGATGATGTTTCACTCTCAATTTTTCGAGTGATACTTTCTTTGCAATAATTGCATAGTACTCTACGTAGTAGGCTGATCACTTAATAAAGTCACCTCGTCCCATTCGCTAGCTTTAGATCTTTCACCTCTAATAACTCTTTGAGTTTGGCATCTTAAAAATTTAAATTTGAGTTAGGTCTAAATAAAGCTGAAATCTGCTGTTAAGAAATAAAGGAAAGATCTAAAATTAAAATGGAGAAAAATTCTAATACGTCATTATTATCTCTCATATCTGAACTTTCTGTGAAATAAAGATGTCTTTTTAATATATATTGTAGATTAGATAAATAAATTAATAAAATAATAATATATTAGGCACTACATAATTATCGAACCTTTCTAAAAAAAATTTCAACCCATCAAAAATCCCAAAACCCAGCAAAACCCGTTGTTTTTTTTAGAAAAACCCGGGTTTCTGCCAACCCTGCTCTCTCATCCACCCAGTTTTTCGTTGGGACAATTCCAGACCCTTGTGTCCCCATTATTTCATTCTTTTCTTTAACATTCAAGTCTGCTTTCTCCATTTCTTTAAAGACCTCAGTAGTATAGCCGCAAAAAGGTAGAGTGCAGGAATGTTGCAAATTATTACGTAATGTTGCAAAGTGGGTATGCAACACCTCAATGTTGCAAAGGGAGTAGGGTGTTGCCGAAAAAAAAGGGGGTGGGGGGATGCTGCAGGTGCAACAAGGGGTCAGGAAACTTGGAGGCGGCGTTATCCCCCAAGAGAAAGCAGGAGAGAAAGGAGGAGAGGTGTTCACCTGGCAGGAGCTAAGTGCATATTAAGACTTCAGCCGAGTAGGCGTTGTCTTATAGGCTCCTAATCAGCCAGTTGGCTTAGAAGGAGCCAATGGGGGAGGGGTACACCTGAAGGGGGAGAGAGAGAGAGAGAAAGAGTATCGGCCTTTGTTGCCCAAAATGGGACTGCAAGGGCATGCAACTTGGAGGCGGAGTTCTCCCCCAAGCTATTTTCCCCAAAGGGGTATACCTAACCTAAGAGGCCTCTAAGGGGTTTTCCCAAAGGGCCAGAAAGAGAAAGGACCAGAGATCATTGCTCGGCTGGGAGACGAGCTTGTATGACTCCGTCGTCAGCCTCTCGCTCTTTTATAGACCTCTAATCCGCCATGTGGCTGAGTTGCCAGATAGCGCCATGTATTTAATTCCAATAGAAGGCTGAGTTGCCAGTTTGTGCTATATATTTAATTAATTCATATATTAATCGAAGACTGAGTTGCCAGATAGCAATATTTATTAAATTAAACCATATATTAATCATCCATTTAAATACCACAATATATTTATATGATGGTAGTTAATCGCTGTTGTCACGAATAACAGTGGGAAAGGAAAAGAAAACTTACGAAGATAGGTGAAACATACGACAATTCAAAACACACGATCGTCCCCCTCCTCCTTCATTCCCCCCAAATTCTCACCCCATCTGTGCTTGTTACCTTATATATATATATATATATATATAATAATATTAACTGTCTATTTAATTTTGTCATTCCTTATATATATATATAAATGGATTTTCACCTTAAAGTGAATTAAAACATTAACTTTATCTTTATTACTTAATTCCTATTTTTATTATAAATATCACAATTTAAGTCACGAATAACAGTGGGAAAGGAAAAGAAACCTTACGAAGATAGGTGAAATAAACGACAATTCAAAACACACGGTCGTCCCCCTCTTCCCTCACTCCCCCACAACTACTCACCCCATCTGTGCTTGTATATATATATAATAAACGAATGAACAACTCGTGCGCGCACACACACACACGCCTCTGTACATATCATGTGAATGAAAATCAGAAAAAAATGCCAAACGTATATTATTTTAAATCAAATGAAGCTAAACGTATATTAATTTAAAACAAATGAATTTTCTCCTTTTAAGAGAATCAATTATTATAAGAAATTAATTATTCAATATAAAAAATTAATCATTAAACGCTGTTTTTTTCTTTCACGAGGAAAGGATTTCCGAGAATCTGGGTCAACTCAAAACACACGGTCGTCCCCCCTCCTCCCTCATTCCCCCCAAACTTCTGACCCCATCTGTGCTTGTATATATACAGGGTGGGCCGAAAGTCTGGATCCATAGGAAAATATTTATTTTATTACATAAATTACAACAAATGGTAAATACTTAAAATGAATATCAACTTTAACTCGTAAATGCGTATCCGTGATACTGTACAGTAGTTCGTACTCCAGTATAAATACTCAAATACTTTTTTATTTCAGCCCGAAATGGCTTCGAATCTAACAACAGAAGACCGGGTAGAACTTGTGCTCATGTATGCAAGACAGGGCGCTACAGACAGAGAAGTTGCTACCGAATTCAATAGAAATCATCCTGATAAGCATCCAGTAACACATGCGACTGTTGGCAAGTTGTTTAAACGTTTCAAAGAAACAGGAAGTGTACATGATCGACGGCGTTCTGGTCGTCCAAAAACTGCAACTGATGAAAATACATCTGCAATGGTATGTGAAACTTTAACGAATAGTCCAGTAAAGTCAACAAGAAGATTATCAAATGAAACACGCATCTCAAGTGTCTCGATTCAGAGGCCGCCAATTTGAGCATTTGTTATAATTTGTTGTTTATACTGGAGTACGAACCACTGTACAGTATCACGGATACGCATTTACGAGTTAAAGTTGATATCATTTATTCATTTTAGTATTTACCATTTGTTGTAATTTATGTATTAAAATAAATATTTTCCTATGGATCCAGACTTTCGGCCCTCCCTGTGTATATATAATAAACGAATGAACAACTCGTGCGCACACACACACACGCGCCTCTGTATATATCATGTGAATGAAAATCAGAAAAAATGCCAAACGTATATTATTTTAAATCAAATGAAGCTAAACGTATATTTATTTAAAACAAATGAATTTTCTCCTTTTAAGAGAATCAATTATTATAAGAAATTAATTATTCAATATAAGAAATTAATCATTAAACGCTGTTTTTTCTTTCACGAGGAAAGGATTTCCGAGAATCTGGGTCAACTCAAAACACACGGTCGTCCCCCCTCCTCCCTCATTCCCCCCAAACCTCTCACCCTTCGCGAACGTACAATCGTCAAAATATTAGTTCAGACGAAATATACACAAATTAACAACTTTCTCCTTACCTTATATATATATATATATATATATATATATATATATATATATATATGTATATATATATATAAAGAATCATATTAACTGTGTCTATTTAATTTTGTCATTCCTTATATATATATATATATATATATATATATATATATATATATATATACATATGGATCTTCACCTTAAAGTGAATTAAAACATTAACTTTATTACTTAATTCCTATTTTTATTATAAATATCACAATTAAGTCACGAATAACAGTGGGAAAGGAAAAGAAACGTTACAAAGAAAATTGAAATAAACGACAATTCAAAACACACGGTCGTCCCCCCTCCTCCCTCATTCCCCCCAAACTTCTCACCCTTCGCGAACGTACAATCGTCAAAATATTAGTTCAGACGAAATACACACAAATGAACGACTTTCTCCTTACCTTATATATATATATATATATATATATATATATATATATATATATATATATATAAAGAATCATATTAACTGTCTATTTAATTTTGTCATTCCTTATATATATATAAATGGATTTTCACCTTAAAGTGAATTAAAACATTAAAAAAATCACTAAACAATTAAAAGAAAAGAAACCTTACGAAGAAAGTTGAAACAAACGACAATTCAAAACACACGGTCGCGTAGCGACCATTTTTTTTCGAAGATTTTTGCAGGCACAACACGTTAGGGCAATTGGTCTGTAGTTTGTGGGATCGAGGGAATCTTTGCTGGGTTTGGGGATAGGGATTACGTGGGCCTCCCTCCCTTCGAGGGGGAAGGTGCCTTCTATCCATATGCGGTTGTATAGGTCTAGTAGGAAAATTTGTAAGGTAGGGTGGATGTGCTGGATCATGCTGTACGGGATACGGTCCGGGACGGGAGGGGATCGTCGAGAGGCCAGTGCCGCCTGTAGTTCACGCATGGTGAACAACCGGTTGTAGGTGGTCTAGGAACGGTGAAGAGGAGCTATTGTTAGGGGCGGGTACAAGGGAACTGTCTGCGGAGGAAGAAACGGCGGCGAAGGTAGAAGCTAGGTGGCTTGCCACCGATTTAGGCTCGTATAGAAGTCCGTCGTTAGTCCGGAGGACGCGGGTTGGCAGGAGACATGTCGCCTCTCGACACCCCGTACCTTCTTCCAGATGGTAGCCGAAGGTGTGGTGGTGGTGACGCCAGATACAAAGGCACGCCAAGAAGCTCGGCGCGCTGTCTTCATTGTATGGCGGGCGATGGTCCTGGCCCGCTGCATCTCCGTGCGATGGATCGGGAGTCGCGTAAGGTAGAAGCGTCGAGTAGCCGCCTTCTTGTCGCGTATGGCCTCCGTGCACTCTGGGGTCCACCAAGGTATCCGTCGGGCGCAGGGGTAGGCGAAGGATCGTGGGATGTTAGTGCACGCAGCTGTTACAACGATTGCCTCGAAGTATGCGATGCACTGTTGGAGGATAGGAAGTGGGCAGTCGTAAGGGTTGTATATGTATTGTCGTGGAAGAGGGAACAATTAGCTTTGGCAGTAATCCAATTTTCCGGTACCCGAACGGTCTGATCGGGCCAATTTAGCGTGAGTTGAACAGGGAAATGGTCACTTTCATAGTCCTCTTGGGGACTTACCATGTGAAATCTAGGAGGGTATCGGTCGAAACGAAGGACAGGTCTATACAGGATGGACTGCAGGTGGTGGCATGGTAGAATGTAGGAGAGCCATCATTGAGGCACTCGAAGGAGAGCTCGGTCATGATAGCAATCAGGGTCGGGGCCATATAGGTGGAGTGTTTCTCTCTCCACAAGGGGTGGCGACTATTGAAATCGTCCAGTTGTGTCACCTCCACCAAGTCATCGCGGGAGACTTGAGTGTGGGGAGGGAGGTATATTAAACAGACGGTGTACTGTCTATCCAGGGAAAGCCGGGTAGCAATCACTTGTAACGGGGATCGGATAGAGAGATTGTGGAAGGGGACTGCGTGGTGTATGAAAATGGCAGCCCCCCCCCCTTCGAATGCAGGTAGGAGACGGGGTGGTGAAGTAGGAATATCCAGTAGGGCAGGGCATGGGCATGGTCTCCAGGATTAGCTCCTGGAGACAGACACACACCGGACGGGAAGTGGCAATCAAGGAATTAAGACCTTCGTAATTCGCGAATATTCCTCTGCAGTTCTAATGTACTATTGTAGTTTCGGGGGGGGGGGGGGGTCCATTATTCGATGATGGGGGATGGGTAAAGATGAAGGTGCTAGGGGGTTCGGGTGTGAAGGGCGATCTGGGGTTCGCAAAGGGGAAGGATGGGTCAGGAGCATGGCCAGTTACCTGCCGTTCACCAGAGGAATCGGTCGGCCAGTCGACCTCCGCGGAAATTGCGGGGTCAAGTCGGCCGAGCGAGACCGGAGGCGTAGATCACGGCAGCCAGGCGAACGTCGTGGGCTCAGAAGGTGAGCGGTTTCTCGGTGGGCTTCTGTGTTCGGACCAGGAGCTCGCGCTTTATTTTCCAAAGTGGCACCTCCCCGCCTGTCTGGGGTCTCACGGCGGACCCTGGGTGGCGATAGGGGCTACCAGAAGGATTGGGCAGGTTGGAGGGAGGACGTGCTCAAAGTGGCTAACAGGGGGGTGCGGGATGTTGGTGGGGGCAGGTACTGTGGGGGTGGAAGGAGATGAACCAGAGTGTTCTCGTGGAGGGGTGGAAAAAATGGCACCAGGAGGCAAGGGCATACCTATAAGACTCATGGGCGCGGCCGAGCCCCCCTTGGCCACACCATGTAGTTGCGCCAGAACCGCATCCACTGGATCCTCGGGGGAGAGGATGTTGTCCAGATTGGATCTCGTCATGGGAGGCGGGTCATGTAATTCGGCTACTATTGTCAGAGTCTGTGGGGGTAGATTGGTAAGACTTCCGCAGTAGGGTGATATGGTCCTCGTAGACGAAGTGGGCGGTGTGAGGGTCCGAGCCGTCGTCTTAGATCTGGGGGAAGAGGGAGACATTTTGAAAGGCCAAAGGCCAGAAGGTCTGGCGACTTGCTCCGGCGCCTCCGCCTCGTCGGCTTGCTCCGGGCGTTAGGTTCGGGTGTGTGCAGAGAGTGCTGGGAGGGCAGGGTTCGAGGAGAATGGGGCCTGGGTGTCCTGGTACCAGACTCCTGGGGAATCTGTGGCAGGCGAGGTGCGTGAAGTGGAGGGATAGTGGGAGGACAGGAGGTCGTCGGGTCCAGCGAGGACTCCCTTTGGGAGGGTTGGGGACCACTGGTCGAGGAGGGTTTGAGCGGCAGACCAGGGCGGCGTGCCGAGAGGACAGAGCCGAGGGCAGCGGCGTAAGATACCCCGGCCTCACCTCCCGACTCCGCACCCTGTCTCGCCCCTGTCGGAGGATAAGGAAGTCCGCTATCTGCAGGCCTCGGACTTCCTTCTCGAACTTGAAGAAAAGGCATTCGCGGGATGAAAAGGGGTGTACGCCTTCGCAATTGGAGCATTTGGATGTGTTGAGGCACTTGTCTGGGTGAACGATTTGTCCGCAACGAACACACAGTTGGTGCGGTTGCCGGTAAACTGAGCTGACGTGTCCAAATTTGTTGCATTTAAAGCAACTGGTCGGGTCTGGGATGTATGGGCGGACACTAAACTCGCATGACGTGCGGTCTCCCATACCCCATACAAAACGGTCAGGAGGGACTAAGGTATTCAAGGCAAGAAGTAGGCGCGGGGTGGGGGAGGGGGTGCCTCCCTGTCGGGATGTAAAGCGATGGAGCTTAGTGACACCCTTGGGTGCGAGGTCCTCCAAGAGCTCGTTCACTGTATCGATAATAGGCGTGGGGGGAGACGGACACCGAGCATCCAAGGACCTCAGTGAGGAAGAGTAGAGCTTTCGTCTCTGTGGCTGAGCGTGATTTTATGAGGAGGGAGCCATCCCTCTGTGGTCGCACATCATAGCGGCTGTAGTTGCTGCGGGCTCGGATCGCCTGAAACGTCGGTTTAGAGTTGGTCGGAAGGGACCCAGAGGTAGGCCGGATCACTAGGAATTTGTGGATACTTGGAAGGGATAGGGAGCAGGGTTGGCAAAAACCCGGGTTTTTGCCAACCCTGATAGGGAGGCTGTAGAATCGAAGTGGACTGGGATATCCAACGGTCGATAGGATGGACGTGAATGTCGACTTCCCCGTCCGCCGTGGGGCTCTCTCCGTAGGGAGGCAGGCCGACGGCGGGTGAAGGGGGGCATACGGGGAGAGTAAGAAGCCGGGTTTTGGAGTCAAGTCTTGGGTGGAACCTGACTTGCCCGAAGGTGGCTAAGGTGGGCAGGGGCGAGAACCCTGCTTCAGAGGGTGTATGTACAAGGGCATGTTCAAGGTACATGCTGGGGTCGGTAACAAAAGAGAGTGCAAGTGTTCCGCTGCTGGAGGAGGGGGCGACCTCCTCAAGACGTGGTCTTCCAGTGGTAGATGACTCGGCAGGCCTGGTTTCCTACCACCCGAGTTCTAGGACAAGAGGTAATAGTTTCCATATGTTATTGATATTATAGAACACGGAGCCAGGAGACGCGAGAAACTGCCTACCGGTGAGAAAAAGAGGCCGAGCGCAAACCGCAAGGGGCGGGGTACCTCGTCCCCAGGGGACACACCGTCCGTTTAAAAATGGGGCCCCGTGATGCGAAAGTTTGCTTCCAAACGGCGCAAAGACCCCACCCACCCCAATCCCACCGGCCCGGACACCCAATCATCCAACACAGTGACACCCTAAGGGCGTCACCTCTGGAGGACAGCATTGGAGACCCGTACTGGGAGCCAAAGACTTTAGTGGCTCTTAGCCTGGTCCCCCAGCAGCCTGACCGGCATGGATGACCCTTACGGGGGCTAAGCCCCCGCCGACGTAGCCTACTGGGTCAACTCGGGAGCCCACCCACCACGACAAGGTGGCCAATTTTATAACACAACTTAATATGCATATACCTTTGCTACATTACAAAAATAAGGTATTGTAAACCAGCAGTTGTCTGAACCAAGACTGCCATATAGATGAGGTACACAGTACATGAAGACAGGATATTGAACAAAAACAGCTGTTTTGGATCCTTACCTTACCTTACAACCTTACAAGGTTTCGCGCGATGATTCCTCATTTCGCGAAGGTCAAGCTTGTCGCCCCTCTCGAGTTGGCCTGGTGAAGTAGCGAGTTGGTTTCTTGTGCTCTCCACCTCACATAGCCAGGTGCGCCCGGCTCATCGGGGATTGTTCTGAGCCAGGCGTCTAGTCTTCTTTTGAAGATGTCCACTGCAACTACCTTCGTGTTTTTTAGGTCTTTGGCCAACTGATTAAACAGTTTTGGTCCTCTCACTACAAAACTATTTTCTTTCAGGGTTAAGGATATCCCCTGTCTGCCTTCAATTTGGGAATACGACACAGTCTACCGTTTCTACCTTCCACCGTTGTTTGGGTAGTTATAGCGTTCAGAGTAAGATTAGGGACTAGTTTCTCCATTATTTTCCAAGTGTAAATAATGGTGTATCTCTCTCTTCTCCTTTCCAGTTAATATAGGTTTAGTTCGCGTAACCTTTCCCAGTAATTTAGTTCTTTGCACCCAATGATCTTGGCTGTGAAGCTTCTCTGGATCCCTTCCAGCTATCTAATCTCTTCTTTTTTATATGGGGATGTTAGGACCGAGCAGTATTCCAATTTGGGTATGATCAGAGTTTCCAGTAGAGGAATCATTACATTCCTATCCCTTCGTTTAAAGGTTTTCAATATCTGTCCCGTTATTCTCTTTGCTCTGTTTACTGCCATCTTATTTTGTGTTTCAAATTTCGCATCATCTGTCATTACAACCCCTAAATCTGTTGCTCTAGAATTTCCTGTCCATTTGGGGTATAATATTCCATGGATTTTTTGTCCTCTCTTTTTCCTATCGTAATAGCTGAAATTTCTCGGTGTTAAACTTCATATTGTTGTCTTCCGTCCACTTGTAGATTCTGTTTATGTCGGTTTGTAGAGATCCTATATCTTCTGGTTAGTAATGAAATTATATATATTCTTCCGGATTAACATTTGGCTGGTAAGTAGGTAACGAGTAGTAAACATAAATCTGGCACTGTACCATTTTGGTTCCCTACATAGCATACGAAAATTATTACAAGCAACAGAGTTTATTCATAGCAGTTTTTGTATAGTGCCACCATTAGTCCTGCTCCTCCTTGTTTTCTTGGTCAATACAGTCTGTTATGATATTGGTTTCTATATATTAATTCGTGTAGTTGAAAATTTTCCTAGTTTATACATCGAGTCTATTAATTTCATACTGTGGCCAATCTATTATTCCAGTTATACTGGATGACTGGGATTGCTAATTGCTGTTATTTTGTTTTTGGTGGTAAGTTCTGCTTTACATAATTTTTTACTCTTCTAATATATTCAGTGGAGGCTTTCATCCTCATTTTTCCATTTTCAATGTTTGTTTTCTTCCATTTCTAGGTACAGACTGTCCTCACAAATTCGTCTCTCAGAACTCTGTTTTTCAAAAAATTCATGTATTTTTCCGTGCATTACCCAATTACCATGTTTATTGCTCGTCCATGGTCATTTTAGAAAAAAATAAAAGTTAAATTTAAAATCTTTTAATCTCTGTGAATAGAATACTGTGATTACTCTGAAATTCTACCACACAAAGAAAGTGGTCGGTAGATAAATGGGTACCCTGGGTGGCCTAGTGGTTAAGACGGTGGGCTGCTGGTGGGGCGTGGTTCGGATTCCACATTAAACTGTAGGTCTAAGGTGGAGCGAAAAGCTTGACCTTCGCCAGAATGAACAATTCAGGCGGAAGCTAACCAAAGGTTAGAAAAAAAATTAATGCAATCATTATGACAACTTAATAAAATAAATATACTGTAGTATTATTAGGTTCAGTTTAGCTTATAACTCCTACCTCTCTTATGACATCACAGTTCCTGCCATGTGTTTGTTTACAGTGATATGGTAGTGGTGTGCTCATCATATGTTTAGCAATATTAAGTGCTATTCTGTTTGATATATTTATATTTGATTATCATACATACGTATTTAATAGTGTGTACTCATTAGTTGCACTGGAAGAGGAGCTTACCATCCCCATGGTAACTAACAGGGAAGCACCTGACGCAGTCACAAAACTTATGTACTGGCTTCAGCAACGTGAGTCTACTACTATAGCACAGTTGTGGAGTGTCAAACAGATACAAGAAGACATTGAAAAAGCCTGTAGCACTGAAATCAGGCAGTCAACAATTTTAGAGTGCTAGAGAAAAATGTCTTCCAAATTTATGGATCACACTTCATCACCATCATCAGAAGACCCCATAGAAAAAGAACTCTTACCATTGGTAAGCCGATAAAAGATAACATAGGCCCTCCAGTGGACGCTAACGGCGCTTTGGCTTCGACGCTCAGGCGATGGCGGGTATTCTTAGCTTTTTTGCGACAGTTTTTACCGTAGAAGACGTAAATAATGTCCCCGACGTGGACGATATCGTTCCATTTAGTAGCGAGACTATTTTGAATGAAATAACTTTACGAGGGTGATATTGCGCATTATATCGATAAGCTAAAAGTTAACCCTGACGCGCTTTATCCTAGACATCTGAAAGATTTGAAAGACGTTATCGTAGGCCCCTTAACGAAGTTTTTTAATCAATCACTGGAAGCGGAAATTATCCCTGAAGACTTCAAATTAGCAACGTTACGCCCATTTTTAAAAAAGGCGACCGCACAGCAGCTAGCAATTATAGGCCTATTAGCTTAACGTAAATTGTTGGTAAACTTTTGGAATCCGTAGTTAGGGATCGTATCATCGATCACTTAGAAAGTCGTGATTTGATTAATAGCAGTCAGCATGGGTTTCAACGTCATAGATCTTGTTTAACTAATTTGTTAGAGTTTTATAACGAAATAGTGCGCGAATACGCTAGGCATAGAGCGGCTAACGTTATTTATTTAGACTTACGACATAGATGTAGGCCTGACCAGTAACGTGTCAAAATTCGCGGACGATACTAAAATAAGCGGTAAAGTTCTTAACGTGGACGATAGAAATAAGCTCCAAGACGATGTAAATAGGATTATGGAGTGGACGGATAAGTGGCAGATGCAATATAACGTAGACAAATGTAAAGTATTGCATGGTGGACGGATAAGTGGCTGATGCAATTTAACGTAGACAAATGTAAAGTATAGCATATAGGTTCTCGTAACAATTACACGTACACGATGGATGATAGACAGTTAGCGAGCGTTGACGAGGAAGTAGATTTAGGCGTACGCGTATCTAAGGATTTAAAAGTTAGGAACCAGTTCCTGGTCTTGCGCAAAAGCTAGTAGGATGTTAGGCTTCATAGCGCCTAATTTCAAATTTAAATCGAAGATTATTATATTGCCCCTTTACAAGTCCCTAGTTAGGCCTCATTTAGAATATGCCGTTCAGTTTTGGTGCCCATATTTGCGTGAGGATATTGATAGGTTAGAAAGGGTTCAGCGTCGTGCCATGAAACTAATTCTGTCATGGTGCAACAAGCCTTATGAAGATAGGATTAAAGTGTTAGACTTGCATTCACTCGAAACTAGGAGATTAAGGGGGGAGCTTATTGAAGTTTTCAAAATCGTTAATAACATTGATAACGTAAATTTTTATAAACTGTCCACTTTCGATAATAGCAATACTCGTAATAACGGATTTAAGTTGCGTGGCAGACGCTTCATTACTAATATCGCTAAAAGCTTCTTTACGTTTAAAGTAATTGATAAAGGGAATAATCTTCCCGCGTCCGTCGTGAACTCTACCAGCGTTAATGTTTAAAAACAGTTTAGATAGGCATTTTAAAAATATTAACATTGCTTAAAATAATAAAATAGCTCTGGGGGTTGATGGTCGAGGATGAGTCTGTTGACGATTAATCACCCAAGCAGCTCAACTACTTTTGCTGAATAAGAAAACATATACAGTATTTGTAAGTATGAAAAAGACTTATATTGTACAATTACATTTAGCTTTTTAGCATATTTTCCTATATTTTTAATGTTTATTCCGCAAATCCATGACTTTTGTTATAGTCAGGCACAGTGAGATACCAATTAGCATGAATTTGCAAAGTCAGCCTGTACTTACAGGTACAGGCAGGTGGCATCTTCACCAAGGTCTCCAATCACCACCAGTTCCAAGTTCTCACCTTTCTTTCTCTTCTAATAATGCACTATGAGCACTTATCAAGTCCAAACTTCATCCTGTGTATCCATGGAGAAGCCATGGACAATAAGCAGGTCAGTCACGTTCTCTTCAGTATCTCACCTTTTGGTTTATATTCTTTTACTTTTTTCTGTTCATATATTGGGAACCCCAACTCATGGTTTAACCAGATCTGTGTTTAGTTGCTGATGATACTTCCAAGGGATCTTCTCAAGATAGTGACACAATCCCAGATTGTTTCCAGTTGTATCTCTGAGGCTGTTGGTGTTTTCTCTAGATAAAAGTTTAAGTTCTTTTTGAGCAGCCCAGTTGCTCCCATTATCACTGGTAATATTTCTATTTCATACAATGACCACATTCTTTTTAGGTCATTCTTTAGATCTTGGTATTTGGTTATTTTTTCCCTTTCTGTTCAGTTTAGTCCATAATCTGAGGATGCTTGCATCAATAATCTGTCCCTTTCTATTCTCTGTCCCATATTACTATATCCAGTTTGATGGCTCTGTTTTGGATATATTTTCCTGTAGGGATGATTTTGTCATAATATATGGTGACAGTAGCATTCCCCACCACATTTGGTTTGTACTCCGTGGTGGGGAGGCACTTTTATTTTGTAATGGTGGTAGATTTTCCAGTATATAAGCCTACACACTTTGTGGTGTTTCATGGTATAATGCCCCTCAGTCAGCAGGGTCTGGCACCAATAGAAGATGTGCTACACAATCAACCTCGGCTCTACAAAATCTGCATTTATCATCATTACTAATGCCAGCCATTTTTGGAATCCATTGGTATACAGTGCTTGGTCTTTGCCCCCAAGAATAAACCTTTCACTGTCCCATTTCAGCCATTCCAGGGATCTTTCCTTATCTATATTGTCAATTTCTAGCTCTGTAATGTATCTTCCTGCCCTAGCATGTTGTCTCCAAGTTTCTTTGACACTGCTGTACCCACCTTGGGTATATTTAGTTCTTGTTTTTTCGGCTGTTACTATAGCTGGGGTCTCTGGTGTTCCTATTTCTTCAGCCAGTGCATTGTCAGCGAATTCTTAAATGGACCTTAAGATTCCTAATCTGTGATGCACTGTAGGAACAAATGTCCCATTTAAAAGGCTTTTCACTATTGGTTTATACTCTTTTTAGAATACTTTTTACAGCTGTGAGTGGGGCTTCCACCCGAAGCCAAACACTCCAACTATGTCTGAACTTGCCTAGCGTTCATTTGAGGAGGACGACTGTTCCTTTTAATGCCCCTATTTGGATTTCTATGGCCTGGGGCTGTCCTGGGATTGAATTCAGGCGAGTTGTTAAATTGTTCATCATCATACCTGTTACACCAACTATGATGGGGAGAATGGCAGCTTCTTTCAATTCTGTTTCTCTTTTATCATATATCAGTGACTGATATTTATTAATTTTTTCCCTTTCCACTCTGTTGAGGACATTTGGGATACTGACCTCAATAAGTAAGACAACCTTTCCACTCTTGTTTGCACTACTATGTCAGGTTTTACTGCTGAGTTGTTTTATAAAAGTGGCAGTTGGAATTATCATCATAATAGATAGTGTAATGGTTATTTCCAGTAGCTAACTGGTGCAAGTGTATGGTTCCATACATTTTTACTGCATTCCAGTTTTAATGCAGTCATAATCTTCCAGTGGATATATTTACAAATTTTATTGTGTCCAGCTGTATAGTACCTACCTGCAGGGTAGTTTCTAGCCATTAGGGGGCCCTAAGCAGTATACCCATTTGAGGCCCCACCCCTCCATCCACCAACTCACGCCTTACTATATCACCTCAGGTCTTCAGCACACACATACAAAAAATGGCTGTGTTAATAAAAAACAATTATGAAACAATTTTAATGAAACATTTGTCTAAAACAACAAATATGTACTTTCAGAAGACAGAGAAAAAATACTCCATGAAATTCCTGAAAATTAGCTCATACATTATTTAGAATAAATGAGACAGAACTATGTATAAAAAATAATGCAATTATCAACTACCAAACAATTACTAACTCTACGATACAATCGTGTAATAGCTAACAGTTATACAGAACAGTTTGTATCTTCAAAATTTTTGCCTCCTAGATTTTTTCTGGGCGAAATCATCAACAACATCATCATATGAAATCTCCCTGCCAACATCCTGGTTGATGCTTATGATGCCAAGGTCACTGAGGCGATCCTGCCCCATCGATGATCTGAGGTAGTTCTTGATTAGCTTCATCTGAGAGAAGCTCCTCTCGGCTGACGCTACTGTCACAGGTAGAGTGCAGGCAATTCTTAGTGCAACCCAGAGATTGGGGTATAGTTCCTCCAGTTGCTTCTGATAAATTAAGGAGAGAAGCTCCAATGCAGTCATGTTGTGTGAAGGTAAAGTCGGCAAGTTCTTAATTTCGAGGGCCAGTTCTCTTCCATCAATGTCAGAGTCAGCTCCAGAGCTCAGTATCTAATGTTTTGAATCTCTCATTTATTGACCCGATGGCACAATCCACCACCACATTGAAAAATTCGACTTCCAGCCTCTTTAAGGCTTCTGGAAATGGTTCGTCAGGAGTTTCGTAAGCAAAGTGCTGTTTCGTGGATCTAAGCCTCTTCTCCTTCAGCACAGCCTCCACATTCATTTCCTCACCTATGTCCCTAGCTACGACTTGTGCTGCAACAAAACCTGTGTTTCTGTAGCTGGTGAGTGAGTCTTTTGTTTTTGTGAGGAGGGTGACTGCCACATCAAACTGCATTGTAGGAGACTGCAGAAGTTTGCTCACATGGTTAACTGCATGAAAAATGTCATACCATACTACTGTGCAAATCTGAAAGCGATAAGACCGTACCTCCTCTGCAAGTGCTTGTGCTTCAGTCTTGGCTATGGCATCTGTGGCCCCCTAGTAGCAGCGGGGCCCTAAGCGGCCGCTTAGTCTGCTTATGCCAGGAAACGGCCCTGCCCATCTGCCATGAGCACCCTACAACCTGATATTAGATGGCCAACACTTTCCACCTCAACACAGAATCTACATCTGTCATTATTACTGAGTCCAGCCATTTTTTTTAAATGCATTTGTTAGGAGTGCAAGATCTTGGGCACCCAGTATTAGTCATTCTCCATCATATTGCAGAACTCCTCTCCTTAGCCATTCCAATGATCCTCCTTTATTGAGTAGTCCTTCTTTAGTTCTTGATAGTATTTTCCAGCCCTTTGATGTTGTTCCTATTCTTCTGCATGTTTGGCCTGTTGTTCCAGCAAAATTTTTTGCAGCTTTTCATAGCTACTAATGTGGCTGGTACTCTTTCAATTTCTACTTCTGTCAAAATATTCCCTCCAAAGTGCTGGGCCAGTTTGGTTATGGAAGTTTGTTGAGTTACCCTTGTGGTGTGGTGTTCATGAACCAGAGCTATTGTAGGGTTTGTAGAGCTCCTCAGATACTGCCCAATGTTGATGGTCAATGATCAGTGCAGCTGGTTAACCTCAGTCATTCCCATTCCTCCCAGTTTCCTTGGTAGGTATAGTCTGGGAAGACACTGGTTCCAGTATGTTATTCTATTTAGAGTCAGGATTTTCCTGGTCTTAACATCGTTTGTTCAGTTCTGATTGTGGCCAGTCTATTATCTCTCTACTATAATTAATAACACGGATGGCAAGTTGATTTATAGCTGTTATTTTGTTCTTTGATGCAAGTTGGGTCTTGCAGATCTTTTCCAGTCTTTGTACACTCCACTGATTTTCTCTCGCATTTGCCAGAGTTCTATATTACCACTTTTCTATTCCAAGGTATTTGTAGAAACTATCCTCTTCCAAGTCTTTAATCTCAGTGTCTCTTCCTAAGTTGATGTTATGGGTTTGTATTTTCTTGCCTTCCCTAAGTGTACACTTAGCACACTTATCCAATCCAAACTTCATTTTTATGTCACTGGAGTAAGTATGTACACTCCATAATAGGTATTCCAGGTTTTGGTCAGAGTCTGCATACAGCTTCAGATCATCCATAAACAGCAGCTGGTTCAAAACACTGTCTAGACTTCTTCACCTAGTTTGACTGAGGTTGTAGCCCTCGTTGTTATTGCCAAGTAGTTTGCTTAGGGGGTCCAGGGTGAGACAGAATAACAAGGGTGACAAGCTGTCTCCCTGGAATATACCCCTCATAATCTTGACATGGGGGATGGATATTTTTCCATTTTCATGGGTGAGATTGATGTTTGTTCTCCATTTTGTAATCTGGTTTGTTAAAGTACTAATAACACTGGTCAACAACAATTTTGTCACAAGGGTTTTGATGGGTGTTCTAAGTGTACTTTTTCATGCTGAATCTAAATATGAAATCAGATTTTTTCTATCAGGCTTAGTTTACTTGTGACGCTATGTTCATTTTTTCCTCATTTAGCATGATCACCAGATAAAAAAATAACAAATTATATATAATTAAGTATATAACAATATTATAATATAAAACATTATAAAAATATAATATAATAATTATATTAATTAATATAACCATAATAAAATATATTAATATTAATATATATGTTGTTTAATTTTTCTGTAAAATTAGTACAATTTATTCCTTTGGGGAGAAAGTTCTGATAATGCTGGCAGGATAAATTTGGTCGGAGCAGCAGACTGTGCAGGTTGAAACATGTTTGTACCTGTTCAGACATGAGCCTAGTTTCTGTGTGTAGAGCAGCTCCAAGTCAGTCTGCTTGTAAATGTCACAGTGTTAACAGCTAGTGTCTGTTGCTTCTTGTTAATTTTACACCAGTGTTGTATTCATATAGATGTTTTGTAATGCCGCGGAACTGTGTGAATCATCCTAATTCCTTTTGTTATGTATGTGGTGATCTAACTTTAAAATCCCAGAAACGTAACTTTACACCATTAGTAAAAAAATGCTATGAACTTTATTTCGGATGTAAAGTAGGCAATCAGGACAAGAGTTGGGCCCCTCACATTTGTTGTGTGACATGTGTAAGACTACTTACAGGATGCTATTCCAATGATTTGGAGGGAACCCAAAGATCACACAACAGACTGCTATTTCTGCCTGGTAAATACAAAGGGGATCACTTCAAAAACAAAGAGCCTTATGAAATACCCTAATCTACCATCTGCAATGAGACCAGTTCCCCACAGTGCTCAACTTCCAGTACCAAATCCTCCTGAACATGTAAGTTTAAGTGATGAGGAATCAAACGTAGCTGTAGCATATCACGAGGAAAAAGATGAAGACATTTCTGATCCAACATTCCAGGCTACCTGTTCCTCCAATGAACCACATTTACTGTCACAAGGAGATCTAAATGACCTAGTTCGTGATTTGAAATTATCTAAGAAGCAGGCTGAACTTTTAGGTTCAAGATTAAAGGGTTGGAATCTACTGCAACGTGACACTAAAGTTTGTTTTTTCCACAGCCGCCATGATGAATTCAAAGAATGGTTCTCCCATGAAGATGGACTTGTGTTTTGTAAAGATGTTAATTCGGTCATGGGGGATCTTGGTCATGAACATAACGTGGATGAGTGGCGATTGTTCATTGACTCCTCAAAAGTCAGCTTGAAAGCAGTCCTTCTTCACAATGGAAATAAATTTCCTTCTGTACCTATTGCACATGCTGCAAACATGAAAGAGTCATACAACAACATGAAGTTGCTTTTAGAAAAGTTTCAGTATCAGAAATATAAGTGGAATATCTGTGGAGATCTGAAGGTCATTGCACTTTTGCTAGGGTTGCAGCTAGGTTACACCAAGTACTGTTGTTTTTTATGTGAGTGGGACAGTAGGGACAAGCAAAACCACTACGTTAAGAAGGATTGGCCAAAACGCACCTCACTTGTTCCAGGCAAGAAAAATGTTGTGAATAGTTCACTTGTTGACCCTGAGAAAGTGTACCTTCCTCCTTTGCATATCAAGCTTGGACTTATGAAAAACTTTGTTAAAGCGATGGATAAAGCGCAAACAGGATTCACATACTTGAAAAATAAGTTTCCCCGGATCAGTGATGCCAAGAATAAAGAAGGCATTTTTGTAGGCCCTCAGATCAGAGAATTGTTAAGAGATGAGAGATTTGAAGGAGAGTTGAATGAAGTTGAGAAAGCTGCGTGGCAGAGTTTCAAAAGTGTCTGCACAAATTTTTTGGGAAATCACAAGGCTGAAAACTATCCTGAAATAGTAGGAGATCTTCTTAAGTCTTACCAAACAATAGGTGCAATATGTCATTAAAGGTTCATTTCTTGGACTCTCACTTGGACTTTTTTCCGGAAAACCTGGGTGCGGTAAGCGACGAACATGGTGAACGTTTTCATCAGGATATTTCTGCCATGGAAAACCATTACCAAGGCAAATGGAGCCTCAGTATGCTGGCTGACTATTGCTGGACTCTTAAGAGAGACATGCCTGAGGCAAAGCACAGCAGAAAATCAAAACAAGCTACTTTTTAAACTACAGGTATGTCTTTTCGATCATATTTTAATAAGTATGTAACTATATGGGTTTTTAAAAATTAAATTGCATGTCACACAAAAACCAGACCTGATAGAGAAATTTTACAAACTTATTTGGATTCAGCACAGAAAATACTATAAGAATAAGGTATTTTCATTCTTGGGACACGAAAAAAAGGTTTTTTGTTGCCCAGTGTAATTGTAGGATGGATTTTGTACAATTTAAGGTATTCCAGAATCCAGGAGTGTGGGACATACTCAAATGCCTTTTGATAGTCTATCTATGACATACTTAGGTTTCTGCCTCTTTTCTTAGTCTTCAAGGATAGTTTTGTTGAAGAGCAGCTGATCCTTTGTTCCAAAACTGTTTCTTCTACATCCTTTTTGCTCTTTCTCCAAATAGTCTCCAGCATCTAGGTGTTCATATATACTGTCTGCAATTAGGCCTGTAAATAGTTTATAGGTGGTGATGAGGCAGCAGATTGGGTGGTATTTATTTGGGAGATTTGTCTCACAAGTCTTAGGGATGAGGGTTGTATCTCCACTTGTAAGCCATTTTGGTGTTTCTTCTTCCTGCAAAATTCTGTGAAAAGCAGCAGTGAAATGATGGTGTAATGCCATGATCTGTTTCGGCCAGAAATTTGGGAGTTTATCTAGGCCAGGT
Source organism: Bathynomus jamesi (assembly GCA_023014485.1). Lineage (NCBI taxonomy): Eukaryota > Metazoa > Arthropoda > Malacostraca > Isopoda > Cirolanidae > Bathynomus > Bathynomus jamesi. The sequence goes on from JAJOZX010001175.1 coordinate 33,298, forward strand.
TTTTTAAAGTTGGAGAATTTTGTCAATTTCCTTATCTTATCCTATCTTCCATTATAAATAACTCCTCCATCTCCAGTTTACTCTCATTTGCTACCCTGATGGTCTCTATCCAGTCAGCATCCTGGTTATGCTGTTCATGGGTTTCAAAGAGGGGCTTCCAGTATGCCTCCAACTGGGTTTGATCTGGTGGGTCATGGACTGTTATTCTTTCTCTAATGAGATTTTGGTAAAAGCCTCTAGGGTTCAATGAAAATTGTTTGTTACAGTTTTTCATGTCAATCTGCTTTTGTTTGTTCCTGATTCTATTGGCTATGGCTAGGATTTTTCCTTCCAATTCCAGTGCCTTGTCATGTACTTGATTATCTCTCAAGTTATACTTTCTCTTTATTTTCCCTATTTGTTTTTTGAGTTTTCCTTGTTGTGGGGGTGTTTGGAAATAGTTTTAATTGGTTCAGTTCTCATCTGGCTTGTGTAAGTTGTTTAGTTAATTTAACTTTCCAGAAGAGGAGGTTTTGGATTACACTTACAGTTTTGACTGGGGGGCTTTGGTCTAGGGTTGGCAAAAACATGGGTTTAAAAAAAAATCCAACCCAACTGGGTTTTTCGTGAAAAACCCGTTTTTGCCAACCCTGCTTTGGTCTGAAGTTTGGGACAAGTTTCTTTTGCATGTATAGGCCAGCAGCGTAATTTACTTGATTAAGTTCAGTAAGGGCTGTGTTGTCTGGGACTAGTCTATTAATTGCTACATTTACTCTGTATGATAAATGTTTAAACTGTCTATTTTTACTAAGTTTGATCAGTTGGGGCCAGCTTTCCATATTCACAGTTTTAACAATTTCAATTACATTTGCTAATTCCTCCTCTGTTTCTATTTACTATAAATCTAGATCTTCATGTTGTGGTGGTGATGAAGGGGGTGTGGTTCTTGATCTGGCTGGGGAAGGTAATGATGAGTCAGAGGATCCAGGCAAACTGGATGGTGAGTCACCCATTCCTATCTGGTGGTTAGGATTGATTAAAGAATGTTGGTTGGCATACTGCCTGCTTTGTGTATCCAATGACCTATCAGATGCATCATCATCAATAGTTTGTGCTGTATCAAGGCACTGGAATAGTGGAATAGGGTTTGTTATTGGGCTGGTTTCATTGTGGATAAGCTTGTCTGTTTCATCATTCATGTATACTATTTCTTGTTCAGTAAATACTCTCTGGTCTATGAAGTTGTGCTTCTGAGTAGTCAATCTTGTGGCTGGAGTCTCTCTCTTCCATGGGCAAAAGTGGAAGCAGCTCTCTCTCCATTCCCTTGTGATGCCCTTCTGTCTCCCATGTTTCTGTCTGGCATTGCCAGACTCACCAATGTGAGTTCTTAACTTCTTAAATGTCTCTTAAGAGTAGAATAGCTAATGCACTGTAGGAACAAGTGTTACATTTAAAAGGTTTTTCACTTTCTTGGTTTATACTCTTTTTAGTACTTTTTATAGCTGTAAGTGGGGCTTCCACCCAAAGCCAAACACTTCAACTATGTCTGAACTTGGCTTAGCATTGATTTGCTCCACTAGGATTGCATTCTTCTGCCTGCTCCATTTCTCAAACTGAGAGTATTCGGAGCAGTGCAAAATTATCTTCTTTTCTCCAATGGTCCAATTTATTGCGTCATAGTGACAGGTTTCTCTTTTGGGCCATTTTCCAGTGTAACTGCTGGGGTCCAGGGTCAATACTTTGACCTGGTGGGGTCCCCCGTGTTGATCCCTTTAGTGAAATTTCTTCTTCTCTGGGACAGAAAAGTTGCACCATTGCTCTCCCCACCCACCCTGGTGTGTAAGCGGATTGAGGGGACCTTTTTATCCTGGGTGATGTCCTACCAGTGTGTGAGCTTTCCTTAGTAGACATTACATCTGGTTCTTATTTGTGGAAAGCTACATTGAGGTGGGAGGGGTTTCCCCTCCACCCATCCCTTATTTTTAGTCACCTTTTACAACACACTGGGACCAGTGTGAATTCTTAAATGGACCTTAAGAGCAGAACTATTTGATGCACTGTAGGAACAAGTGTCACATTTAAAAGGCTTTTCACCAGTGTGAATTCTTAAATGCTTCTTGAGACTCCCAATTTGTGATGCACTGTAGGAACAAGTGTCACATTTAAAAGGCTTTTCACTTTTGGTTTATACTCCTTTTAGTATTTTTAATAGCTGTAAGTAGGGCTTCCACCCGAAGCCAAACACTTCAACTATATCTGAACTTGGCTTAGCATTGATTTGCCGCTAGGATTACATTCTTTTTTCTTTTCTCCAATGGTCCAGTTTATTGTCATATCGACATATGTTTTTGTTGGGCCCATTGTCTGATGGAAAAGCTGGGGTCCAGGGTCAATACCTTGACCTGGTGGGATCCCTGGCATTGATCCCTTTGGTGAAGAATCTTCTCCTCTGGGACTGAGAAAAGTTGCACCATTGCTCATCTCACCCACCCTGGTGTGTAAGCGGGTTGTGAGGACCTTTTTATCCTGGGTGACATCCTGCCAGTGTGTGAGCTTTCCTTAGTAGACATTACATCCCGTTTTTGTTTGTGGAAAGCTACATACAGGTGGGAGGGGTTTCCCCTACACCCTTCCCTTATTTTTAGTCGCCTTTTACAACACACTGGGACCACATAGGAAGTATTCTTTCAAATCCCCTAATCCCCTTTCCCCAGTGTGAATTCTTAAATATTCCTTAAGAGTAGAATTATGTGATGCACTGTAAGAACAAGTGTCACATTTAAAAGGTTTTTCTCTTTTGGTTTATACTCTTTAATATATTTTTTACAGTTAGAAGTGGGGGGCTTCCACCCGAAGCCAAACACTTCAACTGTCTGAACTTGTCCTAGCGTTTGTTAAGGAGGATGACCATTCTTTTTAATGCCCCTGTTTGGATTTCTATGGCCTGGGGCTGTCCTGGGATTGAGTTCAGGTAAGTTGATAAGTTGTTTTTCATCATACCTGTTGCCCCAACTATGATGGGGAGAATGGCAGCATCTTTCAATCTCCAGTTTCTCTTCATATCATATATGAGTGCCTGGTATTTTGTAATTTTCTCCCTTTCCACTCTATTAAGGCCATAATCATTTGGGACACTGACCTCAATAAGTAAGGCACTCCTTTCCCTCTTGTCCCACACTACTATGTCCGGTTTTACTGCAGAATTATCTATAAAAGTGGCTGTTGGGATTATTGTGTCATAGTATATGGTATACTGGTTATTTCCAGTAATTGGTGCAGGTGTGTGTTCCCATACATTTTTATTGCATTCTAATTCTAATGCTATCATAATCTTCCAGTGAATATATTTACAAATTTTATTCTCTCTCGCTGTATAGTACCCATCTGCCAGGAGCACCCTGCAGCCTGATATTAGATGGCCAACACTTTCCACCTCAACATGACAGAATCTACACCTATCATTAGTACTTATTCCAGCCATTTTTTTAAATGCATTTGTGAGGAGTGCAAGATCTTGGGCACCCATTATTAGTCGCTCTCCATCATATTGCAGAACTCCTCTCCTTAACCATTCCAGTGATCCTTCTTTGTTGATATAATCTTTCTGTAACTCTTGATAATATTTTCCAGCTCTTTGATGTTGTTCCCATTCTTCTGCATGCTTGGCCTGTTCCTTAACAAATCTTTTGCGACTTTTCCTAGCTATTAAGGTGGCTGGTATTCTTTCAGTTTCTACTTCTTCCGTCATATTGTTGCCTCCAAAGTGCTGAGCCAGTTTGGTTATGGAAGTATGTTGCGTTACCCTTGTGTTATGGTGTTCACGGACCAGAGCTATTGTAGGACTACTCGAACTTTTTAGATACTGCCCAATGCTGATGGTCGATGATCGGTGCAGCTGGTTAACCTCAGTCAATCCCATTCCTCCCAGTTTTCTTGGTAGATACAATCTGGGAAGACATTGGTTCCATATGTTGTTCTGGTTAGAGTGAGGATCTTTCTGGTCTTAACATCCAATTTATTTAGTTCTGATTGTGGCCAGTCTATGATCCCCACACTATAATTGATAACAGGGATGGCGAGTTGGTTTATGGCTGTTATTTTATTCTTTGATGTAAGTTGGGTTTTGCAGATCTTTTTCAGTCTTCGTACATACTCTCCACTGATTTTCTCTCACATTTGCCAGTGTTCTATATTTCCACTTTCTTCTATCCCAAGATAGTTGTAGGAACTATCCTCTTCCAAGTCTTTGATCTCAGTGTCTCCTCCTAAATTGATGTTATGGGTTTGTATTTTCCTACCCCCTCTAAGTGTACACTTAGCACACTTGTCCAATCCAAACTTCATTTTGATGTCACTGGAGAAATCATGGATGATCCTTAATAGGCATTCCAGGTTTTGGTCAGAGTCTGCGTACAGCTTCAAATCATCCATAAACAGGAGATGGTTCAGTACACTGTCAGGATTTCTTCGCCTAGTTTGACTGAGGTTGTAGCCCTTATTATTATTGCTAAGTAGTTTGCTAAGGGGGTCCAGGGTGAGGCAGAATAGCAAGGGTGATAAGCTGTCCCCCTGGAATATACCCCTCATAATCTTGACATGGGGAATTGATATTTTCCCATTTTCATGGGTAAGATTGATGTTTGTTTGCCATTTTGTCATCTGGTTTGTTAGTGTGCTAATAATGGTAGGGTGGATTTTGTACAGTTTAAGGGATTCCAAAATCCATGAGTGTGGGACACTATCAAATGCCTTCTGATAGTCTATCCATGCCATACTAAGGTTTCTGCCTCTCTTTTTACAGTCTTCAAGGATAGTTTTGTTGATGAGCAGCTGCTCCTTTGTACCTAAGCAGTTTCTTCTACATCCTTTCTGTTCTTTTTCCAGATAGTCTCCAGCATCCAGGTGTTCATACATACTGTCTGCAATTAGGCCTGTAAAAAGTTTATAGGTGGTGGTGAGACAGCAGATTGGGTGGTATTTATTTGGGAGATTTGTCTCGCGAGTCTTAGGGATGAGGGTTGTGTCTCCACTTGTAAGCCATTCTGGTGTTTCTTCTACTCCCTGCAAAATCCTGTGAAAGGCGGCAGTATAATGGTGGTGTAATGCCGTGACCTGTTTCAACCAGAAATTCGGGAGGCAGTGTGAATTCTTAGATGGACCTTAAGAACAGAACTATTTGATGCACTGTAGGAACAAGTGTCACATTTGAAAGGCTTTTCACCAGTGTGAATTCTTAAATGTCTCTTGAGACTCCCAATTTGTGATGCACTGTAGGAACAAGTGTCACATTTAAAAGGCTTTTCACCAGTGTGAATTCTTAAATGGACCTTAAGAGCAGAACTATTTGATGCACTGTAGGAACAAATGTCACATTTAAAAGGCTTTTCACCAGTGTGAATTCTTAAATGTCTCTTAAGAGTAGAACTATCTGATGCATTGTAGGAACAAGTGTCACATTTAAAAGGCTTTTCACCAGTGTGAATTCTTAAATGGTTCTTGAGACTCCCAATTTGTGATGCACTGTAGGAACAAGTGTCACATTTAAAGGGCTTTACACCAGTGTGATTTCTTAAATGTTTCTTAAGATAAGAACTATCTGATGCACTGTAAGAACAAATGTCACATTTAAAAGGTTTTTCTCCAGTGTGAATTCTTAAATGGGCCTTAAGAGCATAACTATTTGATGCACTGTAAGAACAAGTGTCACATTTAAAAGGCTTTTCACCAGTGTGAATTCTTAAATGTTTCTTAAGAGAAGAACTATCTGATGCACTGTAGGAACAAGTGTTACATTTAAAAGGTTTTTCTCCAGTGTGAATTCTTAAATGGGCCTTAAGAGCATACCTACTTGATGCACTGTAAAAACAAATGTCACATTTAAAAGGCTTTTCACCAGTGTGAATTCTTAAATGTTTCTTAAGAGACGAACTATCTGATGCACTGTAGGAACAAGTGTCACATTTAAAAGGCTTTTCACCAGTGTGAATTCTTAAATGTCTCTTAAGAGTAGAACTATCTGATGCACTGTAGGAACAAGTGTCACATTTAAAAGGCTTTTCACCAGTGTGAATTTTTAAATGTCTCTTGAGTTCCCAAATTTCTGATGCACTGTAAGAACAAGTGTCACATTTAAAAGGCTTTTCACCAGTGTGAATTCTTAAATGTCTCGTGAGAGCAGAACTTCTTGATGCACTGTAGGAACAAGTGTCACATTTAAAAGGCTTTTCACCAGTGTGAATTCTTAAATGGTTCTTAAGACTCCCAACTTGTGATGCACTGTAGGAACAAGTGTCACATTTAAAAGGCTTTTCACCAGTGTGAATTCTTAAATGGTTCTTAAGAGAAGAACTATCTGATGCACTGTAGGAACAACTGTCACATTTAAAGGGTTTTTCTCCAGTGTGAATTCTTAAATGGGCCTTAAGAGCATAACTATTTGATGCACTGTAGGAACAAGTGTCACATTCAAAAGGCTTTTCACCAGTGTGAATTCTTAAATGTCTCTTGAGACTCCCAACTTGTGATGCACTGTAGGAACAAGTGTCACATTTAAAAGGCTTTTCACCAGTGTGAATTCTGAAATGAATTTTAAGGTTGTGATGCACCTTGGTTTGATAAGAACAAAATGAACACTGATACTTTTCCTCTCTCTTTCTGGTATTAATATATTCTTTATTCATAAAGTCAGCTGCAGTAATTTTCTGTACGTTCACTCTTCTTTCTGATTTATTTTTACCCATCTGGAAAACAATAATGACCACATTCAACATTTTTTTTATAAAACTCATTACCACATTGAAATTACTCATACATCATACCAACAGTAATAATAATAATAATAATTATGCTTATCAAGTAAAAAAATTTAAACTTTTAACTATTTTTACTTTGCTAGAATTTAAAGTTAAAATTAACTCTCAATTTCAACCTTGACTTTACCCAAATCTGAAGTGTATTCTACTTCCAAGTTAAAAAGCAAGGCTAATTTCTATTAAAGAAAGCTTCCCAACACTAAAACAAAATTCAAATTCATATATAAAGAGTCAAAACCAAAGTACCAAAACTTTTACTTGGATGGATGAGCTGATTGAATTTTATCTGTCTGTATTTTAACTGACCTAAAATTTTTGCTTGCTTTGAAAAATGATATAAAGTTTAAGTCCTGAGATTTGTTTACAGTTCAATTTTGTCTTTGACTAACTTTGAGTGATGAAATCAAAATTGAATTTTGAATTTTACTTTGAATTCTGAGTAACTGAATTAGTTTAAGTTTCATTTTCACTTCCATTTTGCCTTTTGACTTCTGAATTTAAGTTAGGACTGAAGTCAGTCACAGTTAATGAAATGATAAAACTCTAACTTAAAGATGAATAATAAAAGCATCAAATGAAGTGTGACAATTCTGGCTTACATAAACAAAGTTCCTACTTCATACACCTAAAAGGGAATCTTAAATGAAACATGCATCTTAAATTTTTTAAATTAAAAAAATTCTATATTTCAACGAAGAGCGCCTCAAGCTTAAGGCAAAAGGCATCAGTTTCCTGAACAATGTCTTGCATGCGTTGCATAAATTGAGATATTTCACACAGGAAAAGTGGAGTAGCAGCAACATTTCACTCCAATCACTGGAACATTCTCAAGCTTGAGAATGCTCCAGTGATTGGAGCAAAATGTCACTACTCCTGCACAAAACACAACACCACACTAATCAACATTTACATCCCACCAGATAGTTCACCTCAGGTGCCAGCCAATTACAATCCACAGTTACACAATCTTGCCTCTCTCACTAATGTCATCTTAGGAGGAGACTTCAACGCCAAAGACACTAGTTGGTACCTGCACAACCAAAACAACACCAGAGGCACCAACATAGCCACACAACTAAACAGCCTCTTCATTCTTAACAATACAGAAGAACATACACACATACCACATCAAGCAGGATACTCAAACTCCTCCCCAGACATAACATTCTGTTCCCCCTCACTAGCAACACATACACAATGGAGAACAGAAAAACAACTGTCATCAGACCACCTGTCCATCATCATTACAACACATTCTACACTCTGCCCCAACAGCCTTAGGCACACTTACAGAAATTACAAGAAAGCTGATTGGGAACATTTCAAAATACAGACTGAGGAACAATTCACCACATTAAACAGCACACCCATCATAAACATCGATACAACACTCAAGACATTTAATCAGATTATCAATAATGCAAACAAATACATACCCAAGGGCAACATTAGGAAATACAACCCAAATTACACTAGAGAAATAGCCCACCTCATAAGGCAACATAACAACCTCAAATATAACACACAAACACCACACACAGAAGCCATAAAACAGCAGATACAACAGCTCAACACAGAAATAAACAACAAACTCAAAGAAAAACAAACAGAAACATTCAGGGAATTCATAACAACACTAAACCACTCCACAGATACATACAGGCTATACAAGACTATAAACAGCATTACCCACTCTAACAGCGGCATTCACACCTCACATGCGGCTATCTGTCGCAGCCCAAATAATATCCCAACATACACACAACAAGGTAACATTCTAGTTAATCACTACGCAAAGATAAGTCACTTAAACAGAGACAACAACCAGAAACACGCAGACAGACAAACAGCCAGACACAAGAAAACCTCCAGACTCGACACGACCATTACACCCTTCAATACAGACCAGACCACCCAAGATCATCAAAAACATTAAGAATTCAAAGGCTACTGGACCAGACAACATATCTAACATACACCTTAAACACTTGGGCCCACAAGGAATACTAGCTCTCACAAATATCAGCACATATTCATACCAACACTGTATTATTCCTGACATATGGAAACAAGGTAAAATTATTACACTACTCAAACCAAACAAAAATCCAACAGAACCAGCTTCCTATAGACCCATTACTTTACTATGCACACCTTCCAAAGTAACAGAAAGACTAATCTTACAAATCACCAACCCACACATACCACTATCGCCTACTCAACATGGATTCAGACCTCACCACTCAACCACGACATTACTCACTAACCTCACGCAGCACATCATGGATGGCATCAACTCCAGAAGACCAGCTCAACGTACACTATTAGCAACAATAGACATTAGTAAAGCATTTGATGCTATCCCATGTTTCCCTCTCAAACAAAATACTCAACACAAACATGCACAATAACAAGAAAAGGTGGCTGAACAACTATCTCTCAGGAAGATACTCACATGTCACATTTAATGGCAAGTCATCCAAAAACAAGCTTTTTCCAAATGGGGTCCCTCAAGGCTCTGTTCTCTCACCAACACTCTTCAACTTATACATGCATGACATTCCAACACCCACAGATAACAAGCTTACCTTATCATCATATGCAGATGATATCACTCTAACATCCACCCACAACAACATCGACACTGCTACAAATAACCTACAAACATACATAAACAGTATACAAGACTGGCTCACACACAATAGACTCAAAGTAGCGCCCACAAAATCAACCATCACCTTGCTTACAAGCAACACAAAAGAACACCAGGTAATTCCACAGCTTACACTAAACAACATCAACATTCCACACACTCACAGAACCAAAATACTTGGTGTCACATACAACACATCATTATCTTTTGCAAACCACATTCAGGACATTAAAACCAAATGTAGGTCAAGACTTAACACGCTTAGGGTACTAACAGGAACAAACTTTGGACACCAGCAGGAAACAACATCACTCATATACAAACAATATATTCGCTCAGTTATGGACTATGCTAGCCCATGCTGGGCACCCATTATCTCAAACACACACATAAACACCTTACAAACAATACAAAACAACGCACTTCGTATCATTACAGGATGCACTCAAACAACACCAATAGAACACCTGCACACAGAAACAAAAATACTAAAAGTTAGGGAACATTTAGACATGAGGGGAACACAATTCATGGCAGCAGCGACAACTAACCCACAACACCCTTGCCACTACATGTACAATCATGCACCAACACCTCGCACCATTAAGGTAACACCAGAGACACATTATAACCAAATACTCCATTCCATACCACACCCAACAGACATCACACAGTACAGAAAACACACACACACACACACACACACACCTATCCCACAAAGCACTGACACGACTCGGTCCAAATGCGATCCTAGGTGCGAAACCACCTAGTAGAGGAATTTTAGGAAAATCGACCTAACAAATTAGCAGGAAGTCGAAACTTGGTACACTTGTAAACTGAACCCTACTGATGAATATATTAAAAGTCCCAACAAATCCAAGTTGTGCTCCAGCCGCCATCTTGGAAAATGGCGGCCGAATTTCGGTTTTTTGGAAATAACTTTAGAACCGTAAAAGATACGAAAATTTACCAAGAGAGCAATATCATTCTACATAAAAAGACAAACATTTTCTGTTCCCAACTTTGTTTTGTACGATGAAAAATAAAAAAGTTATGCAAAACCAAAGATTTTTCATTCTATGAATCAATGCGGACACGACGTTCAAACTGGGTTTGTAGGTAAAAAAAAGTGAATGTTTTGTTATGACTGCCTATTTTCAGAAACCTCTCTTACTTTGTATGGGTGATTTTGTGAAAAAATATTTCACAGGAACGAGCTAGTAGAAATATAAATTGTGACAGTACCTGGTTTTCTAAATATTTATACCAATACATTTTCTTGTTTCTAGCAGATATGGGCAACTCTGTCCCTAATTTCCTATATTCTACTTCTAATAAATACTCTTAATTATGATTATATCTACGGATTCATCTGTAACATTTATTCACTCAATCGGAGGTTATGAGTTAATATACCGAAGTAATAGTTCAAAGTGAATGACAGACGAACTAATATTTTTCTTTTCTTTTCAGGTAATGGACGCTATTGATGAGTCAAGATGAAGTGCTTGATATGTGCAGAAGAGATCGATGTGGGAAGCAGGGTATTTGTGGAAAGAGGGATCAAGACTGATTCAAGCAAGCAAAGATAGAGGAGATGATAAATACAAGACATTTCAGGAACTGAAGAGTGTACCAGTACACAAAATCTGTCGGAGAAACTACACAAGAAAGCACAGTATAGCTGCTGTCAATAAGGAACCTTCAGAACAATCAACTTCACAAGCCAACAGAGTTCTTCGTTCAGAAATAAAGACATTTAACTTTCTAAGTGACTGTATATTTTGTGGAGAGAAAGCAAGTTTACCTGACACAAAACATTCAAAAATAGACACCTCACTGTATATAATGTGGCTACTCTTGAATTTCGAGAAAAAATTATTTCAATTTGTGAACAGCGTAGTGATAGTTGGGGGCAGGAAGTATATTCACGTATTGCAAATTCCATTGATTTAGTAGCAGAAGGTCGTTATCACTTTGTATGTTACAGCACATTCAAGCACATTGCACAAAGAGATTCAGCAGGACGTCCAGAAGAATCAGTAGCTTCGTCTGCTTTCAAAAAACTTTTGGAATACATTGAAAGTAATGATGAGTCTCAGTACAGTTTGAGTGAGCTGAAAGATATTATGATGGAAGTTTCTGGTGCACAAAAAGAAGACCTTTACAGTGACCACTGGCTTAAGTGTAAGTTCCTTTCACACTACAAGTCAAGCATAATCTGTACAGATCTGCATTCCCGACATAACATATTTAGCTTCACTCACACAGGACGGAGGATTTTAACAGAACAATGGTATGAAAACAAGAAGACAGATGAGACTAGTGAACGATTACGTGTTGTTGAAACAGCTGCAAAAATCATCAAAGAAGACATTTGTAAAACAGTGTATGATTGTAGCATGTACCCAGACATTGATGACATGAAGGCTGAGGGTCAGACTTTAGTAAGTTTAGTTCCCCCGACACTTACAGCTTTCACTGAGATTCTTATTTCAACTAAAACTCAACCTACACCTGAAAGTATAGATCGCAAGAGAACTTTTATCAACCATTCGATAATTTCTGCTATGAGGCCACGTTCATTCCTATCTCCACTGCATTTGGGACTTTCTGTACACCTATATCGCAATTATGGATCAAGACATCTAATAGACATTTTGCATGCTGTGGGTGCATGCTCTTCATACAAAGAAGCCACAAACTTCCTAAATTGTGCTGTTAATAGCCCACGGTCAACAGTACAACCAGATGCATTTATACAGTTTGTCTTTGATAATGCTGATGTGAACACAAGAACCCTGGATGGTTTGGGTACCTTTCATGCACTTGGAGGAATAAAGTGTTACTCCAGGAAACTCTGTCTCGAAATGCCCTCCTTTAGCACGTAATATTGGTGAAAAATGTGACACTACTTCAAATCAAATACCCATTATCCCTTACAAAAAACCTCCCACATCAGGTTTGAAGAGCATAATCTTAAGTGACATAACACATGAAGATGGAGATGTAGTTCGCAGAGGTTTCAAACTTGATGTTCTGTGGTTGGCTGGATTTAGTGAAGTTCAAAATAAATTACCAAGCTGGAATGGCTATATGAAATATGCAGTTACAAATGGTTCTGAAATAATAAATTGCAACAAAATATTCGAATTTTTACCCATTAACCAAGTTTGAACGTCATGTCTGCACTGACTCATAGAATAAAGGAATTTTGTATTTTGCGTAACTTTTTTATTTTTCATCGTACAAAACAAAGTTGGGAACAGAAAATGTTTGCCTTTTTATGTAGAATGATTTTGCTATCTTGGTAAATTTTGTATCTTTTACGGGTCTAAAGTTATTTCCAAAAAAACGAAATTCGGCCGCCATTTTCCAAGATGGCGGCTGGAGCACAACTTCGATTTGTTGGGACTTTTAATATATTCATCAGTAGGGTTCAGTTTACAAGTGTACCAAGTTTCGACTTCCTGCTAATTTGATAGGTCGATTGAATATATTTATCCTAAAATTCTTCCACTAACCACCCATTAACAGGTCAGAGATCAGCCTGAGCAGATTGGATCGAGTTAACTTAGCACGATTCCAATGTGGACATCACCCCAACTTACGGACATATAAACACAGACTAGACAACTCCATAGACGACACCTGCCACCTGTGCCAAGACACACCACAAACAATTGAACACATTATGATGGACTGTACCGCTCTAGCACAACAACGAACACAACACAACATCACTAGTGCGCTGAACCTCTGGTCCACTCCGGAGAGGGCGATTGGTTACCCACGTGCCGCCGGCTTGCTCGATCAGGGTGGGCTGATCGGCTAAACAACAACAACAACACTCCTGCTTTCCTTTTCCTGCATGAAATATATCAACACTGAACCAAAACCATGATTTTGCCAGATTACATAAATTATTTAAAATTAATTTCCACTTTCTCATTGGCTGTGCACAATGTGTGGAGAAAATTGTAGATACCAGTCAATCAGGGAAGGGATATAAAGAATAAGCAGTGCTGGAACTCCCACTTCTGTTACTGGCCTCCTGAGCTGATCTTTTTCCATATCTCATCTACCTTGTGAGCAGTCCAACATATTCTCAAACACACACTTCACCTAATCTTCACTTCATATACATGAATCTTACACAACAATCATTTCAAAATTTATATATATATATAAAAAGATGCAACTTCAAGAGACTTGCAGCAGTGCCGGCCTTAGGGGTGTGTGAACCGTGCGGTCGCACAGGGCCCGCAACTTAGGGGGCCCCGAAAATTTCACAGAAATTTACCATCAACGTCAGAGTGCCAAAATTGGTGTAAATTAATGTAATTTATTTTTTTATTTTCAGATCACTGATCCATCATGGCCTTAATGATTGCATTATGATAGTTTAAATATTTGATACTAATAAAGTAATAATAGTAAAGGCTGTTGGTCTGTTGGTATTCTGTCACAGGTGCACTTGTATAGTTAAATTTTACTTGTTGTACTTGTTAACAATCTACTAAAATAAAATGATTAGCAATGAAAAACAATTTGACTTGTGTCATGGGGGGCCCGTACAGTATACTCTGCACAGGGCCCGAAATATCCTAAGGCCAGCGCTGCTTGGAGTCCTCTGGGGAGGGGACTGTGAATGTCCCCAATCTAACTCCTGACTTCTGCTGATCCCAGAAAAACAGACCCAGGCACTGGGGTTGGATCTGCTACTGCCCAATCAAGGTGTTCTGGGCCTCTACCTGATTCACTTTTCATAAACTTCTGCAACATTTTCACCTTTACTCAAATTTTCAATCTGTTTACCACCACCTCCCTTCCTCTAAACCTCACCTTCTCTTCCTCACTGAAACTTGAGTGTCTGGAACAACTCATAGCAACTCCTTTTCTGTGCCCTCTTACCAGGGGTGCAGTGCCAATTTTATAGGTGCTGGAGCTCTGGTGGGCCTGACAATGACAAAAGCCTGCCATTTCCTATCCTGTTTCTATATATGCCACACGATGACTAAGTATTTCGTGTTTGCACTCACTCACTAAACTGTTGATAATTAATGGAGACAATTTTTTTGTTGCTTGTTATGGTAATTCCTCCAAACTTCCTCTTGCAGAGGTGCCGGAGCAGCGCTCCGGTGAGCTCCGGCAGCACTGCACCCCTGCCTCTTACTTCCTCTATACTCAATTCAAATACTCCAAAGGTAGATGATTCTCTCAGGCTTGGAGGCATACATTCCAAATTCAATTCAAATACTCCAAAGGTAGATGATTCTCTCAGGCTTGGAGGCATACATTCCATATTCTATTCCTACTATGTGCCCCCCCCCCAAAGCCTTGGTTTAACTTTACTCGTTCTAATGCTATCCACAAAAGAGAGGAGGCATGGAGCAACTGTTGACAGGGATGCTTTGCAAAACTAGGGGAGAAGTGGAGTGAAATCAGTGGCATAGGAGTGGATATGAAAGTGCTACTTGAAAAAGATCATTGATAAATAAAAGGAAAAGAGTTGGTGACAGGTCAGAACCCCAATAAACCACTGTTAATAGCTTTAGGAGAGAGAACAGTGGCCATCTACAACAGCATCTATAGAATCAGCCAGAAAGGAAATCAGAGATGAAGACTGATAAAAAGATAGAAACTGAAGGAGGACAGTTTAGAAATTAAAGATCTGTGCCAGACTCTTTTAAAAGTTTGATATATCTACCACATGAGCAAAGGTTTCACTGAAATCGTGAAAGGAGGATAACCAAGAGTCAAAGATATGCAAGAAGATCACCAGTAGAATGTCCCTTCTGGAACCCATACTGACAATCTGAAAGAGTGTGGAAAGAGGTGTTTAAGAATCTTCCTATTAAGAATAGATCCAGCAACTTTAGAAAAGAAAGAAGTCAAAGTAACTAGATGATAGTTGGAGGGTTGAGAGGTGTCACCCTTTTCTGAGACAGACTGAATGAAAGAACTTCCAGAAGGAAGGAAATGTATCGGATGAAAGACAAAGCCACAAGAGTTTGCCTAGAAAGGGTGTCAGCACAGAAACGCAGTTTCTGAGAACAGGAGGAACACCATCAGAACTGTACACCTTCATCAAATTGAGGCCAGATAGGGCAGAAAGAACATCTTTGGAAGAGATTCTAATTTCAAACATAATAAAGTCAGAGGGAGGAAGAAATGGAGGAACAGCACCTCCTCTGGGAGGATCCAAAGACCAAATTGGAGTGATAGGACAGGAAATGGATACAAGATTGTGGTTGGAGGAGCCCAATGGAGAAATAAATCCAGAATGTTGGGCCTATCTCCAAGGCAATCAGGGATATGAGTAGGATGATGTACAATTTGCTGAAGCTCATTTAATAAAAAAGTTGCAAGCTAGTTCACCAAGGATGTTAGTGAAATGATAGAAGCCAAAGGTGGTGGTAAAAGTGAAATTTCCAAGAATGGAGATTTCAGGAAAAGGAGTGTGAGATAGAATGTATTCCACTTTGGAAGCAAGGTAGTCAAAGATTTTTGAGAGTAATTAGAATTAGGAGAGAGGGAGACAACAAAGATGCATTTAGTTTGAGATTGGCATGCAAGCCTTAGCCAGAGGGGACAGAATTTGGAGGATTTGAGTTTGGGAACAAATTAACAAGTTAGGTCATTGCATATATATATATATATATATATATATATATATATATATATATATACAGTGGAACCTCGGTGTTTGAACGAACCGGACCTCGAACAAACCGGAGTCCGAACAATTTTGTTCAGAAAAAATTGACCCAGTCTTTGAACGTTTTCTGGAGTCCGAACGCTTGGAGGAAGTTGTTGCCTGACTCTGTGGCAAGCAGAGACTTTGAGGCAGAGCCAGTGGTTCCAGAAATCATCTCCCTAGGTGGGTCTATGGGGTTAGAGGTGAACCAGGAGGATGTGGAGGAGTTGATAGACGACCACAGCAGGGAACTCAAGACAGAAGAACTTCAAGACCTTCTCAAGGAGCAGGAAGAGGAACTGGCAGAGGAATTTTCTTCACCGGATGATGAGGAGGAGGTTCGCACTGCCAAAATTTCCACTGATGAACTTAAAAGAGTTGTTTTTTTTATTGGTCAAAAACGCAGAGCATAGTGGAGAAATGGCACCCTGACATTGCTCTGGTGAGCCACAACATCAATTCCTTCAGTGATAATGTGGTTGAACACTTTAGGAAGATTATGAGGGGTAGGCAGACACAGATGACATTGGACAGATTCTTTTTAAAACAGAAAAAATGATTACAGCATATTGTGGGCTGTTTTTTCGGGGTAACTTTTCGTGGCCCAGAACGAATTAATTACATTTACATGTATTTTAATGGGAAATACTGTTTCGGACATCGAACGTTTTGCAGTTCGACCACCACCTAGGAACCAATTAAGTTCAAACACCGAGGTTCCACTGTGTGTATATGTATATATATATATATATATATATATATATATATATATATATATATATATATATATATGGGAATGAACTCAGAATGATCCCCTGAGGTTCTTTATGGTACACACAGACCGTGCATGGAACAAGGAACTCTTCTGGGATAATTAAATCCACTATAGTCCAAATAAGTAATGGTAAATGACAAATACCATAGCTTTTCTTTTTCATGATGCTAGCCCGACGTGGGCAATGGGTCACTCGCAAAGAGGTCCCATAAATATAGCTTCCCTCAACCCTCCTCATCTTGCGCAGAATGTCTCCTATACAAGCGTCGTTCTTTACGTTAATTATACTGCGTGTTCTCTGCAGTTGAAATGTGTATATATATATATATATATATGTGTGTGTGTGTGTGTGTATGTGCAACATCCACCTTTGGAGTGAAAATGAGTATAGAGAAAGTAAGGGAAGTCCATCTTTCTCTCTACAGAAAAAGGGTTGCTGTCAGACATCCCAGACATCCAAGTTTCAGTAGGGAAGCGAAGGTAAGGTTTAGAGGAGAGGTAGTGTCCAACAGATTGAAAATTTGAAAGGCCACAAATATTGCAGAAGTTTATGAAAAGTGACTCAAACAGAGGCCCACAACATCTCAAATGGGCAGCAGCAGATCCAGCCCTACTGCCTGGGTCTGCATTCCCAGTATTGGCAGCAGGGAAGCCAAAAGTAGGGACATTTATGGTCCCCTCTCCAGGGGACTCGACTTTTTTTTTCAATTTCAAGATTATGTAGTAGTGTGGAAAATGCACATATACATTATGTAGTAAAGAATAGGAAGAGAAGCATGTCTGAGAGTATGCTGGACTACTCACAAGATAGGTGAAACAAGGAAAAAGATCAGCTGAGTGAGTTTGGTTTTTTAAAAAAATTGTGGGCTAAAAAAATACCCGAAGATCCACTCAAGTACAGCCCAAGAAAGAAAGAGCGAAAATAAAGGAAAAAGAGAAAAAACAAATGAAAATAAAGAATACTGAAAATTTACTATCATGTTTGCTACTTTTCTTGTTGTATGTGTTTATAAATGTAAACACAAAGTAGAGAACACACAGACAAAGCTCTGCACCTCCTCTGACAGCCACTGCAAACAGAATAGTTGCGCAAGAAGATTTATAGGAAAGGAGGAAAAGTATAATGAAGAGAATAGCTTCAGAGTTCACTCACACCATCTTGTGTACCGAGTACACTTCTCACACGTGCAGTGGCTCAACCCACACAGTTCTACTTGACCAGGTTGAATCAAAGGCTCTTTGTTTCATTAATCTCCTGTCTCTTCCTGCCTTCAATTTCTCTCTCTCTGCCACACTGTTACCTCACTATCTCTCTACTATCATTACAATGGGCACTGCTCTTTTAAACTCTCTAATTGTGTGCCTCCTGCAGTACCAGACTTCCAACATATTATCACCCTTTCTTTGTGAAACTTTCTAACACAACATTTAATTAGTATTCTCAATCTTCATCTACTCAACCAGTCAACTTTGGAACAAACTTCCTCAGTCCATCTTTCCCCCAGTCTATGACCTTTAATCTTTCAAACACAGTGTCCATGCATCTCAAAAACTTCGGGCCTTGATTTTAGTTCTCTTCCTTTCTTTCTTTCTTTGGGAGGAGGGACAGGTGTTTGCCCACAGTCCCTCCTTCCTGCATAAAAAACAACCTGCACACATACCATACTTGTACCACAGCAGTGTCATTAAAAAACTAAAATTTACTCCATAATAAATCTATAAAAATTATGAAACAGCACCAAAAGCCAAACAAAAAAATATAAATACTTTAAACAAACTTCAAATAATGTTAATTTAAAAATTCAAATGAGCTAAAGCTACATGTCTGCTTAGTATGGTATGGTATGGTAGTTAGAGCAAGGATGAGTACAGTAAAAGGAGCAAACTACGCTTATTAACTTTTACTCACTTCTGCAGTTTTTCATTTAATTTAACACATTATATATAAAACCTACTCTTATGATAGGTGAAAAAGAGTTTTACCTTATTGGAGGAGAAATGTTGCGATGTTGAAGGGAATGAATATTCACTTTTTTCTTTGCACAAACCTCCATTTCCACTTACAGAAACTGAAGCAGAATGATTTGGATATGAAAATTCATTTGGATCATCTATAAATTCCTTGATGTCAATCTTTAATTCATTTCTCTTCAATGAAAAAACATCCATAATGTAAAACTTGCAAATTAGTTAGAAAGACACGCATACAATTATACAGTCAATCCTCAACTTACGTAATTAATCCATTCCGAGATGAGTTACTTAACTCGAAAATGACGTAAGTCAAACCCCAAAATACATGTAAATCGGGTAATCCGTTCCAGGACCCCGAAAAAGTATTGAAAATAATAATATAATTAAATTTTTTTATAAAAACAGTGTTATAGCGTGTTATTTAGTCAATGTTTCAACTTCACACAAGCATTTTTTTCTTAGATTATTTAATAATCCTTAATAATTTCACATTTATTAATTTGCCAAATTATTAATCACTTCGTACAGTATCACTTTATAAGGTAAGGTGGGGTAAGATTGACACATCTTTGCAATTTCATCTTTATTTTTATCAAAATGCAATAATCTCAGCATATTTTGATTTTATTTTGATCTATAATAATTTAGTTAATTAATCATAGTCATCCCTGCATAAAAAATCTTTAAGAAGTATAGCCATTCATAATTTTTTTAAAAGTGATAAAATGTCAGTTACCCCACGGGTGGGGTTACATTGATGGTACATTGTTTCCCCATTATATGCCACAATTCCCTTTTTCAGGGGTAACATTGACACCCAACTATGTTTTTAAGAAATAGTAACGAACGGTAAGCATAGTCTATTGAATAATCTAGAGGTATAAGTTATGCTTATTCAAAGTCTGGGAGATCAAAGAGTCCTCTATTGCTAACTGGAATAGGATCACCGAGTTTCTTCAGGATATCAGATTCAGGGTAGTCCAGTCGGTCCACTTTTGTAGGCCATTTCCAGTGACATCCACTACGGATCATCACACTGACAGTTGCACAACTCTGAATGAGATGAATCTTCTCAATGACTCCAGGGAATCTCTCATCATCATAGTCAACCTTCACATAGTTACCAATTTTGAGATCTCTGACTTTCACAAATGTCTCTTCTTGATCATCACATAATAAATTCACATCTTCATTTTCTTGGTCATTTTCAGAGTCAGAACTTTGAGCCTTTTTGTTTCGTTGTTTTCCTTTTTGCTTCCCATCTTTTTTATTTTCCTGAATCCTGGCTCTTGCTTCATTCTCAGTTAAACATTCTGCAAATGTTCTTTTCAGTCTAACCCATTTTTCTGAATTAGGTGGTCAAACCTTTGCCCAAACATAGTATTCATGCATATGGGGTAACTTTGACATTTTGTCAATGTTACCCCATAAATAAATATTGTGAATATTTTCTACATGGGCTTTATTTTATTAAATTTTTAATTTTACATTTTAACTAATAGTCTTACCCAATATATATAACTGATTTATGCAGTTAAGAGTAATGTCTTTACCAAAGTTTTCTAAATTCAAAAAATTGCCACAATAGTTCTCAATAAAAACAAAGAACTAAAATAAATATAATATTTCACTACTATAGTTTTAAAGCAGGTTTAAAATATATAATAATGATATACATTTTTCCTTAATTTGTTTTTATGTCAATAATGTCCTTATAAAAGGTGTCAGTAAAGTGTAATAATCATATGTCAATGTTACCCTACTGTCAGTTACCCAGTGTTACCTTATAATGCGCAGTAAAAATAACAATGAAATAACGTGAAATACCCGGTGTCCTGCCAGTGAGTGGTCACGCACTGCATTTGCGATTACGCAGCTATTACGCAACACAAAATAATTACGTAAGACGAATCAATTACAGTCAATGGGGGGCTTCTTGTAACTCAAAATTACGTAAGATGGTGATGACGTAAGTTGAGGGTCGACTGTATGTAATATTAAATTATGAACTGAGAGGCAAACTGTACTAATATAAATATGCCTTTACTGCAAATATAATAAGTTATTGAAAGATCATTTTATATACGACACAATGATTCTGAGTCACTTTCACTTTCCTCAGTTTAGTTCAAATGTTTTAAGAATAATGTGAATTATGTTTAGGTGAATTAAGGGAATAGAAGCCACAATACAAAATTAATTTATTACAATATATTTTCCAAGACATCACCACCCTCAATTGCAGCTGACAAATTCTAAAGAAACTTTCATAACATCCATTTCATTGCTTGAAACTTGCCCATTATGATTGGTGGGTCATATTTTTTGTACTAATTCTTACATTCATTACTTTATCTCTGCAATCATTATCACTATTATCACCATTACTATTATTATTGTAATTAGTCTATTAGTTACTTTTTTCACTATTTTTTTATGTGCAGAGGTAGGCAAAAGTAAATAGACACCATGATGACTGTCCTGAAGAACAAATGGCAAACTCATCAATAAAATACCAGAACACAGATCAGCTTTACATTAGGCAAAGAGGAAAGGAACACAATTCTAAATATGAGGCATTCCATGTCAAGTGTACACACCTAATGGCCGGTCATCTCACTGATTTTAATGATTTTTGGTTGGTAGTTGGGTATGATGAGTAATGAAGCATGACCAAATTTTAGCCACTTGGGTCAAATAGTTTGGGAGTAATGACCCCCCCCCCCCCCCCCCCCCCAATCAAATTTGGGTCAGCAGCGTAACCTCGTGATTTTGAAAAGTCATAACTCAGGATCTAATGGATGGATTTTAATGATTTTGGTGTCAAAATGCTCAGAAAAGACAGCAGAATAACTTTAATTTTATGCACATGTGTGTGTGTGTGTACATTCCATTAAAAAAAAAGTTGCATTTATATTTCACCTTTGACCTTGAAGTTCAAAATTCAAGAACATGAAAATTGGCGTAAGTAAAAACCTTTAGATGAAGCATTCAAGCAAAAAATTGGAGTGGGATTTCCATGGGTTTGCTTTCCACAAGCATTTGAAATTGTGCATGGTGAAAATTTTGAGCATTTTATTTAAGATAACTTCACAAATAGTTCATATATATGTATGTATATAAATATATGTACATATGTATATAAATATATGTACAATATATAAATATATGTACATATATATATAAATATATATATATATATATTTATATATATATATATATATATTATATAATAATGAACAGGAACACCAGAGAAAATACAAACATCCTTCAAGGTTTAATAGTACCAACGTTTCGGAATGCACTAATTCCATCTTCAGGGCTAAAACAATAAAATTCCAAATCACATACAAAATTACAAAATACAAATTGCTTAATAACAATTTAAAAAACTTAAAAAAAAAAATTATAAAAAGTAGCTAAGAAAATGTAAAACATTAAAACTAAAAGGTAATAAATGTGAAGTTAAAAAGTTAAAATTATAAAAAGTAAAAGCATTAAAACTGAAATGTAAATAAAATAAACTAGTACCTTAACCAAAACATAGCAGATCTATCGATGATTCGTCAGAAACGTTGGTACTATTAAACCTTGAAGGATGTTTGTATTTTCTCTGGTGTTCCTGTTCATTATTAAACTGCGTTTTCCACGCCACCAATCAATAGCCGATATATATATATATATATTAGTGTGGACCAAAATGGGGGGTAAATTATAAAGTTGAAGAAATCCTTGTTCCACATTAATGCCCTTGTTTCCTTTGGACCAGATAGACATGTCAGCAAAATTTGGTCAAATATGAGAATATTTAGGGGTCCCGAGATTTAATGACTTATAAAAATTTTCCAATGAATAGGCGCACTTAGAACATCAATGATCAACTCAACTCTTGAGTTGCAACTTACGAAAAAATTTCTTATTTAAGAAATTTTTGGTGTTAATAGAGTACAAAAACAATCTTAGATCATTATTTCAGAGAAAATTATTAATAAGGAAAACAAAAATTTTGGATAAAATATATTATCCTTAATTGGTCAACTCTAAATTAAAGGCTTTGCCTAATTGGCTTGAACCTTTTAGTTATCCTTTTTATCTCCTAATTTAACTGGTTTATTTTACTATTTCAGAAATTTAATTTTTTAAACTAAAAATGGCTACTCGTTCTAAAACTAAAGTTTGGCTCATTGGCCATTTAAATAAAGATATACTTTGTTGCCGCTTACCTACAAAACTGCAAGTTTTGCAAACATATTTCTTCCATCAAAAGAGAAAAATTGGGACGAAGAAGATCCATTAATCTTTGCTTGATGAAGTGATGACCTACTGGGAGAAAGCCAGGATTCCCACAATACGTAGAGACAGTGCCATCCAAAAGATTGACTCTTTAATAAGCTGTTATGAATTGATGAAAAACAGAAAAAGGGCCGAGGAAAAATGCTGTATTGAAGAAGCTGTTTAAAGATGAAATTAAGGCTGAAATTCTTGATATTGGTCACTCTAATGCCCTTTTGATGATGTCAAATGAAGAAGACAAGCTTTTCTACTTAAGCCAGCAAGAATATCCTACACAAAGTAGCATGGGTACAGTAGACCAAATTCTTGCAAAGAGAGAGAAAAGAAGGCTTCATCGTGAAGAATTAGAGTGTGAAAGAGCCCTCAAAGAGCAGAAGCGATCTAAAAGATCATTCTTGCCTGCCAATAGAGATGATTTCACATCCGTATCATCATCATCACCATCAACTAATGACGACAACCTTGAAATGAATTTTCAAGGTCCCTCTGAAGAGCAATTTAAAAAGAAAATGTTGGCTCCTAAAAAGTCAAGCCTATTGACAAAAATGTTGTAGCATCCTATGATAGAATGAATCTTTCCAATCGAGATGCAGCTATGTCTTATGCTGTTGTTGCTCAGTCTTTGGGCCATAATTTGGAAAACATTACAGTGTCAAAATCTACTATGCTTCGAACTCGTCAAAAGTTACGCAAAGAAATAGCAACAGAATATCAAGAGCAAGCATTTTGTCCTGGAGAGCCTTTAGTTCTTCATTGGGATGGAAAAATGCTCCCAGAGATATCAGGTTAGTTTTTTTGTCTGATTAATTTAGCATATTTATATTTTATCTCTCAGGTGAAAAACTTAGTTGTGGGTCTGGTTTTCACACCTAGGCAATGTGTTATTATCTGGTTGGTTTTAATTAAACATTTGATAGCTAAATTTCTATTTAATTAGGTTACATTTCACTGTCTGAAGCTAGTTTTCATAATCTACACCATTTTACCTTCAAATTAAAATAACTCAAGTTCAAATTAAATAAGTCAAGTTTAATTTAAAATTATATATTATATATATATAAATTATAATATATATAAATATATTAAATATAAAATAAAATATTAATATATAATATAATATATATAAAATAAATATTAAAAATAAATATATATAAATTATATATAAATTATATATTTTAACTTTTTCTTGCAGGCGAAGGAAGAACGGAAAGGATTGCAGTGTTAGTCAGTGGGAATGGTGAAGAGAAATTGCTGGGAATTCCTAAAGTCACTGCTGGCACGGTACGGAGATGGCTCGTGTTTGCATTTCTCTCCTGCAAGAACATGATATGACCCAGAGAATTATTGGGCTGTCATTTGACACAACAGCATCCAATACCGGAATCCATGCTGGAGCTTGCACTAAAATTGAACAAGAACTTGGAAAAGAGCTTTTATATTTAGCCTGCAGACACCATATTTATGAGATTGTCCTATCTCAAGTCTTCCGGACTTCTATGGGCCATTCCTCTGAACCTGATATTCCAATCTTCAAAAGATTCAAAACTCAATGGGATTTTATGGATCATTCTCAAATCACAGCTGCTGTTGATTCCCAAAGCTGCAGAATAATTGAAAGAGTTCAAGATTTAAAAAATCAAACAGTCTTAATCATGAAGGAGGCACTCAACTCTAAACAGCCAAGAGATGATTATAAAGAATTTTTTCAACTTGTTCTCTTGTTTTTTGGAGAAGAAAGCATTTCTAATACTCCCTTGAAGAGACCTGGAGCGTACCATCATGCAAGATGGATGGCAAAAGGAATTTATGCATTTAAGCTTTTTCTTCTCCAAAATCATTTAAGATGACTAAAAAAGAACTTGATGCAATAACAGAAATTTGTTTATTTGTTGCATTGGTATACGCAAAATCTTGGGCAAAAGCTTCTCAACCAGAGGAAGCCCCAAATGTTGATCTTAATTTTTGCAAGATCTTGCAATAATGGAGGAAAATTCTTTGATATCAAGTGTTATCAAGCAAGCCCAAAATGCTATTAAACGACATCTGTGGTACCTCTCAGAAACACTTGTTGGATTAAGCTTCTTTGACAAAAGCATATCCCTTGAAGAAAAGTAGCAAATGCGAAATAATATCAAAATGCCTCCAAGAAATAAGGGACTGAAACGTTTAGAAGCAAAGGTAACCCTAGCTTCTTTTAAAGAAAAAAGGATTTCTGATTTTGTTACTTCAAGGACTAAATCTCTTTTTGATGCTCTACATCTCAAATCTCTCTTCACTGAAAATTCTGCATCAACATTGGGAATAGATCCTGAGTACCAAAGAGGCTGTGCTAGAGTTTGTGCCCTTAGAGTGACAAATGACACAGCTGAGCAGGGTGTTGCATTGATTGAAAAATTTAATCAAGCAGTGACAACTAAAGAAGAGGACAAACAATACCTGCTCAAAACAGTTTTCAAGAATCGTAAAGAATTTCCAACAAAAAATAAAGCAGAACTTATGAAAATGAGGAAAAACTAATTTTTTCAGCATTAAAAGGAAAAGTGCAATTTTCTCGGGACCCCTAAAACTTGACGTAGAGGTTTCAAATTTTGTAATTTGATTAAGGTAAGCAAAAGGAATAACATTACTCATGTGGAACAAAGATTTTTAAACCTTCATTTTTTTGGTCCACACTAAATTATATATATATATATATATATATATATTTTTTTTTTTAAGTTCGGGAAGAACCGATTCGCCTCTATTTAAAAGGGCATATCTCAGCGGAAAAACAAAGAAAAAGTGAGAGGAAAGACAGAGGAAAAAGAAAGGGTGGAGGGGACAGTCGAAGTGGAAAAAGACCAAGGATGACAAGGACTGCAGGGTCGAGCCCCATCATCCTTGGGTGCTAGGGCCGGGAGGGCGCACATGAAACCTCCAGGAACAAGCACGTACAAACGAGCACAAAGAGCACTCAAGAGCACGAGCTTAGAACCCCCTTGCGGGGATATATATATATATATATATATATATATATATTATATATATATATATATATATATATATATATATATAGCTACATTCATGGTTTGATAAACTGTATGTATTAAGATTTTTGCAAATATTAAGGTATTTCCTGCTCTAAAAGAACAATAATTTTCATCATAGTACTTATATAATTTCTTAATCATGTTAAATTTGTGTGTGTTCAGGTTTAGACTATATGCTGTTAAAATGTCATCAAAATATTATTGTGATCCATTCAATTCCCACAATAAATTAAAATCTTCTCATCTTCAGCCTGCTTCACAATCACTGATAGAAAAATTTCCAAATCATTTGAAGCCAGGCCAAAAGTTATGTTCATCATGCAGAAAAAAAATTTTCCTTACTTATTTTACAAGTTCAAAATATAGCAGAACCAGAAATATTATCATCATGCTCATCTGATACTACTATGGAAACCATGTCATCAGATGATGTTTTTGTTGACAAGGAGGCTGAATTGTCAGCAATGAATGAGACAATCGCCATGATTGGGGAGGTCCGATTGTCAAGCGCAAGATTCAAAGAAATGAAGCATACCTCCCAACAAAAATGGCCCAAATACAAAGTTCAGTAAGAAGACACTTAGATATGGTAGGTGAAATTCCTCAAGAGCCAGGTCCATCAAATGTAGACAAACTGTCCAAGCCAGAAGTAGTTGTCCAAACACTGAAAGATAAATATCAAAACTCCGATAAACATAACCAAATTATGATTCTAACTGTTTTTGCACCATCAATGAATGTAAGAAAACTAATTCAAAAATTTAATTGTTCATAAAGAATGGCTGTTCAGGCTCAGCAGCTTGCAAAAAAAGGAAGTATTGTCGTCACCAAATCCAAAGATGGGGAAAGAATTGCCACTGGAAGTAACTAACGCTGTTAAAGAGTTTTTTAGAAATGATGAAATAAGTAGACAAATGGCAGGCAAGAAAGACTGCGTAACAATAAAAGAAAATAGTGAACGAAAAAAATATCAAAAGAGGTTAGTTTTATGTAATTTAAAAGAAGCATATCAACAATTTAAGTTTGTTTCCAGCTCTCTATAGGATTTTCAAAATTTGTGACACTATGCCCCAAAGAATGTGTTTTGGTGGGAGTAAGTGGGACACATAGCGTGTGCGTCTGCACAATTCATCAGAATGTTTAAGTTAATGATGACAGGTTCTAGAATGGCAGAAATTACCAGTGAGGAAAAAACTCCATTGAGTAGTCATCACTGCGCTTTAGCCAAAATTATTTGTGACAAAAGTCAACCTTCTTGCCATTTAGAAGTGTGTGATCAATGCCCTCAACCTAATTTGCTAAAGGAAACTCTTCTTACATGTTACAAAAAAAAAGGTATTGATGAAATCCAGTACAAACAGTGGACAACAACAGATCAATCTCAGCTGGACTGTGTTATTAAAAATTTAGAAGATTTCCTAGATACCTTTATTTCTCAACTAACTCGACTAAGGCATCATGATTTCATTGCCAAACAACAAGCCAAGTATTTAGAAAAAAGAAAAAATGAACTGAATGAAGGCGATTTTTTGGTGATTGGGGATTTTTCCAAAAACTATTCCTTTGTAGTCGAAGATGGTGCTCAAGGATTTCGCTGGAATAATTGCCAAGTGACTCTTCATCCATAATAATAATTTTTTTATAAAAATCTCGATGCTTACTATAGGTATATATCAAATCATGTATGTAGCTATATTATAATAAATATATATATATATATATATATATATATATATATATATATATATATATATATATACAGGGTGGGCCATAAGTTTCCATACATAGGAAAAATAAACATTTTTTTATGGACAACCATTTTTATTTATATAATATGCTCTACATGGTTGCCATTGTTTTGAAAACACATTTCAATACGTGTTCCCCACTGTTGATGAACACGCATTAGCACAGTTGACGTTATGCTTGTAATGGCGTTGGTGATACGTTCCTTTAGATGATTTATGTCTCGTATCTTTTCCTGATACACCATGGCCTTCAAGTGCCCCCAAAGATAGAAATCAAGGGGGGTGAGATCTGGGGATCTGGGAGGCCACTCCACAGGACCACGCCGACCAATCCAAGCATCCGGAAACTGCTGATCCAAATACCGACGCACGTGAAGACCATAATGAGGTGGAGCTCCATCTTGCTGGAAGTAAACTGGGAAGTTACCTTCCTCGTTTAGCAGGGATGGGAAAATCTCTTCTTGCAGCAGCATGTTAAGATACCTTTCGGCATTAAGATTTCCACTGACAAAAATTGGTCCAATAATTCTGTCACCCCATATCCCGGCCCACACCATCACTTTACCGGCACCTTGCATCTTCGTCGGACTCAGCCAGTTAGGGTTAGCATTACTCCAATAATGTATGTTTTGCCGATTAACCTCTCCATTGACGTAAAAATTTGCTTCATCAGTAAACAAGATCTTACGTCAAACGCATATTCTTAGGGTATCTGAAACATAAAAACAAACTTTTAATTTTTCCTATGTATGGAAACTTACGGCCCACCCTGTATATATGAACTATTTGTGAAGTTATCTTAAATAAAATGCTCAAAATTTCCAACATGCACAATTTCAAATGCTTGTGGAAAGCAAACTGATGGAGATCCCACTCCAATTTTTTGCTTGAATATGCTTCATCTAAAAGGTCTTTACTTATGTCAATTTTCATGACAGTCTTGAATTTTGAACTCTGACCTGAGGTCAAGGTCAAAGGTGAAATATAAATGCAACATTTTTATTAATGGAATGTACGCACTCTGTTCATAAAATTAAAGTTATTCTGCTGTCTTTTCTGAGCATTGTCACCAAAATCATTAAAATCCATCCATTAGATCCTGAGTTATGACCTTCCAAAATCACGAGGTTACGCTGCTGACCCCAAATTTGGGGGGGTTCATTACTCCCAAACTATTTGACCCAAGTGGCTAAAATTTGGTCACGCTCCATTACTCATCATACCCAAATACCACACCAAAAATCATTAAAATCGGTGAGATGAGTGGCAGAAATCACCAAATAGTGTGTACACTTGACATGGAATGCCTCATATATTGATTCAATAAATTTTGTTAATTTCCATTATGAAATAAAAAAATATAGACAAACCAAAGGTGTCTATTTACTTTTGTCAAACCCCTTTACACATTTTATATATACAGTATACATATTATATATACTGAATGCTCCTTATATTCATTTCCTTAATCCCTTATCTTGCCTCCCTTCCTAACTTCATCTTCCTCACCTGATGAAGTCCCTGTCCTTCAAATAAAGTGACATATTGTGGCTTTCTTCCCTATAGTCCCAATATTAGAGCCAATGCACATTTCTAATTAGAACAAAACAATTGAAACTAGCAGTTACTTAGTCTATCTACATTGTTCTATTGACTGCTTAGATGAAGTTCCAAGGTTATTTCATATCAGAACCAGTCAATTGTCTCGTAAAAGAATAAACACACTTTGTAGATACCTTTCCTCCCTTTTCACCATCAAACTTTGCTTCTAATTCATTTACTTTTTTTTGTGGTTTCTTTTCTTCTGACCATCTCCTCTTTAATGGTATATCACATTTTAAATTACTTCCTTTCCTTTTCTGGATGAATGAAAGTATAGATATTTCACTTGCTGATAACCTTTTAAGAAGAATTTTTATCTCTTTCTTGCAGACAGCAGGAGGTGATGTTTCATAAATTCTCCTCTCAACTGATTTATTGACATAAAATTCATCCTCCCTCAGTGATAAATTTCTCTCAGTGTGTGATATGTCTATAAAATGATTTTCATTGACTTCACATTTTATATCTGCAGCAGAGTCATTATGTAATGACAATGTTTCATTAATTAGACTCATTGCTTTAGGTAATGATTCAAAATTGGGGAATTCCTTTTCATCTTTTAATGATTCTACATCATAATTCTGTATCAAGTTCATATCTTCAGAAAATGCTGCGTGTTGCAATATTTTGGAACTGTGGTATTTCCAGACCTTTTTGACACTAAATCAGAAAACTTTGCATCTTCTACTGATCCAACATAAAAAATTGGTTTAGATTATGCATCAATATACAGTGTTCCAGGTTGTTTTAATTAGGGCTGGATTAAGCATTGTTAGGGCCGCGGGCAATGAATATTTTCGGGCTGGTGTCACTAGAAAAACACAATTCTTTACCTGAAACAGGTGGTGATTCTATACTTCCAAAATGTGGTATTTCTATATTAGTTGCGAGTGTTGCATGTTTCTGTACTGAACATTATTATTAAACAATTCTTTCCCTTCAAGTGAACTTATGAAGAAAAACTCTCTATAGTTTTGAGTATCAGTAGAAATTCTCTTTACACAATATGAAGAAGTAAATAACTAGTAATTTCCAATGCTTTTATTTTGAGAGCTTTGGCCATTTTCAGTAGGGCTGACAACTAACTTTTCCTTCATAGATGTAGTTCAAAAGAATTTCCAAGTCTCTAGAATCAATCTCAGTCAAAATAATAGAAGGATGGTGACATGGTGTCTTTTCAAAGATTTTTTATAGTAATCACTATGGCTGGACAACACCAGCCTATGAACAGAAAGAACTTCCCACCACATACAATTGTAGAATCGAGAGAGAGTTCCTGTACAAAAAAAAAAAAAAAAAAAAAAAAAGCTTACATTTTTTATATAAAGCTTGCAAGGAACTTAGTTTTACATAAAGTTGCATTGATATCCAAGTTAAATAACTATATTAATTCATATTTTATTTTTTGTTCCAAATGAAGGATTCACTCTGGAATAGGTAATTTAAACTGAATTTCCTCATTCAACAATAAAACCAACTAGTATTTATTGAAATGAGTTAAATGACTAAATATTATAATGAGGAATCAATAAGAGAATTACAAAATTAAGATTGTGTGCATATATTTTATCAGATTTAATAGTTTTGCCCTTATTTATACAATATTCTACTTTTAAACAATACAAAATATTTTGAGGTTTTAAGAAATGAGGGTTGTGCCTTTTGGACAATTTCATTTTTAGTAAATAAATAACTTTAATTTCATCAGTATTATCCATCAATCAATTTTTAAAATATTTTATATGAATTTTGTTCAAGAAAATTACCTGCTTTCAAATATGAATAGGTACAATATATGATTTTAGGAAAAAGATCACCTATAGATATAAATTATTTTAAATATTAAGTGGTAATACAGGAAGTCTCCGAGTTATGAACATCTGACTTACAAACAGGCAGATGAATATACAAATGAACCTCCACAAGCATCACCATTTTATTAGTCCTAATAAACAAATATTCAGTCTGCATCCTACAAACCAAATATTGCTTTTGGGAACTAGTTTGCAAGGCAGGGCATGGGCAAAGTATCCTCTGCCACAGGTATACAGTGACATAGCATCCCCAGTCATGCGTTCATTGCCTCTATTGTGAGATGAGTTTGTTGATATTAAGGGAGCTAAAAACCAGCCCTACAGTTTATTTAAATTTATTTTTTTCCATTTTGTTTTATTAATTGTATCGCAACAGTATTGTTATCCGCTATTATTCATTGCAAATGTACAAGATTTCAGCTTAATTATGGGTAAAATAGGCTTTCATGGGCTGGCTTGGGAACCTAACTACCATTTATAACGTTGTGTCTATGGGAAATTGAGTTTTGAGTTCCAAATGAATGACTTACAAATGAAATTTTGGAATGCAACCCACTCGTAACTGGGGACTTCCTGTAGTTTCAAAAACAATACCTAAACATTACTGACTGGTAATTTTTTATATACAAGTAATGTTTGGGTACTGTTTATGAAACTATTACTGCCACTAAAATCAATAAAATAACCATAGAAAAACAGAATACTGTACTGTATTACCATTTAGTAATTTTTTGATTTTCAAAAAAAAATTTTCTCAAAAGTTTTTTTAACTAGCTATAAATACTTTAATCAAAATTAATAAAATAATACTTTTAATCTCTCACACACACACACACACACACACACACACACACACACACACACACACACACACACACACACACACACACACACACACACATACATACATACATACATATATATATATATATATATATATATATATATATATATATATATATATATATAGCCAGATTATCACATGTTCAAACTGTGCACTCTGCACAGGGCCCATAAATTTTTAGGGGCCTCTAATAAAATAAAAAATAAAGAAAAACTAAGCAAATTAAAAAGAAACCCTGAAATTATTTCTTTCCTATGTTTCAGAGCCTTGTGCAGTGATCATTATATATAAACACCAAAGTGGATATACAAAGAGAAGGAAAAGGGAAGAAAGAAGGAAAAGGGAAGAAAGAAAAAAAGAGAGCTCTGGAAAAGGAAATTAAAACAAATTAAGCCAATTTCACCATTCTTTGGTATTGAAGCAGGAGCACAGGGTGAAATTGGTGTTGGTGCAGGCCCTTCAGATGGTGCAGACCTTGCAGACCATGCACCAGCTGGTAGTCCTGGTGAATCTGAGACTCATCATGATGGTGCTCAAACTTCTGATACAGGCAATGAACCAGTCATTCAGGAAGCAGAAGTGGAAGGCAAACCAGAGTTTGACATGTATATTGGTTTGTGGCTGCCCAATGTAACCAAAGAGATGAGAGTATGCGGGAGACGAAAATACAGGAATACCTCAAAATTCATTGTTAATTCATTTTGGAATAACACGACAAAATATGAAACTACAAAATTTGAGGTAGATTATAACATGTTTCAATGAGAAAATATTTTACTGTATTGTTATTAAACAGATTAATCAATCAAATTCTCCTCATTTTTCAGCAAAATATAATAATATATTGTGTTGTTGCGTCGGTCAACAGTTGAATTTCGTCAATTTTGATAATTTTTTTCACATTTTTTAAAAAATTACAAATCTGTGAATATGGATGATGGATTGCAAAACTATAGGTAGTAAAAGATTGAAGATGAATCTGCAAAACAACGAAATTCAAAATGATGAGTTTTGAGATATTCCTGTATACAGGAGATGAGAATATACAGGAGACGAGAATATACAGGAGACGAGAATATACAGGAGACGAGAATATACAGGAGACGAGAATATACAGGAGACGAGAATATACAGGAGACGAGAATATACAGGAGACGAGAATATACAGGAGACGAGAATATACAGGAGATGAGAATATACAGGAGATGAGAATATACAGGAGACAAGAGAATACTGATCAGGGCAGGGTAGCTCATAGGTATGCAAGACATTACGTGAATTAAAGGAAACTGGATTCCATGCATCCTTGATTAATGACAGGTATTGCATGGTGGGAATATTCATTTGTGAATGTAAAAATGGAGAGAAAGTTGAGTGTACTTGGTTGTGCTATTCAGAAACAACAGGCCAGGTTTATTGCTATGATTGAAGCTATTCAGCCCACAGAAGGTCTCTATTCGCCATGAGGAGTAAATGAGTGGAACCATGTGCATGAATGTATTCATCAGTATGAGCTATCGCATGCTCACACTATCATCGCAACAGCACAACAGGCTGATCTCACTGGCAGATTGATGAGCTGACAAAATACTGAAAGCAGGTTCTGCAGCAAGTGCTCAGTGTGATTATATTTCTCACTGGATGAGGTTTAGCATTCAGCAATGAAATTATTGGCTCATTGCACAACAGCAACTATCTCGGCATACTCAAGTTGCTAGCACAGTATGATCCTTTTTTATCTGAGCACCTTCAAAAAGCCAACTTGGGAAAAGGTAAAGTGAATTACAGTACCCTAGTCCCTCTATAACACTATGTAACAAAATTTTGGAAAATTTGTGTTTATCTTATATTTTTTTGTTTTTCTTTATGTTTTTGGGTGTGCTGAATTAAAAAAATTGCATTAGTTTTCTCAGGAAAACTTAGTTTCTTCTGAAAACCATAATCTATTTTTTGTACCTAATGGCCTATCAGAGAGCAAAATCACAATGAAGAAAAGTAAAGGAAAATAAATATATTTCATATTTAAAGATATATAATGTGTATATATAATGCACCCAAATCTAAATGAATAATGCTTAAAAATGTACATTTGAGCATCTTTTTCTCTTGTAGTCCCGTGGATTATCTAGTATTAAACACCAAATATAGTTGCCCATCATAGCTTCGTCCCATTTTCCCTGATATCTCCTCTCCATGGTTTGGATATCTTCGTGAAAATGTTCACCATGTTCTTGACTTACATCACCCAGATAGTGTAACTTCAGGGACATTCTACAACCTAACCTTTGAAA
Source organism: Bathynomus jamesi (assembly GCA_023014485.1). Taxonomy (NCBI): domain Eukaryota; kingdom Metazoa; phylum Arthropoda; class Malacostraca; order Isopoda; family Cirolanidae; genus Bathynomus; species Bathynomus jamesi. The sequence goes on from JAJOZX010001175.1 coordinate 67,812, forward strand.
GTGATTGACTAGATTTTCTACTAGCTCTTTGTAGTCATTCTTCTTGTTACCTAAAAATCCATGGACTACAAGCCGAAATGACTGCCAAGCATTTTTTCTTCTAACTCTTTAAATGCTCACATGCATCTGACTTGAGGTCCAACAAATATGCCTCCCTTGATTTTAGCTTCAGAAAATTTGGGAAACATTGAACATATACGATAAATAGCATCACTTTCAGCATCCAAAGCTTTGATGAATTGCTTAATAAGACCAAGTTTGATATGCAGCAGGGGTAGCAAAATTTTGTCTATTTGAACAAGGGCTTCATTAAGAACATTGTGTTTGCCTGGATTAAAAACATGAATATTTAGTGTAACCACCCTGTAGTCCAAGCAGGAATCCTAGCATTTTGAAGTCTCCACATACATCCTAGCTATGTTCACTGTAGTTTATTCTGTCTAGCAACAGCTATACATTTTCATATTCTTCCTGCAATTGAACCGAATGAGCCACAGGAATAGATGGAAACATGTTTCCATTATGTAGTAGGATGCCTTTTAAACTTCTAGTTGAATTGTCAATAAACAAACACCATCAGCAAGGATGTATTCAATTCCTATCTCAGCAAAAAGGCCATTCACATCACAGTGGTAGCAAAAAGCTCAATGCAAAACAGGAGTAGAAAGAAGCATATCACAAATGCCCATTCCTGTAGAAAGAGATCTTGACACTTTGGTCCAAAAGATTCCACTCTTTAAAGCAGAATGTCATAATTTCTGCATTGGTTTTCATAAGTTCATATCCCTGACTAGGTCGCCTATGTGTTTCTGGTTGGGGAAATGGGGTGATGTATTGGAGCTTGTTTCGAAGTCAGCATCTTCATCTTCATTGGATGATATTAAAGGCATTTCTTCTATTTTCTCCTTGGTGGGTAGGCATGGAATGGGCAAATCTTCATTATGGGGGACTGGGGCAATAGAAGATGGGATATTTGGATATAGGACATCTTTTTCAACCTTTACCTCTCTTGTAGAGTGAAATGTCTACCATGCAGAAGTAGCAATCATCGTGGTGATTGGGTTGCTGCCTCCAAATGTGAGGAATAGCAAATGGCATGCCTTTTCTGGTACCTCGCAGCCATCCTTCTGATGTGGAATGGCAGCTTCCACAGCAAAACTGAGATGCCCATGATTTATTTTGATTGCCTATGGGCATGCCAAGTAAGCGTGATATGCTGTACAAAACTTCATTCCTGTGTCAATTTTGTGCTTTACTTGCTTTGGATTGATGTAATTGCCACAAACATAACAAAAGGAATCTGCAGTGTCTGCAGAGCCTATTGGTAGCCATCACCATATAATTCTAACTGAAATATCTGGAAAATACCAAAAAACATTTTATAAACAGAAATAAGAAACCAAATGTGTACAAATAGTTAATAATGGGCCTTAACCAATAAAAACATTACTAATAAACCCCAGTTTTGGGGACATTTTGAATTTTGCACTTGAAATTACTTTTGCTATCTCAGAAAAATTCCTTAAAAATGGTGAAAAAGTAATATTTCTAAATTTGACCATATCATAAAAACTATAGTTTTCTGAGCAAAACTGATGCCAAATCTGTAATCATCGTTAATTGGTTCCATGAACAGATGACAATTAAGGAAACAATGATTAAAGTCATTGAATTATATGTAATAATGACAATTCATTCCAGACCACCTGCTATACTATACTTACCAAATTATGAAGTTGCTGGCTATACATGGAGGAGGATTGGTGGGGTTTAGTGATGGAGTTTTATTACTTGGTAGGTGAATCACCCTCCATCAGCAGCTCAAGGAGATCTGCTGTTGATGTTGATGGATGGGGAGACTTCAGTGGATCTGATTTTCTTTTGCAGAAATAATCCAGTTGGTTGTCTTGTAGCCTTCTTTTTCTCTACTAAGATTTCCTTATAGCAACAAAAGGCTTGATAAGCTTCTCGAATGACTTTGGAGGATCTTTCTGCATGCATTGGGGTCATTTTCTAAAACATCCTTCATCTTCTCCCAATACCAGAAAAAATCCTTCAGATTTCCTGTTGTCAATGTCTTGACAATCTCTTCTTCCTCCCCTGATATCCCACTGTGCTCTTCAAGCTGCAACAGTTCTTCAGTGTTGAGTTCCTTACTCTGAGATTCCAAGAGCTCTTTGACATCATCCGTAAAACTGTGCAACATCCATCTCCAGTGAGTGCTCAACAAAGACTGATGCCCATTGGGCAGACAACGATTAACGAAATAATGGTGTTAAATAGGGAATGACGATACTCAATGACGATGATTATAGAGAGACTACGGTACTGTACTTGTCATCAAAAATATGCGAGGAATTGATGCAGCTGGTTGGAGACAAACTCCTTACAACTATTGTCAATTCGATAAAGGCCACAAAATACTATTCCATCTCAATAGCACCTCAGTGGTGTAGTGATTAGCATCCCTGATGACAAATCCATCAGCCTGGGTTCAAGACCTGGTGACAGTAGCTGGCACACAGCAAAACCCAGCTGTTCATCATTCCACACAATAAAAAAAGTGGTTGGTAGATAAATGGGTACCCTGGGTGGCCTAGTGGTGCACCGATTAATCGGTATCGGCACCTGGCATGCTGATATTAGGAAAATACCTGGCATGGCCGATTAATCGGCATGCCAGGTGTCAATGCCGATTAATTGGTGCACCACTAGTTAACACACTGGGCTGCTGGTGGGGTGTGGCTCAGATTCCATGTTAAACTGTAGGCCTAAGGTAGAGTGGAAAGCTTGACCTTCATCAGAATGAACAATTCAGGTGGAAGCTAATGAAAGGTGAAAGGTGTTGATTTGTGTGAGGACAATACACATACTGACCAACTGATGGTAGTAATCTACTATGTCAATGACACTGGCATTCCAGTTGAGCAATTTCTCCCCTTCCTAGAGTTGACTGGTAACAAAGTGCAGGACATGGCTGATGCTCTAAATGACCTGTTCAACAAGTTGGGCATTGATATCCACACTTGCTGTGGTTAAAGTTACAATAATGCACTCAATATGTTTGGTTGCTATAATGGAATGCAAGCCAAAATTTTAGAACAAAGCCCAACTACATCATTTGTCCCCTCTATTGGTCACTCACTCAATTTAGTAGGTAAAGGAGCTGCATCATCATGTCAAGAGGTTGTGCAACAGCTGAAAGACAGCAAACTTGAACCATTGGGCATTCCAATGCCCAAAATGTTGTCAGCTATGTGATGGTCTTGCTGAACAGACTCCACACATGCCATGTGAGCAGATTATACCAAAACTTGCAAAGTCTTGAATGAGATTGCAGAGAATCCCGAACAAAAAACTGAGATGCACTACACAGCAGCAGGCTTGCAGGACAAGAATGAGTCATCTAGAAACTGGCATTTTTGCTGTTAGGTCTGGTTTGCCTGGTTAGGTCAACTGTACATCCTTGATGATTGGTTAGGCTAAGTCGTGATATTTTCATTAATGTAAACAAAAATATCATGATTTAACCTAACCAATCACCAAGGGCATACAGTTGACCTAACTGGGCAGTCAATAAATTAAATAATTTCAAGATCTTTTTCCTTTCTAACATCCTCCAACCAGTCCCCTTGCATCTCAAAACTAAAGTTTTAATTATTTCTTCCAAAATGCATGACTTTTCATTTCTGAACATTGAATTCTATCCGTCATTTACTAGCTCAAGCAACTAATCTATGAAGACCCTTTTGCAGTTTATAAGAATTTTGTATATTTAACTGGAGCAACTACTTTTGTATCATCTGCAAATTTAGAAATTTTACAACCTACCCCTTTCTCTAAACCATTGAGACATAAAATAGTTTAAGTTGGAAGTGAAAGTGGCAGTGGCAATACCTTCTCTGTTTAGCTCCAAGCTTTTTTACAAATTGTTGAAGTATTTATTATTAATTCTGTAGATTTGGCTTTGTTGGGATTATTAAAGTACAAATATAGTTCCATTCTGAAGTTTTAAGCTTAATTTAACTCAGTATTTAGAGATCTAGGGGTTCAATTTGGTGCAAGCCCAGTTTTGGCCTGATTAACCTAGGCCCCCATTAGTTTATTCCATCCAGGGGATAGCCTAACTTAGACCATAAAGCTTTTAACCGAGTTAAAGAATACTTTTAAGATGACTTTAGACAGTGACTAAGGTTTGTAAGAAGGAAGTTAGAGAAGGGGTTAAGGCTGTAGCATGCGAGAGTTGTGATGATTGGTATCACTCAGCCTGTATCAAAATTATAGAACAAATGTACAGGGGTATGAAGTCCCCAAGTATTTTGTGGTTTTGCAATAAGTGCTTAGCTGAGGTTAGGGACATGCTCAAGGCAAGGCTTAAGAAAACTGCTATCTCAGAGTCCATTAAGCCTAAGTTGGTAACATGGTAAAAATTTTATAGTGGGCACACTAGGGGCCCTTTGGCCTATCTGGGTGGCTCCACTGTTAATATAAACAAACCATAAATAGTTACATGCAAAATTAAGATCCAATTGATCTCTGCAGATTGTCACACACCTACTAGCTGTACATTAACTTCAAAACTTTGGATCTTGTGGATCATTCATCAATACCACTACTGTACTAATTGTAGACATCATATGGTTATCTCATCACAAAGTTTTACATGGATCTATATAGCTATAACCTGAATAATGTAATACAAGCTCTACAGTTAATATAAAAGCAGTAGGTGGGACTGGAAAGACTGTATAGAGTATTTGAATGCAGGGGTGGAACTAGCTAGGGGCAGGCGGGGTAGTGCCCCGGGGCCTGGGCCTTTGGAGGGGCCTGGGTAGTTTCAACAAGTCATGAGAAGTTATTTCAGAGCAACAAAGCTAATAAATAAATAGAAAAATTATATTTCCCCTGGATTTCCAAGTCAATTACTCTCTTTTCGAATGTGCTTAAAAACAGACATTGAAAAAAATGACAACAATCCATGAGCTATATTCATTTTTAATTAAAGACAACAGTACTTTGTGTTCAAGTTTTCTGGAAGTTGTGACTGCCATAACATTGTTCCTCACAATTCCTGTGACAGTTTCAAGTGCAGAGAGATTGTTTTCAAAACTTAAACTAATAAAGAACTATCTTCGAAATTCTATGAATGAAAAAAGATTAAATGGACTCTCAATTATATCAATTAAAAACAAGAAAGCTAGAAATATTAACTTGGAGGATTTAATTAATGAATTTGCTGAAAGAAAGGCAAGAAAAGTCAAGTTCTGATGCTGTCGTAAGTAAACTTTTATTTCACAGTATCCTTTTTAAAGCTCAATATTTTCCATAATGTTTTGCCTTCTATGCCTCCATGCATACAAGTAGTATCATAATTCTTAAATATATGCTAAATAAATAATGCAAAGAAAAGCAATATAAATGTATAATCAAAATTTTGTTGGGGGGCCCATAAATAAGTTTTGCCCCAGGGCCCGTGACACTCTTGCTCCGTTACTGCATTCAGGGTCTCCCATTTAACCAATCAAATCTTCGCATCGCGGAAAACGACGCTTCGTTCGTTCCATAGATCTTCGCATCGCTGTAAGAGACGCTTAACGTCATTAATACGTAATTCACATATTATGTTATCATTGGTTAATTTTCAATATGTGGGCGGTTCTTCGACCATTTCTGACCAATTGTAAGTAAAAATTAGTCAGCTGAGATTAGAAAATTGTAAGAAAACTGACCTCTAATTGGTTCAGGGTCGTACAGTCCCAAGATCCTAAGCAAAGTGACCGCTAATTGGTCTCGCGTCTCGCTGCTCTCGCAGTCTGTTTCAGTTCAGCTTGCTCGTTTTTCACGTTACGCTGTGTATTTGTTTGTGGGTATTTATTTTAGTTCTTTATATACAATAATATACAATAATGTCTCTTGCTGGAAGTGAAAGTGATAGCGACATCGTGAGTGATGTTTCAAGTGATTCGAGTGGCGAGTTTAGTGAGAGTGATGGTGAACCCGAAAGTATTAGTATTCCCAGTTTATGGATTCATGTTTACCCTCCTGAAAGTGAGGCAGACGGGACCAAATTCACATTTCGTCCAAGAAATGTAGGCCCTCATAATGCCCCGCCTCGAAATGCAGAGCCTATTCAATATGCAAATCTGTTTCTAAGTGACTCGCTATTGACTCATATTGTTAGAGAAACAAACAGGTATGCAACCCTTAGAATTTCCCAAAAGACTTTAGTACAATTCCCCATTCTACTTTCGCTCATTGGAAAAACATTGACTTAGAGATGTTGAAAAAGTATTTCGGACTGTGTTTCTGTATGGGACTCCACCAAAGAAAAAACATTCGTGATTACTGGGATACGAGACGACTTCTCAAAAGTTCATTTGGAGAAGTAATGAGTAAACGGCAGTTTATGCTGATAAATGGATTTCTACATCTCTCCAATACAGCGAATCAACGACGGCGCGGGGAAGAAGGATTTGATCCTTGGTTCAAGGTTCGAACACTACTCGACCATTGCAACAGAGTCTTCAAAGCATATACGTACCAAATCGGACATTATCTTTAGATGAAAGTATGATAGGCATGAAGAACAGAACGTCGTACATACAGTATATGCCAAATAAATGGCACGCACGTTATGGTATAAAAAAGTTTGAACTGTGTGAAGCCAATACTGGATGGATATGTATCATGTTGACCTTTACTGTGGAAAAGACTTTTTTGCCTCCGGTTCTGCGAAAGGTTTAGCGCATGAAGTTGTAATGCATGCCATGAAAGAAAGTAAGCTGCTCCACAAAGGATACCACCTTGTAACAGACAATTTTTACACCAAAGTGCCACTGGCTGAAGAGCTACTCAGTAATGAAACCTCCCTAACTGGCACAATTAGAATACTTCAAAGCATCTTCCAAACAGACTGAAACAGGCAAGACTCCAAGCTGGGGAAACACTCTACTTTAGAAAAGGCCAAGTGCTCCTTGTAGGCTTCAAAGAAAAGCCAACCAGGAAGATTGTCTACCTTCTATCAACATTTGGACATGCAGAAAATATAAATGTTCGAAACAGGCGTGGTCAAGAACACGTAAAGCCAAAAATTATTTCTGATTACAACGTTGGCATGGGTGGAGTCGATCTTAGTGATAAGAAAATTTTTCAGTATGCAAGTCAAAGAACAACTAGACGGTACTGGAAGAAAATTCTTATGAACTTGTTTGATATGGCACTCGTCAATGCTTATATCATCTACTGCCAGAATACTGACAAGCCGCTGGCAAGATCAGACTTCATATACTCCATCGTAGAAGCACTTGCCTACCCAAGAACACACCATGCCCCAGCATCGATGCTTCATCTTCCCTCAACTTCATCGGCATCAGCTTCAGAGCACACATACACCAAACTTCCTGGCACACAACTACGAAAATGTGTTATTTGTAGTCGAAGATCCCGTCACCACTGCCCAGGATGTAATGTTGGTGTTCATGAAGAATGCTGGGCAAAACTCGAGCACTACTGGAGAGATCTAAGTCTCAAAAGAAAGAGGAGTAATTCATCCGATCCTACTGCCCGAGACTAGAAAAAATAAAAATAAGGTATGCTATTTATTTATATAAATATCTATTTTATAAATGTATTTTATAAATTTTATAAATGTACAAGAGTACCTACTGTTATTTATGTTATTTATGTTATTTATTTTATTCATCTTATTTATCTTATTTATCTACTTTATAGAACGAGGAGTATTCATCTCCGATCCTACTGCCCGAGACTAGAAAAAATAAAAATAAGGTATGCTATTTATTTATATAAATATCTATTTTATAAATGTATTTTAAAAATTTTATAAATGTACAAGAGTACCTACTGTTATTTATGTTATTTATGTTATTTATTTTATTCATCTTATTTATCTTATTTATCTACTTTATAGAACGAGGAGTAATTCATCCGATCCTACTGCCCGAGACTAGAAAAAATAAAAATAAGGTATGCTATTTATTTATATAAATAATATCTATTTTATAAATGTATTTTATAAATTTTATAAATGTACAAGAGTACCTACTGTTATTTATGTTATTTATGTTATTTATCTTACTTATCTTACCTTATTTATCTACTTTATAAATATATACAAGGTACCGTATCAATATTGCGAATGGCCTAATGGTGAGTCATCTCTGAAACCATCCATTTATTGAATATTTGGGCAGTGAAACCTCGTTTTTCTTTTCAGATAGGCAAGTTACCCATGAAATTTGGACTAAAGGACGTAAAGAAAACAATTTTTAATGGGGAACTACACTGGTTAAGAGGCCTTCAAAACTTAAAACTCTGTTACTTTTTTTTTTTTCCCAACTTCAACGCATTACTTTGGTCTTATATAATTATTTTAGGAGAATTTAATAAACATAATATTGAAGTACATTTCTTTCTCATTAAAATGATGCATAATAATATATATCTAGCAAGAACAATCCGATCATTGCAAAACAAAAAACTGGAAAGGTATGCAATTCCAGGAATTTCCAGGAATATTTATGCATCGTTTGAATAAGCCTTGCTCGGTTAAAAGTGTCTATGAGGCAAGTGAACATAATGAGTCTTTCATACATCACAGTGCTATGGGGGTCACCACTCAGCAGAGAAATCTTAAATGGGGGTATAAAGACAGAGTATACCCTAACCCAAGATGCTGCCTCCCTACATCCCATCACTGTGTGGGTGATGAGATTTACCCAAATAGTTGGCCCTATGATTGATAGTGTAGCTAGTAAGACTAATGTAACAGTTAGGCCAGAAACTGGGTCTAATACAGGAAATACTAACGTAAGATGTAGTGAGGTTGAGCCTAGCCCTAGTGTTAGATACAGGGATGCAGAGCTAGGCCGGGCTGAAACTCAAGATAGAATTAATCAGAGTCATTAACAGTTGGCTTTTGATATAAAAATAAGATTCCTGAAAAAAATAATTGGTGGCCACCAACGTGTGTCCGGCCACCCCCGTTTTTATAAAAACATCTAATGCCGCACTAGCAAAATCAGGAAAATGGCAATGTCTCTTCTTCTGAACATGCTAGAGAGATGGTTTGCATACCAAAAGATGCAGAATTTGATTTAGAACAAATTATTAAGTGTGGTATTTTTTCATAAAACCTTTAGTTTTTGAGTTATTTTAGAAAAACTAATTTTTGGGGCCCATAGACCCCCTTTCGACGGACCTTAGTGACAAAAGAAATTCTAAAATAAGCATGATTTGGCTTTTTGATTATTAACATTGCCCTAAAAGGATGTTGACATGGACATAGTGATCACATGATATGACTTTTCCTTGTTATCTTGCATCCATTATGCTTGATTAAAGAATAGAGGGTGGGGCTGCTTCATGAACTTTTTTTAAACGTAATAAATTGAAAACTTGTTTTTTTTTCAGGTGCCTTTGTTATAAGTTTCCAACTGCAATTTGTCATTGAATTCAACATTTGCAATATAAAGTATGACTTCTACAAGGAAAACAGTTGCTAAAGTACTTGGTGATGTACGTTTTATGCCAGCAGAACAGTTTCCTTTAGGGAAATTGCCTACGTTGAAGCAAGTTATTGAAAGGTGTTTGTGTTTCGGAGACTATAAAACAGATGCTGTACTGAGAGCTACTTCTGAGGAATTGCATAAATTGTGGGTCACATATAATGTTTATCCAATATCAGTAAATGCCATACAGAGCCGACTGAAAACCCAAATAAAGGAATTCAACCGCCTTCTGAAGTATGACAAAAAGAAAAGGGGACCTAAATATCATCAAGATCTGGATGATTTTCTGAAAACTGTAAACGTTTTATTTGACATATATCAACATGATCACAAACTGTTGGCAGATACAGAGAAAAAGCACTTACTAAAAATGACTGAATCTGATTACCAGTTTTATGAGGTAGGTCTGTTGATTGAATTTCAAGTTGTAAATTATTAATTAATATTAATTAATTATCAATTATTAATATTATCAATTATTAATAATTTGCTACAATTTTTAAAGTGCATTTAATAAGTTAGTAATATCAATAATACACTATTAATGATGTTAATGATAAGTAATATTTTAGTATTTTCTCATTTTTGTAAGAATTTCAATTTACATATAGAGACCCATAGATAAAAGATACATTATAGTGTAATGAAATATAATAATCACTTTGTAGGACCAGAAAACAACTAGGCATGGTTACTGTACCCTGAAAGAAGTCCCAGAAACAGCCACTGACTGACTTAAAATTCAAATCACGGGTTATTCAATCTCAAAAAGCAAAAGAATCAGTTCCTCCTCCTCATCCTCCTGAACCTATGGACATTCCTGAGTTGACAGATAGCGACAGTTGTAATGATTCATTTGATGCAGACTATGTTCCAGAAGTCTCAACATTACAGAACAGAACTAGATTACGCTCATTAGCTGAAGCATGTGACAGGTATAGTACTGAAAGATAAATCTTTTAATACAGCTTAAAGTGAAATCATTGTGACTAAGAGATTAAGATTACCAATAAATTATTCATTGACAATAGATATGTAAATCTACTTTAAATATCCTAACAGATATCAAGTAAGTGATAGAGCAGGAGCGGCTATTGGTTCTGCTACATTGGTGGACTTTGGAGTAATCACCCCAGATAACATACAAAATGTTATTGATAAGTATGTTTTTAATCACTCTAGATATTACATTTCTTAGCTTCTGCTATAAGTTCTAAATCACCAGATTTACTATTATTTTTAATTAGCGTCAAAATTTCTATTTTGTATTTATATTAATTAGTTTCAAACAGGACACTGACATTTGTATTTTGTATAATGCTAATGCAGTAATGCATGGCCAATATTTTTGAAATACTTTTCAGAAACAAGTTGAGAAGGGAGAGAGCTAAATTGAGAGCTGAAAGGAAGAAGGAAGAAGTGATATTTGAAAAAGTGACTGGCATTGGCTTTGACGGTAGAAAGGATGCTACACTTGCTGTTAACAAAGTAAATGAAAAGTATTATACATCCACAATCCTAGAGGAACATTATGTCATTACTGGAGAGCCAGGTAAATGGAAATGATTGTCATACAGTTATAGGCGTTATGCTGTTATATTACTGTACTATAAAGTAATATTTCAATTACTTAAAAAATTTTCTTTTTAAGTGACAACTGTCCAGTTAACTTTATTCCTTCCTTTTTCATTTTTATTTAATTGTAAAATTAATTACATTTATTTTCAGATGATTTCTACCTCGACCATTTTACCCCGGAGAGTGGCAAAGGCATTGACATTGCTCATGGCATTTATAAGATCATTAAAGGGACAGAACTTGAGGCCAAATTAAACTTAGTTAAAGCAGATGGGACAAATACTAACACAGGACATATGCATGGGTCAATCAGATATTTGGAAATGTTTTTAGGGCAACCTCTTCAGTGGGATATTTGTCTTCTGCATCTAAATGAATTGCCACTTAGACACATCTTCATAACTTTAGATGGGACAACAAAAAGTCCAGACAAATTTTCTGGCCCTATTGGTTCTCAGCTCAATGGGGATGTGTCAGAATGGAATGTTGTGGACTTCAAATCTATACCTTATCCTGCATTTGTGCTTCTACCAAATGAGGTGGTCAATAATTTATCAACAGACCAATACTATGGATACTGCATCTGCTGGGCAATTATTACTGGTGAAGTGGATGAAGACCTTGCACTCTTAGAAGTTGGCCTGCTAAATCACTCTCGATGGCTCACCTTAGCCTGTAGAATTCTTCGCTTTTATGTTTCACAAAAAAGACCCAGTAAGAACCTCAAAATCATAGTAGAATTCATCATCAAAGTATACTTTCACAGTTGGTTCAATATCAAGGCTAATAAGAGGCTAAGTGATGGGTCAAGAAACCTATTCAATATGATCCAAAGAGTAAATAAATTCCCTGACAGGAAAATTAGAGAAATTTGTTATGACGTATTAAACAATAACAGCTATTTTGCTCATGGTGAAAATATTTTAGTTGGAATGCTGGCTGATGAAGATGAAGAGGTGAGGAGGTGTGCTGTCAATAAAGTTCTGTGTCTGAGGGGAGTTATAGAGGATTTTGATGATGAATCTGGTAGTAGCAATGATTTTGCAGGTGGAATAATTGAAAGTGATGATGAGAATGAAGAGGATCATGAAGGTGGTACTGATGAATATCCTGCTATAGATGAGAATGTTAGGGTCTTTAGAAAGCCAATCATCAATTTCAAAGCTTCTGCATACCACAAGCTGTCTGCTATGTCCCAATGGGAAACTGTTCCACCTGTATTAAAAGAATTCAGTAATGATGAACTGCGTGATATCATTAATACCGCATTGAAACTGGATCACGAGTGCCACAGTCAGAATGTTGAAAGGCACATCAAGCTTGTCACTGAAGCATCCTTGGCTGTTGTAGGTCATGAGCGTAGAGATGGTCTTATTAGAAACAAAATTAGATCACGTAAATTAATGAAAGATTTTGTGTCTAAAAAATATTTTAAGTTCTAGATTATTATTTATCATGCTAAAATATGACAAAATGACAATTTGTTAATTGTATAATTTAATGTTTGGCGTTTTGGAATGTCAAAAAGCATTTTCAATGAATTTAAAATGGCTGATTTTGATTGCTGATTGAAAACCACTAATACATGTCAATTTGCAGCTTGAGAATGTTTTATTGTGTTGACATTTAGTTGAAAGGGGGTCTATGGGCCCAAAAATTAGTTTTTCTAAAATAACTCAAAAACTAAAGGTTTTATGAAAAAATACCACTCTTAATAATTTGTTCTAAATCAAATTCTGCATCTTTTGGTATGCAAACCCTCTCTCTAGCATGTTCAGAAGAAGAGATATTGCCATTTTCCTGATTTTGCTAGTGCGGCATTAGATGTTTTTACAAAAATGGGGGTGGCTGGACACACGTTGGTGGCCACCAATTATTTTTTCAGGAATCTTATTTTTATATCAAAAGCCAACTGTTAGTCACTCTGATAAATTAAAATCAAACAAAAATTATAGTTTCAGCCCGGCCTAAATTGCAGACCCAATTAACGTTAAGCCTAAGCCAAGTGTTAATGATAAGGATACAGGTCCAAGTAAAGTTAGGCCTGATGAATGGCACAAAGTCAAAGGTCAGTCAAGAAATTAGGTTAGCAAGAATAGTAATCATGTTAGAGCAACTACTAACAGGTTTCAGATACTAGAGAATTTAGATGAAGCAGCACAGTGTGAATTTACCATGGTTGGGAACTCTATTATTAGGAATCAGAACAATGAATTTTGCAGTAAGGGAAGGAAAACCTGTAGAAAAATATGTATTCCAGGTAGGAATATTTCTAAAGTCAATGAGGTAGTGAAGAAGTTACCTATAACCTGAGGTAATATTATAGTTTATGAAGGTATAAATGACATAACAAGCAAGGATAAAGATGGTAGATTTAAGTTAAACAGAAATTCAGAAGCAGTTAAACAGAGGTACAAGGAATTGATAGAAACTTTGAAACATAGGCAGAGCAAGTGTTATGTAGTGGGCATTTTACCAAGGATGGGGTAAGCATGGAGTTTACAAGTAGAATTTTAGCCTTAAATGATAAAGTTAGGATGCTATGTAGTGAAGGAGTCAAGTTCATAAATTTGTGGGATAATTTTTATGAAAGGAGGGAACTATACAGTAAGGATGGATTACATCTTAGGGGAAGGGGAACTGCTTTGTATGGGAGGCTTCTGGAGGAAAATGAGAGTTCTTTGGGGGTTTTGAAAGATAACTTTAGATCAACAGAGGGCATAAAGCATCAGGGTATTGGTAAAGTAAACACTGCAAGAGTCTTAAATACAGATTATGTCAGGATTAGGCACGTCAACTGTTTAGCCAAAGGTAGGGAATCAGTTAAAACTGCAGGGTTGAAGTGTTTTTATACAAATGCATGTAGTCTTTGGAATAAGAAAAATTAATTATTTAGTTATATGATTAGTGAAAATCTGGATATAGTCTGCATTAGTGAGGCAACATTCAATGACACTAGAGCAGAGTATGAATTAAATAGTTATACAATGTATATTTACCAGAGATTGGATAGGCAGGGGGGTGGTTTGGTCTTGTACATTAAGAATATGATATTGATTCTACCCTGTTGTCTAATTTAATAATATGGGTGGATATCTGTGTTTCAGGCAGAGTATATATTCAGATAGGTGCATTTTACAGACCTTCAAACCAAACAAGTTGATGACAGTATGGTTCATGAAATAAAAGTTGTAGTGCTAGAACATTAATTATGGGAGATTTCAACCTGTCTCATATAGACTGGAGCCTTTTAGAAGGAAATAATAGGGAAGGTAACTCTTCATTGACTGCTATAATATAATGACTGTTTCCTAACACAATTTGTAAACAAATCAACTAGGGACCAAGCAATCTTAGATGTGGTTCTTTCCAATGATCATGAACTTATTAGGGAACTTGCAGTAGGAGTCATTAGGAAATAGTGACCATTGGATCATACGTTTTAAGATAGAATTAAATAGGGATCTGGTCAACAATGACCATCTGGTTGTTAGACTCAGTAAAGTAGGACACTGAATTTGCCAATAAAAATGTTACCAAGATGTGGTCTACATTTAAAGAAATTTTAGGGGATGTACAATGTAGGTGTATTCCTTTCAGAAGTGTTAAGAATAACAAGATTAGGAAACCTTTATGGTGGAATAGGGAAATAGTTGAAATGATTAAAAATAAAAAAAAGGGGCATTCAGGGAATTTAAAGTCAGTGATAGTATTTTGGACTTGGATAATTATAGGCAGTTAAGAAATAAGCTAAATAGTTTGATTAGGAAGAGTAAAAGGCAGAGTGAAATAAATCTAACTAGAAATAGCAATAAAGATCCAAAGAAATTCTTTAGTTTTTATAAATATAATAATAAAAAGCATGATAGGATTGGCCCAATAGAACATGATGATAGCATGTTTGAAAAAGATCAGGATATTGTTGGTATTTTTAATGATTATTTTAGCTCTGTTTTTACTGAAGAAAATTTAAATAACTTTGATTTTAATCCTTTAGATCCTGTAAATTCAGACATTCTCAATTCTCAATGGAATCCGCATATGCGCAAAGATATAGACAAAATCGAAAGAGTTCAAAGACGAGCAACTAAGATGATTCCGTCTCTTAGGTCAAAGTCGTACGAGGATAGGCTTAAAGAGTTAAAATTGACTACACTCGAGACTAGGAGGTTAAGGGGTGATCTAATCCAGGTTTTCAAAATTATGAATGGGTTTGATAACGTAGATAGAGATAGCTTTTTCGAAATATCTCAATATAATAGGACTAGAAATAACGGGTGTAAGTTGACAAGTAGAAGGTTCGAGACAGCAGTTGCGAAAAACTTTTTTACGCATAGAATAGTAAATAGCTGGAATAGTTTGCCGGTAGAAGTAATTAGTAGCACGTCTATAAACATGTTTAAGAATCGATTGGACGCGCATGTTGATAGAAAGGGTATAGTTTAAGGTAGTAAAATTAAGGCTTTGTGGGGATAGATCCCACAGCTCAACACAAGTGTTGTGGGATATAGGGAGGCAGCGTCTTGGGTTAGGGGATACTCTCTGTCCTTACACACCCCATTTAAAGAGATTCCTCTGCCGAGCGGTGCCCCCCATAGTAGGGTGCCACTTATTTGGGGTGTTTTTCATTTTTTGGGAATTTCTATCAGGACGGGCGCATTTCTGGTGTCATTCCGTCTAAAAACATTGTGTGTAAAATATTTTGAAATAAAATAATAATTAGAACTGCCTCAACGAGGTCAAAGTTTATACTTTTTGTCGAAAAGTACTCATGGCGTTCTGTTATCATGTCAGTTTTCGTTTCGATAGCTGCTGTGAGTTCTGAGTTGAAAAATGATAAACAGACAGACAGACGGACGGTCAGAGTCGTTGGTTTAGTCTTCCGCACTGGTGTACAGAAGACTAAAATGAGGTATTATACAGGGTGTAACACGAGTTTATCCAAATATTGATACAGGCGAAAGAACATGTTATTCTAAGTAGAAAATGGGTTGGGACGAGTTTTGCCAACACTAACAGTGTTTCATTCTCTTTTTCAGTGAGTTCTGAAATGACGTGATGGCTTCGGCAACAAGATCTAAAACAGCAGTCTATCTCCTGGGGACCGTGGACCACAGCATCACAGGAAGCATGCTGCCTACGGGAAAGCAGGCGCTTCAGTACTTTTTCCACCTTCACCTTGACGTCAAGAAGCCGATCAAGGAAGCAGCCGCTGAGACAGTGACCGCAGTCAAGGAATTCTGGAGCGGTCCCGTATTCCTATGCAGAAAGACCAACGCGCAAGGGACAAGGTTCTCCGAATGTACGAGAAGTGGCGGGCTCTGAACAAGAACTCGAAACGGCGCACTGTGACCCAAATCAGGAACGAGGCCGAGTTCCTCTCATCCCTTGACGCCTCTTCGACATCGCACACGAACAGGCGATGTCGATGATCACAATCGAAGAGGACAGGGAGTTCCTGACGGGACAAAGGGCCGAGGTGCGGCGCGGCCGCATCTCCTCCACACGTGACATGACGCTGCACACTGAGGAGGAGCGTGCGAGGAGACAGGAAGCGGAAAGGAGCCGCCGGCAAGATGATGAAAGGGCGAACAGAGAGAGCCGAGAAGAACTCATCGAACTGGCATCGCGCTCCAGCTCAGGTGCAAGCAGCCCGACTCGGTCACCGACACGGCGTCGTCGCCGAGAAGAAGAGGAAGAGCTCTCTCTCCCGGGCCCATCCACGTCGAATGCAGAAGCATCTACGACCCCTTTACCACCCAAGCGATTCCGCGCGTCGAAAAAGATGATCACCCCTGATCTCTCCGCAGCGATGGATCGGACGAAACTTACCGACCGAGGTGTTTTTTTGCTGTCGGCGGCTGCGAGGAGCTTGGGCCACGACCCTGAGGAGCTGGTCTGAACGCGAATCCTCCCGCCGCGACCGAGCAAAGTTCCGTGCTATGGCAGCAGCGGAAATGAAGGCAGCCTTCCATCCTACTGTGCCGCTGACCGTTCACTGGGACGGGAAAATCGTACCAGCGCTGACGGAGGCCCTGCTGAAGATCGCCTTCCAGTTCTGGTGTCTGGGAGAACGTCGACAAGCTTCTGGCTGTGCCCAGCCTCCCCAACGGCACCGGCCGCGCCATGGCGGAAGCCGTCCTCTCTGCCCTCGAGGATTGGGACATCAAGGGACGGATCTGTGCCCTCTCTTTTGACACCACCCCTCAAACACAGGACTCTCAGGAGGAGCTTGCTATATCATTGAGCAGAAACTCGAGAAGACAGTGCTTCATTTGGCTTGCCGCCACCACATCCACGAACTGGTGTGCGAGAAGGCATTCACGGCGTGCCTCGGTCCCTCTACTGGTCCTGACATCCTCCTGTTCAAACGATTCGCCGCCCAGTGGGACTTCATCGATCAAACCAAAGCGAAGCCCTTCGAGGATGGAACCATGCCGCAGCACCTGAAGGACCCCGCGACGACCTGCTGATCGAATTCAGCCGCCTCCTCGACGGTCAACATCCACGTGATGACTACAGGGAACTTCTGGAGCTCTCTGTAATTGTGCTGGGCGGTCCGAACAAGCGGGGTGCCCGGTTCGCTCGTCCCGGCGCCTTCCATCGCGCACGCTGGATGGCAAAAGTCATCTATGCCATCAAACTGTTCCTGTTCCGGGAACAGTTTCAGATGTCGTCAGGCGAAGCGGCTGGAATCCGGCGATTCACCATCTTCGCCGTGTCCATCTACGTGACGGCCTGGTACAAAGGCCGCTCCCCGGCACGGCCCCAGCCGCGGACCTCGCGCTGCTCAAGGCCCTCGTCTATTATCCGGACTCAGCGGTGGCCAAGGCGACGGCGACAGTCTTCGCCAGGCACCTATGGTACTTGAGCGAGCGCCTCGTCACCCTGGCCATCTTCGACGAGGGTATCGACTTGGCGACAAAGCAGGAGATGATTAAAGCGATGGAAGAAGAGGAAGGATCGGAGGATCCCCCGCGGCGTATCAATGTGGACCTGTCCACCGCCTCAATCGCCAACAATACATTGGCCAAGTTCACAACGACTACATCAAAGGAGTTCTTCAAGGTTCTGGACATCAGCATCGCCTTCCTGCTCAAGGATCCGGAGGAGTGGCGGACGGACCCAGCCTTCATCGCCGCATCCCGCCGAGTCCAGGCCCTTCAAGTTGTCAATGACTTCGCGGAGCGCGGGGTGGCGTTGATGCAGTCTTTCAACCTGGCCCTTACCAAGAGTGAAGACCAAAGGCAGTTCCTCTTACAAGTGGTCGAGAAGCACCGCTGTGACTTCCCAACCGCCCGCAAGTCCACCATGACCTCTGCAAAGTAGGCAACAATGAGAGGGAGATGGGCGCCCATGATACCCCCCCCCCCCTTGAGGGGCTAATACTCGAGTTGAGGGGGACCTAGAGTTGAAAGTATGAAGTCCAGTTATATGTTTTAGGTCAAGATTAGTAGCTTGAACAAACTAGAAGTGATATTTTATTTGCTAGAGGCATAGAACATCATGATCTAAAATTTCTACTTTTCGAGAAAATATACAAACTTTGACCGTATTGAGGCAGTTCTAAATATTGTTTTATTTCAAAAATATTTTACACACGATATTTTTTGACAAAATGGAACCAGAAACGCGCCCGTCCCGATAAAAATTCAAACTTTCGAAAATAAGTGTCACCCTACCCCATAGTACTGTGAGGTATTGAAAAACTCATGATCTTCACTTGCCCCACAAACACCTTTAAATGGGAGACCCATAATGGGTGCACACACATTTCTACATTACTGTACAGTCTTTACAGCCACACCTACACTTTTCCTCGTAAGTGTATATATTGTAATGTATATGGTTGTAAATTTGACTTGGTCCGCAATCGATATGAACCGTGACTTGATGGATACCGTAATGAAATTGACTGGATTCTTTGGATCTGATATATTTGCATGTCCGTTATATAATAGATATAGTGTAACATATTTGTGGATAGTAGTCTATTATGACTTGATCCTCTGGATCGAGAGATTCTATCTTTAGTTTTAAATCGATAATTAATTATTTTGAAATTGATAATGTATTTGGTTGTAAATTTTGACTTGGTCCGCAATCGATATGGACCGTGACTTGATGGATACCGTAATGAAATTGACTGGATTCTTTGGATCTGATATATTTGCATGTCCGTTATAAATAGATATAGAATGTAACATATTTGTGGATAGTAGTCTATTATGACTTGCGGGTCATTCCATGTCAAGTCAGCCACCTAAAACACTCACCCCTTTCAATTTTGCTCATACTTGGCACAATAGCAGATATACATGCCAAACTTAAATTCCCAAATTATTAGAGCTGACTGACCTTTGGTTACTGAGATACAAGGTCACAAAGTTGTGACATTTTGACCTTTTTTGCGTTAAATGACTATTTTCAAAATGGTGTAACTAAAAAACTATTAAAGCTATTAAAGCTAGAGCATTGATTTTGGTCTCATTTTAAAGCTCTTTAGTAGCCCCTTGTTTATTGTCTCTTGTTAAATATCTCTACTGTGAAAAATAAAAAAATCCCTTCAAAAGTTGACCTTTGACCTTGAATAAAAAAAAAATACCTTCTCCTAAAAAATTCAATTTTTTTACATTAATACCTTGAGTCATGTACAACAAAATCCCAAGAAGCTGTAAGTGGCTGATAACTAGTTCAATGTATAAAAAATAATGAATTCAAGCAACATTTTGAAAAAAGTCATTTTATACAAAAATTGTCAAAAAGTCATGACTTTGTGACCTTGTATGTCAGTAACCATTTTTGTCTAAGGTCAGCTCAATCTCTTACAAATACAACCCATATCTCCATACTATCTGCAGCCTTCTACAAACAAGCAAATGCTTATTTTTAAATACTTGTTCTTTACCCACCTCACCTGTATGTTGTGCATGTATGTGATGGTTTTCAGTAGTTGACAAGATTCTTATGGGCCACCCAATTTATTGTGATTTCTAGAAGAGAAAACAATTTTTAATGTATACCTAGATAGCTACCTAATTAACAAATACAAGTAACATATTAAAATGTACATACAATATGTATAGGTATAGTGCTCATTGATTTCCATTTATCACAACTTAAAATGTATGCAGTGTATATATAGTTACATGACCATTTTAATTTTGAATTCTTACCTTTCTGTGCTGTAGATCTGCCAAAGCTTTGGATGCCTTCAAAGTAACTTCTTTGCAAATCCTGTATGTTCGTCCATTAGTAGTAGATGCCTCAACTCGTGTTAGAATATCTGAATATGGTAAGATTAATTCATCTGGTCGACCAGGATACACAAATGATGGGTTTGGGCCATGAGGATGAAGGAATGTGACTTTTACTTCTCTATTCTCTGGTATCTTTTCCAGCACATATGCCACCCACCAATGGCCATCATATGCAGCAGTAACAAAACCATGTATTTTCTCCTCAGTCACAACTTCTTCCTTTTCAGTAACTTTCTCAATATTTGAATAAT
This sequence comes from Bathynomus jamesi, assembly GCA_023014485.1. Taxonomy (NCBI): domain Eukaryota; kingdom Metazoa; phylum Arthropoda; class Malacostraca; order Isopoda; family Cirolanidae; genus Bathynomus; species Bathynomus jamesi. The sequence continues at coordinate 88,431 of JAJOZX010001175.1, forward strand.
GTTTAACCTTAAGAGAAGTCAATGAAACTGGCTGTAAATGGTGTAATTTCTGTGTACCAGCAATAGTCCTTGCCGTTGAGTGTCTTTCTTGGAGAAGTTGGCTTTCCTCTTCATGCTCTTTATTGGTTGAAAAATGACATTTTATATTTACAATATTTTCACTTGCAAATGTATATACTGTTCTGCAGTAAGGATCTGTTCATCATAAGGTCATTGTAGACTAGCTTTTGCAGCTAATCTCTTAACTGTGCCTCCAACACCATCACAGGGTCCCTTTCCATGACTTGTTGCAAAAAAATTCCATTCTGCCTCAATTCCAAAATCATCTCTGTGATGGCAAAGATTCAAAAAGTTTTTGCAGTTCTTATACTGTCCTGCACACCCATCTGAAAAGTAAATTATTTTGTGGATGGAACCGATGGATGAGATATTATCTTTTAGGAATTTTATCAGATGCTTTTGAAACAAATGTACAGCAACTGTGTTATGGATGTTACACTCTGAAATAATAACAAAGCTAAGGTGAGCAATCTCATCTTCCTTTTTATAGTAAATAACAAATGGATGTAGAGTAGCCATCTCATTGTTCCAGTGAAAGCTCTGAACCTCATCTTGAAGAATAAAGGAATAATTTTCAGCAAAATCACACACAGCAAGGACCTCACCATCTTTCAAAGACATTTTTGTTTCACGGTAATAAGTTGCTTGCATCTTTGTCTTGAAGTCATGTATCTGGTATTCTTTCAGTTGGTTACAGAATTGGTCAATATATTCATCTGTATTCAGTTCTACTGATTCAAGATTTGACCGATCTGTATTGGTCCACTTTTTAAAATTTATGATATCAATGAAGTTGTTTGTAAATATGTCCAGTAGTCTGTTTTTTAAATCTGATGGATCTCCACATTGTTCACATTGTCTGAGGCAGCATTTCTGTGAGGCAGGATTGCATTCCATAAAGGCAACACAATGACGTACATTCTTAATAGGTGTGTCATCATTTGCAGTTAGTTTTTCTAATTCAGCTCCTACAAACATAAGTTTGGCATTCTGATGAATTGTACAGACACATACTGAGTGAGTTCCTGTTGCTCCAGCAATAACACACTGCTTTGGACGCAATTCTGCAAATTTACTGAATCCCACCTTAACCAAAGGATTTCTTTCTTTGAAAATATGATAGGCTTCTTTTAAATTGCAAAGTAAAAGATGCTTTTGCAAATGTATCCTTCCTCTTTCATTGTCAATGATACTACAATAGTCTTTCTTTCCTGGCATTGTTCTACTGATGTCTTCTGAAAGATAAAATGCTTTAATAGCGTCAACAGTATCCTGTTTAATTCTTTTCCCACCCTTTGGATTTGGGTCTGAAAGGACACCTTTTTCTTCAACTATTTTTTTAGCAATAGATGCTGTATGCCTTGTGTTAAATTCTGAAGCAATTTTCCTAATGCTCCAACTTTTGGGCAATACAGTGAGGATTTTTATTTTATCACTTCTTTTAGTATTTTCATTTTTGAATTTTTCCTTGAGTTGATTTATTATTTCTAAACAGTCTACATCTCCAGATGGCTCCTTAAATTGTGAGTCAGAAATCTCTTTTCCTGCAACTGTTTCCATTCTCTTCTTAACTGTCTCTGTCACCTTGCTTAGTTTTTTAGCTCCATATGACTTTTGCTCTACAAGCTTTCTCTTTTTTATGGGTGATTCACCAATTGAAACAAAAGAAGCATTCAAAGTACACATCTCATGGTTTTGCTCTGAAGTTGATGCATCACTATTGTCAACATTTTCAATTTTCTCAAGATCTTCAGGTGGTTCACTACTACAAGAAGAATCATCATTTATGTCTGAATTCAAAGTGCCTATTCCTTTCTCAGGCAAGGACTCAAGATGTTCTCTACACTGCTTACAAAGTCTGTGATGTAGTGTTAAGTGCAGATCGGGAAACTTATTTACAAGTTCCTGTGGTACAATTCTCAAACTCTTCTTTCGACACTGACCTTTGTGACGCAGCAAAGGATCAGCACACTTCTGTTTCAGTTTTAAATGTTCCATGTTTGTACTCTGAAATCACAAAAGCACAAAGAAAATCCTGAAAAGAAAACAATGAACAATTAATGAATTATTAAATAAATTTTTATACATGTATTTAGTAAAAATAAATTAACTTTAACTTGAAGTCAGGAGTCAACTCTGTAAAGTTGACAGTACTTATATACTAGTTGGGCCTTTGGATCAGCGCTACTCCAGTAGATTTGGGGCTGTCGAGGGGTTTAACCCTGGTTGTCTTTTAAAAGACTTCTTTTGGCACAGGTCACAAAAAGGTTTTTGAACTAATAATGTTAAGTTGAACTAAGTCTTCACTGACACTATATCAGAACAGAACTTTTAAATAAATGAACTGACAAAAAAAATCTAAAATTGAAGAATGATGCCAACTTCATTTATTTTTTATACATTGAACTAGTTATCAGCCACTTACAGCTTCTTGGGATTTTGTTGTACATGACTCAAGGTATTAATGTAAAAAAATTGAATTTTTTAGGAGAAGGTATTTTTTTTTATTCAAGGTCAAAGGTCAACTTTTGAAGGGATTTTTTTATTTTTCACAGTAGAGATATTTAACAAGAGACAATAAACAAGGGGCTACTAAAGAGCTTTAAAATGAGACCAAAATCAATGCTCTAGCTTTAATAGTTTTTTAGTTACACCATTTTGAAAATAGTCATTTAACGCAAAAAAGGTCAAAATGTCACAACTTTGTGACCTTGTATCTCAGTAACCAAAGGTCAGTCAGCTCTAATAATTTGGGAATTTAAGTTTGGCATGTATATCTGCTATTGTGCCAAGTATGAGCAAAATTGAAAGGGGTGAGTGCAAAAAGTGCCATTTTGTGGCTGAGTTCACATGGAATGACCCTTGCTCCTCTGGACCGAGAGATTCTATCTTTAGTTTTAAACCGATAATTAATTATTTTTAAATTGATAATTATTTAGTTTCGTAAAAATTGGTCGTTGCCAATTTACCGGCAGTTTTTAAATAAGTTTCTTATGTTCTTATGGTTCGGAACCCACGTAAAATTGTAGGTCCCCTCCGCCACCACGGAGGACATACACAATACACGATTACGAACACAGTTAGGTAGACCAGCCATGAGTGGATCCTAGGGTCTTTGTTGGTCTGAAACATTATAACATTATAACATTATTATATAAGGATGATGTTTGGCAGGTGATTCATACATTGAAGTCAGAGGCTGCTGGACCTGATAATATATTTGCAAGGATTCTCAGAGAAGGGGAAGAAAGCTTATCTGACGCACTAACTATTTTGTTTGCTAGGTCAATTAATTATGCAGAAATACCAGATGAATGGAAAAAAGCTAATGTAGTACCCATTTACAAAAAGGGTAGTAAGGAGGAGGTAGGAAATTATAATTTAATCTTATTTCAAGTTCACACAACATGGATTTAGATCAGGAAGGTCTTGTTTGTGTAATCTCTGAGACTTTTTAGAATTTGTAACTGATCAGGTAGATAATGGAAATGATATAGATGTTATTTATTTAGATTTTAGTAAAGCATTTGACAAGGTTCCACATAGGAGACTTCTATTAAATTAAGAGCTCATGGTATATTAGGGTCAGTTTTAAATTGGGTAGAAAAAAAGTTAGGAGACAGAAGAGAGGGTAATTCTAAATGGTCATGAATCTAGGTGGCAGAAAGTGAAAAGTGGGGTACCACAGGGATCAGTTTCGGTCCCTTACTCTATTTTATATCTCAATGATTTAGAGAGAGGAGTAGGTTATAAAATTTCTAAATGATACAAAAGTAGTTGCTCCAGTTATAAATATAGAAAATTCTTATAAACTGCAAAAGGATCTTGATAGATTAGTTGCTTGGGCTAGTAAATGGCAGATGGAATTCATGTTCAAAAATGCAAAGTCATGCATCTTGGTAGAAATAATGAAAACTTTAGTTTTGAGATGCAAGGTAACTGGTTGGAGAATGTTAGAAAGGAAAAGGATCTTGGCATTATAGTTTGTAGTGATCTAAAATTTTCTAAGCAGTGTTTAGAAGCTAGAAATAAAGCAAATAAAATGTTAGGCATTATTAAGAGGAATGTTTGTTACAAGAGTAAGGAACTCATCTGTATATTATATAATTCTTATTAGGCCTCACTTAGAATACTGCATTCAGGCTTGGTCCCCTCACCTTAGACATGATATTGATATACTTGAAGGTGTGCAATGTAGGGCAACCAAGTTTATCCCTAACCTAAGAAGATTGGAATACAGGGATAGATTAAAGGAATTAGGTATATATATGTTTAGTTTTGAGAGACATTGTATGAGGGGAGATATGATACAGATGTTGAAAATGTTTTCAGGTTTGGACAATTTACTGTAGATGTACATAACTTTCTCACTACATACTGGTGGGATAACTCGTGGGCATAGTAAGAAAATTAGAAAACAGACTTGTAGACTTGATCTAAGAAAATACTTCAGCCATAGAGTAATAAATTTTTGGAATGACTTGCTATATGATGTGGTAAACAGTAGCTCATTAGTTAATTTTAAGAAAAATTTAGACACTTTCATGAGTGAGAGTTTTTAGATTGTACATAATGTATATTCTTTCAGTTATATAGGCTACTATGGTGGTAGTAAATAGTTGTATATTAATTAGCTGACTTAGAGTTTGGCATTTTGCAAGATTTTTTTATTATTAAAAAAATTAGTTCATGACTTGGACTACCTCAATAGGCCTGATTGGCTTAATATTTTCCAAATGTAATGTAATGTAATGTAATCCCAAACCTAGATTAATATGGTAAATTCAAAAATGATTCCAAAAAAGCTTTTCATTAATTAAACTAGATATACTATTTTGATAGTATACATATTATTAATCATCATTATTTTTGGAATTTAATTTACTGTATTAAAATAGGATTTTCCCTTGATTTGACCAGCCCTTCACAAATACTTTCAATGGGTTTTTTAATCCCAAAAGGATTGAGGTTAGTTAACTTGACAGAGGTCTCACTTTTGACATATAGATAAGTGACATTCAGGGGGGAGAGGAGTAATCTTGAGAAATAGATGCTCAGCTTACTAGAATCTACTGACATCTTTGCAGCTACTTGGGTACAATCAGGTTGGGATTTAGCCCAACTAAGAGCAGGAAGGTAAATTTAAATCAGCAGCAATATCGGGGGAATTGGTAGTAAAAGATTTTACTGCTTTCTCAGTCTTACTAATGAGCACTTCTAAATCCATAGATTCTTGATTAAGTAAGTCATTAGTATCATTACTGAGCTTCAGTTTCTTATCCCTTTTAACAGTAGTCTCAACTTTTGAGGAAGAATGAGCCATGTCTGTCAGTGCCGTAGTAAGGATTTTTGGGCCCTTGGACCAAAATATTCTTGGGGTCCCTCAACAAGACAAATCTTTGAGTCATGTAAATTAATAAAACCATTTATTTCTAAATCAAACAACACAAGTTTTATGCAAATACCAAGCTGCTACAATTACACCAAACCAATTACACAACTACAAGTCCACTACTAATCTACCAAAGTTGGTCACAAAATCATCCACCACCAGTATATAAAAGTTTTTTGAGCTGCTTCATATCACTAAATTTTCCAATCACAAGCTCAGTATTTAAATTCTGCAAAATATTCTTTTCTATGCATAACAATGACAGACTTTGCAATTTCTTTTAGGTTAGCATTTGACATTTAATATTTTTAATCATGCTCAAATGAGAAAACACTCCGCAGTTGCATTTGACATCATCAAACACAAATAAATGCAAAAAGCAATGAAAGCATTTGGGAAAACAGCCCTCAATTTGTGAATTTCCTGCAGTACCCCTAATGGGAGAGTGTCAGCTAAAGCATTTTGTTTGACAAACAGTACAAAATGCTGAAGCTCAAATGGGAAGCTGTCCTTAAAATCAGGGTTGTGGAGTCGGTCCAAAATTTTCCGACTCCGACTCCACACATTGTAAAAATTCGACTCCGACTCCACACATTGTAAAAAATCTAAATATACGACTCCGACTCCTCTAGTGTTTCACTCTATAATTATCATAATAATAAGACATTTCATCACCACCACACTAAGTGTGAAATTTTATATTTTATATTTTATATTTAAATAAATATTAATTGTATATTCTGAAAATGTAAAAAAAAAATATTAAAAAAACTTAATCTAGGGGCTATCAATGAATAAGGTTTATTGACCAAAAAAACTAAATAACCTAAATGTTAGTATTTAGGATTTAGAAATTAAGGGTGACACAGGACACACAAATTGGAGTCGGAGTCAGAAGTTTTTTACCGACTCCGACTCCACCCTGAAACGTGCGACTCCACGACTCCGACTCCACAACCCTGCTTAAAATCATTTGGGTAATGGACTAGTCAGATTTTTTGTTGCTTTTGATGCTTCCTCTGAAGTTAGTTGAGAGATATTGTTGAGCATTCCAAATTTATCATTGATATCATTATAAACATCAGCCCCTACAACAGCTGGGCCCTGGGGCTGGGCCGGGCCCCCCTTAATATGCTACTGATGTCTGCCCAAATCAAACTAGACTAGGGCGGACATCAGAATAACACACACTATTCTTGAAAAAAAATTCAAATTAAAAAAAATAAATTCAAATTAAAAAAAAACCTGGGGCTGGGGCATACAGTTGACCTAACCAGGCCTTCAATGGCAGACATCGGAATAGCCAGAGCGAGTATGCAGAGAACATTCACAAATCAAATATTAACACCAGAAGACATGTTTGAATTTTGTTCAAATAATATAAGTGACAGCATTAAATTTTTTTTAATAAATTCTGAAGAAATTGAAGCTCTGGAAAAATTGAAGGTCCGGTTAGGTTAACTGTATGCCCCAACCAGTGGCGGATTTAGGGGGGGGCCAAGTAGGCCATGGCCTACGGCCCCGCGCCTGTGAGGGCCCCGCGGGCCCGCGCCCTCACATATAATTATAATGTTGGATTCCACTATAAATAATACAATTGATTAATGATTAGTGATAATTATGGTATCACTCTCTTTGCTGGCGGGAGTTTAGTTCTATTCAGGCCGCTGTGGAGTGCACATGTGAATGTGTTTAGTGGTAAGTAATGGTAAAAGTCGTATCTCGAAAAAGTCGCCAGTCAATAAATGGGGATGGGGGAGTTTTAGTCAGCTTTATAATAACATAAATAAGTTGAAAAATGTTAAATTAATGTAATTAATTTTTTTATATGAAACGTACTTAGGCTAGGTTAGGTCAGTTTAGCTTAGATTTCATAATAAATACATTTTATACATATTTAAGGAAAGTCGCCACTGGTGGGGGCTGGCGACTTTTCCCATAAAGCGACTTTTTCACCCGAACAACTGTTTAGTATCTGTGTTTAATTAATTAATTAAACTGTATTAATTAATACTAAACCGAGGGTCAAGTGTAAATAGTTTGTTTTTTATGTTTTTATGTTTCAGGATAAGGCAGTGAGGCTGCACTGAGGCACAATGGAGAAATCAACAAGTCGTGATCGTGATCAAGGGAGGAAGTATAAAGCTGGCTCTGTTAAACGACAAGAAAAGGCAGACGTAAACCAAAGAGTAAAAAAACTACCAAAAATAACTCAATGGTTGACATATCCAACAGTATCTGAATCTGCAAAATCACAAACTCAAACTGAATCCGGTCAAACTGAATCTGAATCAGTAGAGACACCAATTACGCCTGAAACAACTGGAGAAGCCACAACTAGTACTGAACCTAGTGTAGTTAGCGCAATTGAACCTGAACACAGTGACAGTGAGGAGACACAAGAGGAAGTGAAAGTTATGAATACTGGTACTGAACAAGAATTTGAAACGGATCTTGGATTATGGCCTAAAATAATTACTGAAAATGTGTGTGACTATTGGTTGAAAAAGGGAAGCGCAGAATGTCGACACTGTGATGGTGACTTCAAAGAGTCAGCTGTGAAAGAGCTAAACAGAACCCGTCATTGTACAAAGACATTATTCACTCGAACTCATTCATTATCTGGCCAAGAAATTAATCTTAAATGGCTCTGTTACTCTAAAACAACTGGTAAAGTGTATTGTTTTGCTTGCAAGCTTATGTCAAAGGTGGAAAGCTCATTCACAACTGGCTTCAATGGTTGGAAGAACGCTAGGTATGTCATAGAATCTCACAGTAGGTCAGATCAGCACAGGAAAAGTATGGTCGAAATGATATATCGAAAGACTGCGGGTGCCCGTATTGACTCTAATCTAGTACAACAATATGAAAGTGAATGCGAGTACTGGCAAGCAGTATTGAGGAGGTGTGTAGATGTTTTTAAAGCTACTTTGCGAACGCGGGCTAGCCATTCGAGGTAAAGATGAAGTAATTGGATCAGTACACAATGGAAACTATCTTGGGATTCTAGAGCTGCTGAGCACATACGACAGTTTCTTGGCAGCACATATCAAGAAACACGCAAACAAAGGTAGTGGTCATACTTCCTACTTGTCCCATGTCATTTCTGAGGAAGTCATTGGAATAATGGCAGAAAAGGTTATGTCCTCAATAACAGATGAAGTAAAAACAGCAAAGTACTTCTCAATTTCTGTTGACTCCACACCTGATATTTCACACATGGATCAACTTACTTTTACAATCTGCTATGTACTGCCTACTACAGGTCCAGTTGAAAGGTTTTTGCAGTTTATTCCCATGCTAAGCCACACTGGCAGAGATATTGCTACAACTGTTCTTGATTTTCTTAAAGAGAAGAACATTCCAGTTATCGACTGCCGAGGACAGTCCTATGACAATGCCAGCAACATGTCTGGTAAATATCTGGGACCCAACAGATAATCAAGAATGAGTGTAGTGAAGCTGAGTACATACCATGTATGGCTCATTCCTTAAACTTGGTGGCTAAGTGTGCTGCAGAAAGCTGTCCTGCTGCAGTGTCATTGTTTGCTCTGGTACAAAATATGTACTCCTTTCTTGTTGCATCTACTTATCGTTGGAGGAGACACCGTGAGGTACTAGAGACTAATAAAGATAAGAAGTTGAAAGTTGATAAAATACTTTCAGACACTCGTTGGTCAGCACGAGCAGATGCTGTAGCTGCTCTCAGTAGAGCACACAAAGAAAACATCATTGTTCTGGAAGAGTTATTCTCAGATCAGAATCAGCCAGCTGAAACAAGAGCTGAAGCAAGTGGTCTTCTCAAAGGTTTGAAAAAACTTGAAACAGTGATTCTTCTTGAAGTTTGGGATACAGTATTGGAAAGGTTTCAGAGTAGCAGTATCCAGCTGCAAAAATCTGGGCTCTCCCTCAACACAGCTGTCACACTGCTAGAGTCTCTTTACAATTTGCTAAAGACCTGAGATCCCAGTTCGATGACTTTGAAGCAAAAGCTATGGCTAAGTGTGATCCCTGTGATGTGACAAGTAATGATGCATACTACGCCGACACGCAGCGTATTAGGAAGCGCAAGCGTCACCACGATGAACTAGACTCCGCGGAGGATGTTATGCTGACAGGGAGAGACAAGTTTAGAGTGACTGCATTCTTGCCCATCATTGACAAGCTCTGTGCTGCCCTACAACAACGCATTGCTGCTTACAGCAACCTTCGAGAGAAATTTGGGTTTTTATCAGAAATTTCAAACAAAACGAACACTGAGCTTAAAGCATCTGCTGAAAAGCTTGTGTCTTCATATCCTAAGGACTTGGAGGCTGGATTGGAGTCGGAGCTTTTGCAGTTTGCACACCTTATGAAATCCATTCCAAGAGATTCACCTGAAAGTGCTCCTTCATCAGGTGTTGCAAAGGCTGCAAAAAGTCCTGAACTAGAAATGTATGAGATAATTCACAGACATGACATGGTAGAAACATTTGCTAATGTTGAAATTGTATTACGACTCTATCTCTGCATGTTTGTCACAAACTGCACTGGGGAGCGATCATTCTCCAAGATGAAACTAGTCAAGAATTATCTAAGAAACACCATGGGGCAGGACCGTTTGTCTTCACTCACCCTGTTGAGCATTGAGCATGAGAAATTAAGGGTGCTTGATTTTACTGATGTCATCAAACAGTTTGCAAGTAAGAAGGCTAGAAAAAAATCTTTTTTGACTGAGAAATAGTTAAGTGTACCGTACAAATTGCCTGCAATAAACAAAACCCACTCATTGCATCATTTGCATGTCAGTCAAGTGGTATTCTCTTTAGTTAATGGTGTATTATTATAGTTATTTTTTGTTAATGGTGTATTATTATAGTTATTTTTTATTGTTAAGCTTCAAAAAAACAAATGTGTAATGTTCAACTATGAAATGGTCATTTGCTAATTAATTATCAATAAATTGAATATTGTTTAAAAAGTAAATTTATTTTAACGCTTCGCTCGCCCATTGATTTGAGGGCCCCGTAAGGTCACCACTGGGGGATGGGGGTGTAAATCTTAATTTCAGTTAATTAAGCTAGCTTTGCGTAGTTTGGGGCCCCGCACTCCAACCGGCCTAGGGCCCCGCGCACCTTAAATCCGCCACTGGCCCCAACTGGGCTGAAACCTATAAATCCAAGAAGTTATGGAAAAATAAAATGTTTTTGGAGATGGTGTATGCTATTCTGATGTCTGCCCAGACTAGGCTCAGCTCAGGCTAATCTAAACCAGGCACACCCTCAGAGCAGAGGGAATTAGGCCCAGGCTCTAAGGGGCATTCCAGGACAAATCACACAAAAATTTAAAAATTTGTCACCACTCCGACCCAGATTTTAATGAAAATTGACATATGGGGTTCTTCCGGGTACTGATTTCAATGGTTCAAATAAAGAAGTTCTATGACCCATAGTTTTTGAGATATGGACCCCCAAAATCTTGGGGGCCCCACTTTACCACCTAACTTTAATGGGCAATAACTCCTGAACATCTTGTTGTAGACCTATAAAACTATACATTTTTAGAATCAGCATGAAGAGATCTATTAAATGATACCACATTCAAATGTGTAAAACAATAATGAAAATCCCCCCTTTTTTTATTTTTGACCCCCACCCCTCCTAGACAGTGAAATCCCCCAAAAAAAATTATTTATTAAACTTCCATTAATTGTTAAAAGATACAAACAATAGAAAATGTGGGTATCAAGTTGCAAGATATTTTAAAAATTATTGAAAAAATATGTACATTGTGAAATTTTGACATTTTTATGCAGACTAAAATAGAGAACTACAAATGATATACAGCAGACTCGCAATTTATGCAGTTTCAACTATACGCAGGTTATAATTTTACAATTTTGGTGCTTTAAGGCAGCGTACACACATCTCACCTTCGTCCACATTCGCAATGCCATGGAGGATGGCACTAACAAGAGTGTTATGGCATGCTGGAAGGAATTCAACATTGCCAATTGCATCACTTTTGTGTTATAGGTATGTTATACATATAACAGAGTTACAATATATAGATTTAAGGGCAATTTTGGGGATTTTTTTTGTTTCTGACTTTACGCGGCTTTTGGCCTTACACACTACACAGGGTCCCAGGAACGTAACCCCTGCATAAGTTGCGAGTCTACTGTATTTACATCCTATGCATAACTCATATTCACACGGTCTCTCTCTCAAATGTTTGTTAATTATGCTTATTTTTATTACAGATGTGCTTATTTTGAGTCAAAATCATATTTTTGAGATTTACAATTGTGTATTTTTAGTAATGAAAAATGGTTAGATACTGTGATGATCCTTTACAAAAACATAAGAAAAAGATACACAAGGATATAAGAACCATCAGCCAATCACTTTATGATTGATGTAAATGGAAACTACAAAGGAATACCGTACTATGTAGCAACTGTAGAAAATTATTGACCCAGAGACCAGAGTTGCTATCAACATCACAAAGTGAAGAGTCTGATCAGTCTTCTGATAATGTTATTTCAGAAAGCGATGAATATGATCCAAGTATATCAAGTAATGCCAAAGAAGAGGTTTCTCAAGTTCTAGAAAGTCTTGCTGTGACTCCAGTGAAGTAGTATAAGTATTTAATGATAGGTTTTATAATTTTTTATTTATATTATTTATTTATAATGCATTTACTTTCAAGACAGTTTTTCCGCAACATATTAGTTATTATTGTCCATATATATCAAATGGAGTCAAACATTTATTAATTCAAAATTTCAGATGGTTTGGGTTCCTCAAGAAAAGAAGCAAAAGCTCTTCAAACAATAGAAAAAGCATGTTGTTCTTTAAAACGAAAGCTAGAAACAAGTTTAGAAATTGAGATGCCAAGCCCATCAAAAGCTACAAAGTTGGATCATGAAACTCAAAGGTATGAATTTTAAAATGATACGCTATTATTACCAAAGTAGGAATATACCTAAACTAAAACTGAAGCATAAAAATAAAATATAGGTATTCACCTTTGATAGTAGAAACTAGAAGCACAACTCCCTAAAGAATGGAGATCAATGAGGGCCCATTAAATCATCTGGAATACATCTGGTCACAAACTAAAATGATACAGGGTTTTGATAATATTTGGTCACAAAATAATTTTTGGTTTAATTTGACTCTATCTCAAAGAATGCTCATTTTGTTACACTTGAAATCAATATTATAATCTAAAAAATTTAATATGCACATGTAATGTTTTGTTTATAGCTATTATACATTCATGAGTTTGTTTCAGGTCAATGATTCATCTCATGAATGAACTGGTGGAAGCTTTCCATTCTACTGACAGTTATGAGAGAAACTCAAAATATTGACATTATCTCCATTTACCATATCAAAAACTATAAATCTATTTCAGACAACTGAATATTTAGTTAAGAAAAGCAGAAATATAAGACAAAGACTTGGAATTATTCCTGAAATTGAACCCATATCAAAAGGAAAAGTAATAACTAAAGGTACTAAAGATTCTGTTCAGAAATTTTTTGAATCAGATGAAATTAGTCGTTTGTGCCCAGGTACAAAAGACTGCCTGAGTATCAGAAATGAAAGTGGGTATAAAGAATCTGTGCAGAAAAGACTGGTGTTAATGAATCTGAAAGAAGCTTTTAGTCTCAATAAAAATAATCCAGATAGTCCCCAAATTGGCTTCTCTAGTTTTGCCAGCCTTCACCCCAGACATTGTGTTTCAGCTGGAGCTGCTGGTACCCATTGTGTGTGTGTATGTACATTAGGGTTATGACATTTTTATAACCTCATGTTCCTGTATCATAAATCGATGAACGTTTGCCCCCTGACAATGAAAATAACAGTTTTTTCGATATATTTGGAAAAAACGTCACCCCAAAGTAAAAAAGAAAAAATTAATAAAATAATAAATAGAAATTTGCATGTTTATTTCACAATTATTATACATAAACATATATTATATTATACAACATTATACATATACAATACATATTAATTATACAAATACAATATTATACATTTACTCTATTATTGTTTTAATTGTTTTACTTATTGCTTAAAATAAACCTGTGATTAAGGTTGTCTTTATTTTTACAGTTTCCGTAAAGTTCTTGCATCACCTTAATGGCACGTTCCGCACATTGGTTGCTCCTTGGTATAGCTATTGCAGATGGGTCTCTGTTCCAGTGATTTTCCAGAGTATTTAGTGCTTTTCGGTATATTCCGGAATATTCAAGAAAATACTAGGTAACCAATGCAGCTGTCTCGAATATACTAATATACTATATTTGCTTTCGGGGTGACATTTTTTTTTAATTCTGAAGAATTAGGCCCTTTTTTATTGTTTACAAGCAAAAGTTCATCGATTGATGATACAGGAAACAATATTTATGACAAAAAATTAAAAAGTCATAACCCTAATGTACATACCACCAGAATGCCAAAATAATTCTCAGCTTTGGGTATCAAAGGGTTGGAATACACAACTCTTATGGAGAAAGCAGTGTGTGATGTCAACAACAGGAATTGCATGATGCAAATATGTAATCTCTTTCCAAAAGAACAAGGTATTAAGAATTTTTTGCTCACTTTTCAGTGTTAATGATCCTGAATGTGAGGAAATAAAATATAAACAATGGGTTACTACAGATCGATGCAATATGGTTGAAAAAACAGAATCTGTAGATGATTTTATAAATTCATTAAGCACAAAAATTGTCAAATTGACACATCATCACTTTATAGCAAAGAATCAGAGTGCATTTCTAAAAAACTTGAAGAATAATTTAAGTAGCCATACAGCTGTAGTTCTTGGTGACTTTTCAAAAAACTACTCATTTGCAGTACAGGATGCAGCCCAAGGTTTTCATTGGGAAAATACCCAATGCACAGTGCATCCCTTTGTGTTGTATTATAAGTAGAGCCCGGATGTTCAGGCATAATGCCTTAAATGCCTATTTTTGCCTTTTTGGGAGATTTTGGGGTGAAAATGCCTATTTCATAATTTAAGTACCAAATGTGCCTATTTTAAATATTTTCTGAAATAAGATACTGAAATAAACATTTAGATTAATAGTGTTTTGTTTTGTTGGCAACATCTGGCAGCTGAAAAGCCATACTACAACACAAGATTCTCAGTCGTAACCTAAATGTCAGTGAATACACGTCGCAATGCCTAAAGTCAGTGCATCTTCAAGTAAGAAGTTAACTAATCTTGTCAGAGAGTTTGGAAGTGATGTTTTTTCCACTGATGGCTCTGTCTTCTTTTGCAAGATATGCGAAAAATCCATAAACTTTAACAAAAAGTACTTTCTCTCTCAACATATACAGACTGCTAAACACAAATCTGCTGCTGAGAAAGGTAAAAAACAGTAATTGTTTAAAATTCTGTAGTGCTGATGTCAATATTATGTTACTATTAAGAACATGTTCTACATCGTTGTTATATGTTCTCATTGAGTTTACTTTTTGAAAATAAATGCCTTTTTTGTGCCTTTTTTGCAGTTTTATTTTGCCTTTTTGCCTGCCTATTTTAAGTTTTTTTAGTGCCTAAACATCTGGGCTCTAATTATAAGGAACCAGAAAGTAATGAAACAAAACATTCAAGTTATTGTTTTTTATCTCCAAATACAAAACATAACACTACAATGGTTTACACTTTTTTAAATACACTCATACCTATTATTAGAAAATCCCACCTTCATATCAGAAAATTACATTATTTTACTGATGGATGTGCAGGACAATATAAAAATTGTTTCAACTTTGTTAACATTTGTAAACATGAAGATTTTTGGCTGGAATGTGAGTGGCATTTCTTTGCCACAAGCCATGGTAAGAGCGCTTGTGATGGGATTCAGGGTACAGTGAAAAGATCTGTAGCCAGAGCGAGTATGTAGAGAACATTCGCAAATCAAATATTAACACCAGAAGACATGTTTGAATTTTGTTCAAGCAATATAAGTGACAGTCATAAAATTTTGTTAATAAATTCTGAAGAAATTGAAGCTATGGAAAAATTTTTAAATGACATATGAAAAAGTATGCAGCTAACAGGAACACAAAAATTCCACAGATTTGTACCTATTAATGCAAATAACAAAAGCATTTGAATTTTCTTCTGGTGAAGTGAGGATTATAAGCAAAGCTTTTCTGGGTGAAGATAATGTCGAAGTTAATCCGAAAATAGGAGAGTACATAGTTTGTACTTACAATGATCAGAAATGGTTGGGATTTGTACATTCCTATAATGAGGAATTTGATGACTTTGAGGTTAGCTTTTTGCACCCATCAGGATATAGTGTTTACTATTACTTTCCACAAATCAGAGATACATGCTACATATCAAGAAATAAAATTTTAGGTTTATTAAGCACACCAACTTTAAAGCCAGGAACAATGCATATTCAATAGGTATGTTTTTCCCAGAAAATGAGTTGAAAAAACTCATGTAATTATGAGTCAACTTGATGTAATATGTGTGTTCAATTTGTATTTTTGCTGTTTATTTTCATTCATATGAATATATCATTTGTAATTCTCTATTTTAGTCTACAGGCGTAAAAATGTCAAAATTTCACAATGTATATATTTTTCAATAATTTTTAAAATATCTTGCAACTTGATACCCACGTTTTTATTGTTTGTATCTTTTAACAATTAATGGAAGTTTAATAAATGAAATTTTTTTTGGATTTCACTGTCTAGGGGGGGGGGGGGGGGGTCAGAAAAAAAAAAGGGGGGGGAAGAATTTTTTTATTATTGTTCTACACATTTGAATGTGGTATCATTTAATAGATCTCTTCATGCTGATTCTAAAAATGTATAGTTTTATAGGTCTATGACAAGATGTTTGGGAGTTATTGCCCATTAAAGTTAGGTGGTAAAGTAGGGCTCCTAAGATTTTTGGGGCCCATATCTCAAAAACTATGGGTCATAGAACTTTTTTATTTCAACCAGTGAAATCAGCACCCGAAGAACTCCATATGTCAATTTGCATCAAAATCCAAGTTGGAGTGGTGACATACAGTGGGTGATCTCTCCTGAAATGCCCCCTAACAAAAGCTCAAACCCAACCCCACCACACTAATTGAACCAAGAACAATAAAAATAAATTAAAAGAGCGAACAACAAAACAATTTAAATTTAAACAGGAAACGTCAGCTTAGGCTATCCAAAATCACTATAATGCATCCAATCAGCAGCACGATTGACAAATGGCAATCCATCAAGATCGTACTGGGGGTCATGGGGGTGGACTCATCACTTACATATATAAAAGAATTAGCTACATTGATGCCACCCAAACCATTACAAACACAATCCAAGCAGATAACATGATAGAAATACAGGCAGTTAACATTAAAACACGTGCAAAACACAACATACTCATCAACATTTACATCCCACCAGATAGTTCACCTCAGGTGCCAGCCAATTACAATCCAGGTACACAATCTGGCCTCTCTCACTAATGTCATCTTAGGAGGAGACTTCAACACTAAAGACTAGTTGGTACCTGCACAACCAAAGCAACACCAGAGGCATTCCATGTCAAGTATACACACTTTTTGGTGATTTCTGCCACTCATCTCACCAATTTTAATGATTTTTTGTGTGGTAGTTGAGTATGATGAGTAATGAAGCGTGACCAAATTTTAGCCACTTCAGTCAAATAGTTTGAGAGTAATGACAACCTTGTGATTTTGAAAGGTCATAACTCAGGCTCTAATGGATGGATTTTAATGATTTTGGTGTCAAAATGCTCAGAAAAGACAGCAGAATAACTTTAATTTTATGCACAAGGTGTGTACATTCCATTAAAGAAAGTTGCATTTATATTTCACCTTTGACTAACCTTGACCTCAGGTCAGAGTTCAAAATTCAAGGTCATTAAAATTGGCATAAGTTAAGACCTTTAGATGAAGCATATTCAAGCAAAAAATTAGAGTGGGATCTCCATGGGTTTGCTTTCCACAAGCATTTGAAATTGTGCATGTTGGAAATTTTGACCATTTTATTTAAGATAACTCCACAAGTAGTTCATATATATACAGGGTGGGCCGTAAGTTTCCATACATAGGAAAAATTAAACGTTTGTTTTTATGTTTCAGATACCCTAAGAATATGCGTTTGACGTAAGATCTTGTTTACTGATGAAGCAAATTTTTACGTCAATGGAGAGGTTAATCGGCAAAACATACGTTATTGGAGTAATGCTAACCCTAACTGGCTGAGTCCGACGAAGATGCAAGGTGCCGGTAAAGTGATGGTGTGGGCCGGGATATGGGGTGACAGAATTATTGGACCAATTTTTGTCAGTGGAAATCTTAATGCCGAAAGGTATCTTAACATGTTGCAAGAAGAGATTTTCCCATCCCTGCTAAACGAGGAAGGTAACTTCCCAGTTTACTTCCAGCAAGATGGAGCTCCACCTCATTATGGTCTTCACGTGCGTCGGTATTTGGATCAGCAGTTTCCGGATGCTTGGATTGGTCGGCGTGGTCCTGTGGAGGGCCTCCCAGATCCCCAGATCTCACCCCCTTGATTTCTATCTTTGGGGGCACTTGAAGGCCATGGTGTATCAGGAAAAGATACAAGACATAAATCATCTAAAGGAACGTATCACCAACGCCATTACAAGCATAACGTCAACTGTGCTAATGCGTGTTCATCAACAGTGGGGAACACGTATTGAAATGTGTTTCAAAACAATGGCAACCATGTAGAGCATATTATATAAATAAAAATGGTTGTCCATAAAAAAATGTTTATTTTTCCTATGTATGGAAACTTACGGCCCACCCTGTATATAATATATATATATATTATATATATATATATTATAATATATATATATATATATATATATATATATATATGATTTGATATGTACCTATAGGTAAGCATCAAGACTTTTTACAAACAAATTATTTATTATTATGGATGAAGTGTCGCTTGGCAATTATTCCAGCGAAATCCTTGAGCACAATCTTGGACTACAAAGTTATAGTTTTTGGAGAAGTCCCCAATCACCAAAAAATTGCCTTCATCCAGTTCATTTTTTCTTTTTTCTAAATACTTGGCTTGTTGTTTGGCAATGAAATCATGATGCCTTAGTCAAGTTAGTCGAGAAATAAAGGTATCTAGGAAATCTTCTAAATTTTGAATAACACAATCCAGCTGAGATTGATCTTCTGTTGTCCACTGTTTGTACTGGATTTCATCAATACCTTTTTCTTTGTAACATGTAAGAAGTTTCCTTCAGCAAATCAGGTTGATGGCATTGATCACTCTCCCCTAAATAGCAAGAAGGTTGACTTTTGTCACAAATAATTTTGGCTAAAGCACAGTGGTAACTACTCAACAGAGTTTTTTCCTCGCTGGTAATTTCTGCCATTCCAGAACCTGTCATCATTAACTTAACATTCTGATGAATTGTGCAGACACACACGCTGTGTGTCCCACTTACTCCCGCCAAAACACATTCACAAATTTCGAAAATCCTATAGAGAGAGCTGGAAACAAACTTAAATTGTTGATATGTTTCTTTTAGATTACATAAAACTAACCTCTTTTGATATTTTTTTCATTCACTATTTTCTTTTATTGTTACGCAGTCTTTCTTGCCTGCCATTTGTCTACTTATTTCATCATTTCTAAAAAACTCTTTAACAGTGTTAGTTACTTCCAGTGGCAATTCCTTCCCCATCTTTGGATTCGGTGATGACAATACTCCCTTTTCTTTTGCAAGCTGCTGAGCCTGAACAGCCATTCTTTGTAAACATTTAAATTCTTGAATTAGTTTTCTTACATTCATTGATGGTGCAAAAATAGTTAGAATCGTAATTTGGTCATGTTTATCTGAGTTTTGATATTTATCTTTCAATGTTTGGACAACTACTTCTGGCTCAGACAGTTTGTCTACATTTGATGGACCTGGCTCTTGAGGAATTTCACCTACCATATCAAAGTGTCTTCTTACTGAACTTCGTATTTGGGCCATTTTTGTTGGGAGGTATGCTTCATTTCTCTGAATCTTGCGCTTGACAATCAGACTTTTCTCATTGTCAACAAGGCATAGAGCAGCTGACATTATTTATTTAGATTTTAAAAAGGAGTTCGATACAGTTCCACATAGGAGACTAATTGCAAAGGTCAAAGCGCACGGTATACATGGTCAGGTAGCTAACTGGTTAGAAGAATGGCTTTGTGCTAGGAGACAGAGGGTGGTAGTTAATGGCAGTGAATCAGGGTGGTTAGATGTAGGTAGCAGTGTCCCACAGGGTTCAGTGTTAGGCCCATTGCTATTCCTAATTTACATTAATGACATAGATGTAGGATTGACTAGTAACGTGTCAAAATTTGTGGACAATACTAAAATAGGCGGTAAGGTTGTTAACGAGGATGATAGTAATAGGCTCCAAGGTGATGTAAATAGGATTATGGAGTGGACAGATAAGTGGCAGATGCAATTTAACGTAGACAAATGTAAAGTTTTGCATATAGGTTCTCGCAACAATAATTACATGTACACGATGGATGATAGGGAGTTAGCGAGCGTTGACGAGGAAGTAGATTTAGGCGTACGCGTATCTAAGGATTTAAAGGTTAGGAACCAGTGCCTGGAGTCTTGCGCAAAAGCTAATAGGATGTTAGGCTTCATAGCGCATAATTTCAAATTTAAATTGAAGGATATTATATTGCCCCTTTACAAGTCCCTAGTCAGGCCTCATTTAGAATATGCAGTTCAGTTTTGGTGCCCGTACTTGCGTGAGGATATTGATAGGTTAGAAAGGGTTCAATGTCATGCCATGAAACTAATTCCGTCATTACGCAACAAGCTTTATCAAGATAGGATTGAAGTTAGACCTGTATTCACTCGAAACTAGGAGATTAAGGGGGGAGTTTATTGAAGTTTTCAAAATCGTTAATAACATCGATCATGTATAGAATAATCTTCCCGCGTCAGTCGTTCATTCTACCAGCGTTAATATGTTTAAGAACTGTCTTGACAGACATTTTAAAAATATTAACGTTGTTTAAAATAAAAAAAACAAAGTTAGCAACTGGAGCTCTGGTGGTGGTGCTCGAGGATGAGTCTGTTGACGATAAATGCCAGCTTGTGACATGCCAGCATGTGATGCCAGCAATAAAAAAAAAAATTAGACTGTAGCGTAAACTAACCCACTTTTTGTTTAACTTTACTTACTTTTTTTTTTTTCTTAACCTCTCCTTACTTTGCATGTCTGTAACACTCTTTTCTTGCATGTTTGTAGTTTGCATGGTATGACAGTGAGTTAAGACTGTGTTTGCATGGTTTGTAAGCGTTCTTATTTTACTTCTTTTCATCTTTCACCCCTCTCCTATTTTCTCTGACTATTTTTCTGACTTGTCGGCAGTGGCTGGCGGATGATGATGGTGAGTCTTTTTTCTCTTTTTCTGAATGAATGTTAACCCACGAGTGATTGGTGTTGCTCCTTACTTAACCCCTTTTCTTTTCTCTTCTCTTAACTCCCTACTCTTTCTTTTCTCTTGGGCTAACCTTAGAGTGGATCTTAGGGTCTTTGTTAGCCTTACCTTCTGTAGATCTGATGACACGGTTTCCATAGTAGTATCAGATGAGCTTGATGATAATATTTCTGGTTCTGCTATATTTTGAACTTGTAAAATAGGTAAGAAAAATTTTTTCTGCATGATGAACATAACTTTCAGCCTGGCTTCAAATGATTTGGAAATTTTTCTATCAATGATTGTGAAGCAGGCTGAAGATCAGATTTTAATTTATTGTGGGAATTGAATGGATCACAACAATATTTTGATGACATTTTATCAGCATATAGTCAAAACCTGAACACAAATTTAACATGATTAAATATACAAATTATATTGGTACTGTGATGAAAATTATTGTTCTTTTAGAGCAACAAATACCATAATATTTGCAAAAATCTTAATACATAGTTTATTAATCAAACCATGAATGTAGCTATATTTATACATATATACATATATTTATATACATACCAGTGGCGACTGGCGTATAGGAGCGATGGAGCGGTCGCTCCCCCTTGCTTGAAACGATAAATATTAATTTAACAGATAAAAAATATATTAATTTTAAGATATTAAAATAAATATTCTTGAAATATATTTTAAAAATTCATGTGGCATATCATGATTCATGAGGCATTTTGAGTAAGCCTTCATACAGTACATAATATTCTGAACTTATAGCATAGCTTCGTTTAAACAGCATACCGCTGTTTGAATACCAAATAATATTGCAGCCGAATGGAGCGATAGTTTTTCGCTCAAGTAAATATAAATTATATTTTACTGTTGTAATGAAAATATAAGTACAATCGCGAATTTTTTTTAAAATACAACTTTATTTTTACTAATAGTTACTTCAGTAATAATGATATAAGCCATTTATATGTATTTTATTGAAATTATTACTTATTTGTAATTAACTAGAATTGTACGTCTGGCATAGCCGTATATGTTAATACAAGTACAGTACTCTTGTGAGCGGCAGTTGGATTCGCGCTAGCCTATTGTGAGTCGTGTTGTCGTACAATTTTATGAAATCGCACCCCAATACATTTATACCACGAGTCGCCACTGATACATACATATATATGAACTATTTGTGAAGTTATCTTAAATAAAATGCTCAAAATTTTCAACATGCACAATTTCAAATGCTTGTGGAAAGCAAATCCATGGAGATCCCACTCCAATTTTTTTGCTTGAATATGCTTCATCTAAAAGGTCTTAACTTATGCCAATTTTAATGACCTTGAATTTTGAGTTAAAGGTGAAATATAAATGCAACTTTTTATTAATGGAATGTACACACACTGTGCATAAAATTCAAGTTATTCTGCTGTCTTTTCTGAGCATTTTGACACCAAAATCATTAAAATCCATCCATTAGATCCTGAGTTATGACCTTTCAAAATCACGAGGTTACGCTGCTGACCCCAAATTTGAAGGGGGGGTCATCACTCCCAAACTATTTGACCCAAGTGGCTAAAATTTGGTCATGCTTCATTACTCATCATACCCAACTACCACACCAAAAATCACTAAAATAGGTGAGATGACCTGACATTAGGTGTGTATACTTGACATAGAATACCTTACCAGAGAAGCCAACAGAGCCACACAACTGAACAGCCTCTTCATTCTTAACAATAAAGAAGAACATACACACATACCACATCAAGCAGGATACTCAAACTCCTCCCCAGACATAATGTTCTGTTCCCCTTCACTAGCAACACACACACACACACACACACACACACACACTGGAGAACAGAAAAACAACTATCATCAGACCACCTGCCCATCATCATTACAACACGTTCTACACTCTACCCCAACAGCCTCAGGCACACACAGAAATTACAAGAAAGCTGATTGCGAACAGTTCAAAATACAGACAGGAACAATTCACCACATTAAACAGCACACCCATCATAAACATCAATACAGCACTCAAGACATTTAATCAGATCATCAATAATGCAAACAAATACATACCCAAGGGCAACATTAGGAAATACAACCCAAATTACACGAGAAATAGCCCACCTCATAAGGCAACGTAACAACCTCAAACATAACACACAAACACCACACACAGAAGTCATAAAACAGCAGATACAACAGCTCAACACAGAAATAAACAACCAACTCAAAGAAAAACAAACATACATTTAGGGAATTCATAACAACACTAAACAACTCCACAGATACATCCAGGCTAAACAAGACTATAAACAGCATTACCCCCCGCAAGGGGGTTCTAAGCTCGTGCTCTTGAGTGCTCTTTGTGCTCGTTTGTACGTGCTTGTTCCTGGAGGTTTCACGTGCGCCCTCCCGGCCCTAGCACCCAAGGATGATGGGGCTCGACCCTGCAGTCCTTGGTCTTTTTCCACTTCGACTGTCCCCTCCACCCTTTCTTTTTCCTCTGTCTTTCCTCTCACTTTTTCTTTGTTTTTCCGCTGAGATATGCCCTTTAAATAGAGGCGAATCGGTTCTTCCTAAAAAAAAAAAAAAAAAACAGCATTACCCACTCTAACAGCAGCATTCGCACCTCACATGCGGCTATCTGTCGCAGCCAAAATAATATCCTAACATATACACAACAAGCTAACATTCTAGTTAATCACTACGCAAAGATAAGTCACTTAAACAGAGACAACAACCAGAAACACACAGACAGACAAACAGCCAGACACAAGAAAACCTACAAACTTGACATGACCATTACACCCTTCAATACAGACCAGACCACCAAGATCATCAAAAACATTAAGAATTTGAAGGCTACTGGACCAGACAACATATCTAACATACACCTTAAACACTTGGTCCCACAGGGAATACTAGCTCTCACAAATATCAGCACATATTCTTACCAACACTGTATTATTCCTGACATAGGGAAACAAGGTAAAATTATTACACTACTCAAACCAAACAAAAATCCAACAGAACCAGCTTCCGATAGACCTATTACTTTACAATGCACACCTTCAAAGTAACAGAAATACTAATCTTACAAATTACCAACCTACACATACCACTATCGCCTACTCAACATGAATTCAGACCTCACCACTCAACCATGACATTACTCACTAACCTCACGCAACACATCATGGATGACAACTCCCAAACGACCAGCTCAACATACACTATTAGCAACAATAGACATTAGTAAAGCATTTGATGCTATCCCATATTTCCCTCTTATAAACAAAATACTCAACACAAACATGCACAATAACACCAAAAGGTGGCTGAGCAACTATCTTTCAGGAAGATACTTGCATGTCACATTTAATGGCAAATCATCCAAAAGCAAGCTTTTTCCAAACGGGGTCCCTCAAGGCTCTGTTCTCTCACCAACACTCTTCAACTTATACATGCATGACATTCCAACACCCATAGATAACAATCTTACCTTATCATCATATGCAGATGACATCACTCTAACATCCACCCACAACAACAGCGACACTGCTACAAATAACCTACAAACATACATAAACAGTATACAAGACTGGCTCACACACAATAGACTCAAAGTAGAGCCCACAAAATCAACCATCACCTTGCTTACAAGTAACACAAAAGAACACCAGATAACTCCACAGCTTACACTAAACAACCAGTGCTGGGCAGCGCAAACGAAAATTCACTTGCATAAACCCAAACCCATACCTTGCGCAAGGGCAAATGCGCAAACTTCTCGAAACTTGTGCTTGCGCAAACACAAACTATTTATATATACAGGGTTTTCCAAAAAAAAATAGGTGCGGTTTTTTTGGGACACCCTGTATAAAATTAAATTTATAGTAAATCAAATCAAAAGACTTTATTAAGAGACACACGATCCATAGATATATCAATAAAGAATAGATACAAAATTACAATGTTAAATAAATAATAATAAAAAAAAAAAGAAATTACAATATTACAAAAAAAAACACTTCAAAGCTCCTCAGAGTCCTCCTCCAACTCCATCGTGAGCAGGTCCATGTTGCCCTTCAGGAACACAAACCTCTCAAAGTTCTCAGAGGTCAGGCTGGACCTCTTGGGCTTCATGATGTCAGACCCCTGGGAGAACACCCTCTCCACAGCTGCAGAGCTGGGGATGGCCGTGTTGTACTTCAGAAAGACCTCAACCCAGGCAGCGCGGTACAGGGCAGGGAACATCCCCTGCTCCAGCTCCTTGCTGGTCTTCTCCTTTTCAGAGCACCAAGCATGTAGCTCCTTCCCCACCTTGGTGGAGAGGCGGTTGCGGGTGGCGCTCGCCATTGGGGTCCTCAACTCCTAGAAACAACACAAAAATTACTAATTTACTTAAAAGTTGAATTACTTTCTAAGTTTCTTAGATAAGTGAAAAATATTTTAATTAATATTTATTTTATATTTCATATTTCTCTCATGTGGACATGACAATCCAAACCTACAGAGTTATACAGGTGGGCTGGACAGAGACTGGTGTCTGAGGCTGTCCATGGTTCAGTAGTTATGACTTATGAAGTTTCTAGAAGTTACTAGAGTAGTTAGTAGTTTGAACTCTGAAATAAAATTAAAATGAACTAATCAAACAAACGTGTTTCACTAGCGTTGTTGGTATACTGAGTGCTCACTGCTGTCTGGTGGCGCCACCTGTCTGGCAGTCACGTGTTTATGAGCTAATCCACTATTTTTAATATTTGTTTTTTTTCGTTTGCGCATAAGTTTGCGCAAGAATTGGCGCAAATGCAAATGCGCAACCGAAATCACACTTGCGCAATTTGCGTTTTGCGCAAGTGTTTGCGCAAGTGCCCAGCACTGTAAACAACACCAGCATTCCACATATTCATAGGACCAAAATACTTGGGGTCACATACAACACATCATTATCTTTTGTAAACCACATTCAGGACATTAAAAACAAATGTACATCAAGACTTAACATTCTTAGGGTACTAACAGTCACAAACTTTGGACACCAGCAGGAAACAACCTCACTCATATACAAACAATATATTCGCTCAGTTATGGACTATGCTAGCCCATGCTGGGCACCCATTATCTCAAACACACACATAAACACCTTACAGACAATACAAAACAACGCACTTCATATCATTACAGGATGCACTCAAACAACACCAATAGAACACCTGCACACAGAAACAGAAATAGTGAAAGTTAGGTATGGAAAACTACACACATTTATAATATGGTATTGTATGTGATACCTTTATTTCATAATTAAATACAAATTATTAATTTATTGAATTAAATATCTGCAAAATTGCCTCAGGATTGGCGACAGCCTATTGGGAATGAAAATAATTGCCATACATACAGAGAACCCATATGTAGCATATGTAGGCATCAGGCCTGCTTGACAATAGGAAAACCAAATTTATTATTTCATATTCAACATTTTCCATTTCTGACTCATGAAAATTACATCAAGCGGATGAAAATTACATCAGCGGATTCCTAATGATTTATTATTAGTGGCTCGCTCAGAGCTTGTTTATGTTACAGTGATGCTTTAAGCAAGGAAGATGTACTTTATCTTCCTATAAGTACTGAGTGAAATCTTCTTAATATAAAACCTAATAACTATAAAAAGGATAGGCCTATTCCTTAAGGTATTTAAATAGTGACTGCCTATATTAGTTACATCAAATCAACTCATTGTGTAACTCCGTCATACCATGGCCCTTAGGGTGCATCAGCCTATAAGGGGTGAAATTTCGAACTTCGGATATTGATTCAGCCCTATGATATTATGGTTACAATCCCCAACAAACCTTCAGTGTCCATTTTCCATTTCTGACTCGTGAAAATTACATCAAGCGAAGAGTCAACGAACTTTGAAGAATCAGCGGATTCCTAATGATTTATTATTAGTGGCTTGCTCAGAGCTTGCTTATGTTACAGTGATGCTTTAAGCAAGGAAGATGTACTTTATCTTCCTATAAGTACTGAGTGAAATCTTCTTAATATAAAACCTAATAACTATAAAAAGGGTAGGCCTATTCCTTAAGGGATTTAAATAGTGACTGCCTATATTAGTTACATCAAATCAACTCATTGTGTAACTCCGTCGTACCATGGCCCTTAGGGTGCATCAGCCTATAAGGGGTGAAATTTCGAACTTCGGATATTGATTCGGCCCTATGATATTATGGTTACAATCCCCAACAAACCTTCAGTGTCCACGTTTCAAGCTGTTCTGACAATATTTAGTGGGTCCACCTCGAAGATGAAAATTTGACAATTGTGGAATTTTATGGTTTGACTAGAAAATCTTGTGTAGGCGTTGTAGATTTTGTTTGAAAAAAAATTGTAAATATAGTTAGTTTTAGGCAAGTTTTAGCCTCAATTCATGAAATTATCTGTCTTTTTTAGACTTTTTTTTGTATTATTCTGAGAATCATGAAGTGAGTTACCAAGATGCGGGATGAGGAACCAACTTGCCAAGCATCCCACCGACCACCTCCACCTATTAAAAATGGTATTTCATGATAAAATACTTGTAAAAATTGATTTATTGCTTATTGATATCTTAATTCTTCTTCTTTGTCCTTTTTTCTTCTAAAACAGATGATAAAGAAGCTTGTCTCTTTCTCAGATTAGGAGTGGCTTTTCTGTCAGTTTCTACAACTTGGAGAACATTTTGAAGATGTTCTTCAGTCCTTGCAGCCTCATAAAAGTCACTGCATAGTTTTACTACCCTCTCAGAGCCATCATTTATGACATTTATAGCCAAAAGTTTTTGGAAGATATAAATGATGCTGTTGTTTTCCATTCAACAATCTCAACCATTAAAAAATCATAGTCTAACTGTAGTGAAGAGAATATGAACCATGAGTTTTTGTCAACCAAGTCAGCTAGTATGGTTTCTGACCGTAGATTGGTAGGGAAATTAAGCTTTCCAAAACTAGATCCATGTCTACCTTCTGGAACCACTGTCTCAATCTTGTGTGGTTTATAGGAAAGTAGATGGTTTGTTATAGCACGAAGTTCATTTTTTGGAACCAAATCGCTGAATAATACAAGAGGAATCATCTCTGATGAAAGGTACCAGAGATGATGTTTCAAAGATGTTAGAGCACTTTTTGCTATTTGCTTGTTTACTTCCTCGTATCTAAGAAGCTTTTTGTAAAGCTGCAAATCATGCCATGGTGCATCAAAAACTGAAGAGCAGGTCATCCACCATGGGTAGTAAATCAGTGAAATGAAGGTTGCAAAGTCTCTCAGTTTCAGAATTTGTTGCTTGTTTGTGATTGTTACTGAAGGTAGTTTCGAGATATTATCTTCTAGTAATGTAATTTTTAGAGCATATATTGCTTTACTCATCCATCTGGCTCTATGTATAGCACCAGGTCGCTGAAGGGTTATATCCTTATCACTAGGTCCTGCATTTAAGTATAACACAACTAAGTCAGAAAATTATTTGTAGTCATATCGTGTATGTTGCTTTTCTATATTACTTATTTGAATTGCATAATCAGTCCATTCCTGAAGAATCTCCTGGACAGCTTTGGAGTACTGATTGAAGTCAATTTTTTTCAATTTTTCATCCTTGGAAATCCACAAACGTTTCTCGAAATCTGTTAAAGACATTAATTTCTGGTCCACTCGAAGTTTCTACTTTCATGTCCTGAAACACATGACTCATAATAACTTCACCAACATGATGCCTGCATGCAGACCATAATAAAGGCCGTCCAATCTCTTGTTGGATAGTTATGCATGCAGCGCTCACATGTCCCGTGTTGGTTGCTGTAGTGTCGAAAACCAAGTTCACTATTGAATCGGGGCAGTTCCACAATTTCAGTAGCTTCATAACTTCTTCAGTCAAGTTTTTCCCAGATTGGCCACTGCCACCAGCACTAGGATGATATGATGGAATACCAAGTAGTTTGAGATCCATTGAATTTCCAACTGATACGGCTAATCGTTCTTCTGTAACATATTTATCCTGCAGAGTAGAAATTATTTTCAAATCCCAATGAGAGAGGCCAATTTAGGAGGATTCCAGGATTTTTGAATGGAACTTGAAATTTTTTTGGCTACTTCGCATCTTGCTCTATCAGCTGTAGCATATGAAGTTGCCACTGCCTTAGTGTTACCACCACATTCTTCAACAAAAGCTTTTGTGAATGCAGCCTGTTGTGCCGGAGTCATTTTCATTCTTGATGCCAAAGAAACAAGTTTCGGTCTTTTCAGAATGTCATGAGGAATGATAGCTTGAGTACCTAAACAGACTGTTGACTGTGGATTTTCATCTTTTTCAGCTCCATCATTAGCTTCTGACTCACTCTCAATGGTAGTTGTATCGCTTGTGCTACTGCTTTCTAATTCAACATAACTGCAAGAAGCTTCAGTGTCTCTCAATTCCTTTTCTTTTCTCGCATTTTCTTCACATTTTCAAAATTAATGCGCTTCATTTTGGATGCTAAAGTTTGATCATGAGCTCCAAAAGAAGCAATTCTATCCCCTTGCATAGATTGAAGAAATTGTATATCTTCTGGATTACTCATAATTTTTTTGGCATTTTTAATCCACAGTGAAAAAGTCATTTTAAGTTGCATTTCCATATCTTCTAGTCTTGTCTTTGTACTTTGTAGCTCTCTTCTTTTCAATGGAATTTCTCTGTTTCGCATTCTTTTCTGACAACGAAATTATTTTCTCACATGCTTTTTTCTCAGTAATCATTGGTATGTTGGCTTTATTGTAGAATGGTTGAATTTCTGTTAAAACAATTTTAGCTATATCTCGCTTAGTTCTTCTCTCTTTTAGACCCTGTTGCTGGTGAAATAAGAAATATCTAAGAACTTGTTCACTTGTTGGCAAGCGACATCCTACAATCTTTGCATCATTATTTGTGATGCCAGGACCTAATCCAAATATACAGGGTTTTTTCATGTTTTTACATCAACTTTATCTGCACCACTTGAACAAGTTTTACCACTAGAAGTGGCTTCACTGGCTTTACCACTATTATCCATTATATCATATATCAACTATTATCATCAACATATATCAAAAATTGACCTGTAATAGAAACATAGATTAATATTAAAGTAGTCTACATGCCTGAAAATAAGAAAAAATAGCTATAGGTATTTCATGATGGCAAATGATGTTTATTAATAGTAGCTATGGCTTAAACACAAGCAAACTAAACATACTAGGCCTATAGTACCTTAAGGATCATTCAATTCAATAAAATAAAGGTATATGTGAAAAAAATAATTTAAGGCAATTTATCCCAAAAATTGTCATTTTTGTAAAAGTTTAGGAGCTAGGTAGACCCAGTAGATATTAATCAATTGACCTGAAATTTTGCATGTGAATTTTTTTTAGGGAATGTAACCATAATAACGTAGGGCCAAATCAATTTTTGAAAGGTGCCATTTTTGATGCACCCTAATGGCCCTACATCGAAAAAGAGGCAAGGCCCAATGAAATAAGGTAAGGCAATTCCTTTCTTTACCGTTAAACAGAGCAAATACTGAAGGTAAATAAACATAAAGCGGTCCTTTGAAGACCTACATATACATAACTCTCTAACAAAAAACGTAGGGCTTTTGTCATTAATTCTCCACTGAAATCTGCTGGAAATTTCCAACGGATGAGGGTAACAAGCAATCAACCCATAGCTCTATATAGTTTTTTTCAAATGGTGGCCCGTGTAACTGGGGAACCAATCCCTTTACTTTTACACTAACACAAACTTTACCTTTACACTAACTGTAAACAAAGCCTTGTTCATTTAACAGGCTTAACTCATTTTAGGTCCTATAAAAAATAGGCCAAATTTCAACCTAAGCATATTTAGTAGGCCCACCTTACTTTACATTATACAATAGGCCTACGTCTCAAAGTAGGCCTTACTCTTTACACTCAAGGCCTATCCTAACTAAAAGCATTGTAAATTTTTAATTCAACCTATGGTGCAGGTTATATAAAAAACTTATTACAGTAATTTAACTCATAAAAATCTTTAACACCATAAAATTAAACTCAGAACTTTAACACTAACAACAATTATGGAAGACTTGGACAAAAGGGTAAAAAACCCAGACCAAGAAAACAAAAACACAGACCTTGGAGCTATGGCGCCATCTCAAAACTACAAAAAATAATGAGAAAAAAATCAGCACAAAGGTGTCACAGTCATCACCAAACTGTACAATGATTACAAACAGAAAGAACCTACAAGATATGATCTTGAAACAACATTAAATTCTATTACTCGTTACAAACAAGAAATTCTCACACAAGATGAGGACATAATTACAGAAATTGATGACACAATTGAACTAACAGATGACGAGTATTCTACTCTCCTACTTGACAATTAAAATTACATTACAAAAGTTAATTCCTATATTTCTGAAATTCAAAACCAACTTGAGTACAAAAAAACAAGACACAAATGAGAGCTTCTTAGAAGCTATCCGAAATACTTCACTTAGCTCTCCCAACGTGGCTGAGGGCAATGAACTACAATCAAAATTGCCTACACTTGAAGTACCCACTTTTGAGGGTGACAGAGCCAAATTTCAATCTTTCATTGAAAAATTTCATAGCCTTATAGGTAATAAAAACTTCATTACAGATATTGATAAATTTAGTTGTTTAGTGAACTATCTGAAAGGCCCTGCCTTAAGATTAGTGGAATCACTGCCAGCCACAGATATTTCTCATTCTTTGGCAATAGAATTACTTAACAAAAATTACATGAATAAGGATGAAATTATACATGATTTGGCTCTTAAAGTAATGAACATGCGAACCCCAAAAGACAACTATGGTGACCTCTGACTTTTACTGTAAGTTTGAATGTCTCATGGGACAACTTAAAAATAATAATTTAAACATTACAAAAACAGCTTCGATCATTCAAGCTGTTGTTTTTGAAAAACTCCTTTCTAAAGTCAGAGAGAGATTTCATCAGAGAACAACTGACATATACCCTAGCCTTAATAAGCTAAGAGAAGATTTCCCAACTGTACTTGCACTTTACAAATCAATTAAGTTATACTCTCCCAAAATTTAACACAGCACAAGAAAAAACCAACAATGCCGAAAACCAAAAACCTAACAAAAGATTTCAACACTTACCAGTTACATTCAAACACAACCACAAAACTCAATTTGCAGAAAATAAAGAGACAGAAAAAGACTCAAAGACCCCTACTCTACAAAACTTTAATGTAACTACTTTTGAGTATAACCCCATACCATGCAAATTTTGTTTTAGCAGTGAACGTAGTTCTACAAATTGTCCCAAATACACAGACTTCACAGCAAGGTCAAAATGTTGTGAATAAATACTTATGCAAAAAATGTACTGGATCAGGGCACCATAAGTTAAACTGCAAATCAAATTTCAAATACAATTGTAAGATTTGCAACAGTTATGACCATGTTATCCCCATGTGTAATACACATGCACACAGACATACAACTGATAGAAAAATTGGGACTTCAGAAGCAACAAGGAAATGAAGCTCTCTCTATTTCATCATTTATTACTAAAAATCCAGTAAAGCCAGTTTTAAAACTGCAAATGTAACTAACTCTTGATGGAACATTTGAAACCCTTAAGGTTGTTGTTGTGGACAAAGTAGAACAAGATGAATTACAAATAGCTGAGTTAAAACAAACTTTGCTACAACTTCAAAACAAATACACAATAGCTGATAAAACCCTTAATGCAGATGTAGTTGATGATATACATATGCTCATGGGGGCTGACTATTTTCATCTGGTCCATAGTGGCATCATTAAAATTGGAGATAGAATAGCTATACAAACTCCCACAGGTACGGTATTGCACCTTAGAGTGACATAACTAAATACAATCTTACTACTGACACAGAAAACAAACAAAATTAATACAAAACAAAATCACCACATTCACAAATTTCTGACTGTGTGACAAACTCAAACAACAAAAACATTGTCGTAATCCCACATCATTTGAATGAAGGGTTACAGCAGTTGTGACTATTAGAATCAGTTGGCATAAAGGACAGTACAATTACACATGAAGACCAATTGATGACAGAACAATTTAAGGATACATTACAACACAGAGACGGAGCTCTGGGGGTGATGATCGGGGATGAGTCTGTTGACAACTAATGCCAGCTTGTGACATGCCAGCGTGTGATATACCAGAAAAAAAAAAAAAAATTTAAATTAGACTAACACGAACTTACACTAGCTTGTAGCGTAAACTAACCCACTTTTTGTTGTTCTTTATACTTTTTTTTCTCTCTTTCTTTGCATGTCTGTAGATTGAATGGTATGATAGTGTTGCATGATTGTAGTGAGTTCTTTTTTACTTCTTTTCATCTTCCACCCCCTTCCAGCAGAGTGGGCTCCGTCCTCTATCTCCCTATGGAGTGGAGGACCGTCTGCAACTGCTCGAGGTATGTGTTGCTTTGAGTTAAGAATGTGTTGTTCTTTGAGTTAAGAATGTGTTGCATGGTTTGTAATGCGTTCTTATTTTACTTTTTTCATCTTTCACCCCTTTCCGGCAGAGTGGGCTGCATCCTCTACCTCCCTATGGAGTGGAGGACCAGTCTGCAACAACTGGAAATATTCTCTTCGGCTATTTTTCCGACTTGTCGGCAGTGGCCGGCGGATGATGATGGTGTCTTTCTTTCTCTTTTTATGAATGAATTTTAATCCACGAGTGATAGGTTTTGCTACTTAACCCCTTATTCTCTTCTTTTAACCCTTTACTTTCTTCTTTCTCTCGGGCTAACCTTAGAGTGGATCTTAGAGTCTTTGTTAGCCTTAGCTTCTGTAGATCTGTAGAACAACAAAAATATATATATATATATATATATATATATATGGGATGAATTTCACAATTAAACACGTGAAATGAATGAATACTGCAAACCCACAAGGAAAAAGAAAAACGATTTCAAAGCTTTCGTGTATTTAGAGCTACACCTCGTCAGGGAATGAAGAGAGAAGGCAAGATACCCATAAATATATACAACGTAGCGGAAACCAAAGCAATTAGCACATACTTAACAAGAGTTAATGAGAGGCAGAAGGAATTTTAACAGGATATTGTCAATTTCATACAGTCCCGCACTGTTATTGAAATTGCTTTTAAAATGAATAAATGCACATTCTAGAATATTTCTTCCTATTATATCTCTGTTTTTAACAAGCGCTTTAGAACTATCCCACTTGATGCTATGATTACATCTATACATATGGTTAAACAAAGCATTGGAATTATTAGCTGTTCTACACGCATATTTATGCTGTTTTACCCTAATATCTAACGTTTTACCCGTTTGGCCTATATATGCTGAGTTACATTGTGTACATCCAATCGAATACACACAACCAACAACATTTTCCAGGCTATTCTTTATTAGGCATGATTTAACAGTATTATTATACTTAAAGACTACATTGATGCCAATTGCTTTAAGTAAAGTCGGGAGATATTTAAAATTAGCATGGTAAGGTAGGCTAAGGATATTTTTACGCTCAAATTCCTTTACAGTTACATTATTATAATACCTATTCTTGGCTTTCCTAAGACAGTTATCTAAAAATGAAATAGGATAACATAATTTCGTACCAATATTCATGATATTGCATAACTCGGAATCTAAAAATTCAGGACTGACAACTCTCAATGCTCTAAGAAACATAGCAGAGAAAAAAAAAAAAATTATTTATATATATATATATATTTAGGAGAAATCCAATGACAAGGAGAAATGTAAATGCCATGAAAAGTCTTCTTTAATGCAACGTTTCGAGCAATACGCTCATCTTCAGGCTGTTTAATAACAATGTGAAATTAAAATCAATATTGAATGAAAAACAAAACAGAAAATTTCTATAACCTATTCATGAAGACAAATTTTAAAGACTGAGAAAAGAGGGTTAAATTCTAAGTTATACAGATTTACATATAAGAGGTTTCGAGGATTCGCGAACACAGCATAGAATGTAAAATTGATGTCACTTTAGACAATTTTAAAATTCTTGGTTGTAATACTTGTCCCAACTCACTAAGAATTTTGGAATCGCTTTTCATCAAAACATTGTCCCCGAGTCTAAATGTTGACTCATCCGCCGTCCCCCTCAATTTGCTATGATCCCTCCTCCTTCCCCAATTCCTTATAATCCCCCCTTCCCCAATCGCCCTCGCCATCTTTTGTTTTCCCGTATTGCCTCGGCTCAATTCAGTTAGCCTCGGAAACTGCAGTGTAAGGTAGTTAGTTTCATTATTCCAGTGTACTATTGTTAATTTTTCCAGTGTATTAATTTCACATTTACTATATGTATTTAAAAATAGCTTCTTAATTTTTATATGTAAATCTGTATAACTTAGAATTTAACCCTCTTTTCTCAGTCTTTAAAATTTGTCTTCATGAATAGGTTATAGAAATTTTCTGTTTTGTTTTTCATTCAATATTGATTTTAATTTCACATTGTTATTAAACAGCCTGAAGATGAGCGTATTGCTCGAAACGTTGCATTAAAGAAGACTTTTCATGGCATTTACATTTCTCCTTGTCATTGGATTTCTCCTAAATATTAAATTGAAGCTCTGTAGAAGCAACCCGCATGATTATATATATATATATATATATATATTAGGTGTTACGTTTGCTAACTTGAAATTATCTGGTTCGCACCCCTCAGAAATAGACGCATTAAAAATCTTTGTTAGCAGCACAACACATTTATGTGTGTGTGTGTGTGTGTGTGTGTGTGTACTTAAAAACTTAATTATTGGACTAAGATAGGCTATTGCATTACCGAAAACCTAGTCCTGTTTACATAGACGTCGCAATCCAAGTCTACTGAATGGGTTTTACAACCTTTGATAGGCTTAAGAAATGTTAGACCTCGTGAACTTTAATACCCCCATGTGTATGGAAAAATTAGTTTTATCCTATTAAAAATAGATTATACAGTCTAAGATAAGTTTTCAAGCCAGCATGATCTAAGGCTAGTGGCCCTATTCAATAATTAGTATCTAAACCATCTCTAGATACCTTAATCTAAACAAAAGGCTATGCGAAGATTATATTCGCAATACAAAACTTTAACTCTAAACTGAGCCCTTAATAATTTAATTAGTGGGGTAGACCTATTTTGTACAGCTTCAAAATTAAGAAGAACCTTTTTTAAGGACTGTAATCCAATCATAGCCTTAGACTCAAATGTTATACAGTGGCCAGAAACCCTGAAAGCTGCCTTACCTATAGAATCGAAGGCTAATGATAGTTGAATAAATAACTAAGTATGCGGAGATGTGTGTGTGTGTGGGGGGGGGGGTAAAATTTGTTAACATCTACTTCTTATTTTCTCAACTGATTTTGTGTGTTTGTTCCACTCTCTGGACACGTGAATAAAAACCTTTCGTGTCAACATCTCTCGTCACGAGTATATGAATTATTGTCTATCAATAAATGAGTCTTTCATCTATTGAAGATATCAAAAGCTATACGTCTTACGGCACGTATATTGTAATAATAATAATGAGGATTTTATATACCTATAAATCTATAATTATTTTAGGCTTCAAATCAATTTATTTTCTGGTGTTAACAAATGAAACTCAGAAAACTCAGATTTGCCATGCATGGGTACAGAATGTTAGTAGTAATAGTAAGATTCTTTATATATATATTTATATATTTATATATATATATATATATATATATATATATATATATATATATATATATATATATATATATATATATATATATATATAGTATGTAAAGGAATAGGAGGATTAGAAGGTGGTACATGTTTATTAGTCAGACGTTTGGGAAATTCGATTTCCATCATCATTGCTAAGAAGTAAAAAATAAAAAGTTTACAAATATGGTAAGAGATTTTATACCAAAATATTTGCACAGTCCTACGATAATAATTTAAAGGTAAAATTATATAAAATGTATAGAAGCAAGAACTGTAGTCGTCGAGAGTAGGTTTTGTACTGATTGATCGATTGACTATGTTTAATGGTGCACCAATCCAGTGTGTTATTAACTCCTGGGTTTTGTACTAAGGATGTATAGGGATTCGAGGGTGCTGAGGTCGTTTGATTGGTACGCTAAATTGATAATTTTGAAATTGGTGGGGAGCAGTGGGTGATTGTGGAGGTGTCTGTGATCTCTTACTGATGACTTCATTGGGTAGA
The DNA here is from genome assembly GCA_023014485.1 of Bathynomus jamesi. Taxonomy (NCBI): domain Eukaryota; kingdom Metazoa; phylum Arthropoda; class Malacostraca; order Isopoda; family Cirolanidae; genus Bathynomus; species Bathynomus jamesi. The sequence goes on from JAJOZX010001175.1 coordinate 125,650, forward strand.
AATGACACGATGTTCATCCACTCTTGTTTGATGTTGGCGAATGGTGCTGCCAATATAGCTCGTATTGCAGTGAGTACAAATGAAACAGTAGATATGGATGAGACAAGTGGCTGGGATTTTTTCTTTATGGTTGAGATACGAGTTAATGCTGTTATTATTGGTGAATACAAATTGATGACTAAATTGAGGGTAAATTGGGTTGAGTAGGTGGCGAAGTTCTGATTGTATTTTGTAACTAATATAGTCGTAGTAGGGCAAAGAAAAGTAATGTATATCTTTTTAACAGTGTGGACTTTAAGGGGGCTGATAAATGTTGAAAAAATTTCTATGTAGAGAATGTAGTAAATGTTTTGGGAAAGAATTATTAATGCAGAAACTGTGAACGAATTATATTTCGTTGTGGAAGGATAAGTAGGAGGAACAAAGTTGATAAGCACAATGGAATAAGATTTTAATACTGTTAATTTTATATAGTACGGGGGTGTGGCTTAAGTAGTTTGTATCTAGGTCTGTATATGTAGGTTTTCGATATATGAATGTGCTGAATTTATTATTTTGTTTTGTTATTGTTATATCTAAAAAGGGTAAGGTGTTGTTTGGGTCGTTTTCTTTAGTGAATTTGATGACTTGATGCTGGGGATTGAGATAGTTAATAAAAATAGGGCCGTGGTTAGCAGTGTGAAAGAGTAGAAAGGTGTCATCGCCATATCTTTTAAGATTCGTTTTAAACTATGAAAAAGTTTTTCAAGTGATAAAAAGTGTTTAAAATAATTTATCTTAAAGTTTGGTAACTTAAAATATAGGCCCAAAGAGAGAAGTCGTCTTTCGTTGTTGCTCAAATTCTCTTAGAAGATTGTTTGATCAGGGTTAAGAGGTTGAAGGATCGATTTCAGGCCCACTTGATTTCATTTTCTATTATGTCTTAGCTGAATCTGTATGCGATAGTTATTGGCGTCCTTAACAATTTGATTTTAAACATTAAATAGATTATAAAAACTTGCAAATTTATTGATGAAGCTTTAATATTGTTATGCTTATGTAGTAATGTCTAATTAAAAATTGGAATGTTTTGGTTATAAGAAATTAATAAAGAAGATAATAATATTTAATAAATGTAATTACGATAAATAATGGTTTGTTACTAAAAAATATAGAAATACGAGTTGGCAACGCCTGAACACAGGCTAAAGGCTGGGTAGGAATGCCCGGCAGTCATCGGACAGCCTTGGGCTTAGTAACTTGGTGTTTTTGCGTGTTAAGATGTAATTGTAAATTTAGAATATTCTTTTGTCTTTCTCTCCGACTAAAATGTTAACTTAAATTCCGCCCTCGCATTACTCCGTTTAACTAAGTGTTTTCGGTATATATAAAGTTAGTAAAATGTTACTAAGCGTATAATTACCCCTCCCCCCGGTCTCCCTTGCATTGTTTGAATTATAATGGCGCCTCAACTCGGTCACGTCTATTTGCGTTTATAAAGTACAGTGAAAACGAGTGTAAAGAGAATGATTAATGATAGAAGAGAAATTGAATAAAGAAAGAGCAAAATAGTATACAAACGAGATAAGAAAGGTTAAAAAAGACATAATTACTACACTTAACATATATATATATTATATATATGTATAACATGCCATTATTATGTACATATATGGTGATTGTAAAGAAGTCTTTTTATTGCCGTTTGTACAGAAGTTGACAACAGAAAATACAATCACAGTGGTCGACTGGATATATAACTTGTACGTTTCTTTGTTTCGAGGAAAGAGTTGATTATTGCATAGCTAATACGAGGTTAAATAAATTAATCTTTACCGACGATGCGAAATGTAATTGTATTGAAGTTGTTTGTCCCTTGACCAAGTATTTTACAGATGGAGCTGATAATTCGGAAAGAATCACACAAATAACAGTTACCACCGAAAAAATTCGCTAGTCGTTTTCTTTAACTGTTTGGTGTCAGATCGAAATTTAAGGCATACTTGCTTATTTATTTCAATATTTTGTATGAAAAATGAAGATGAATAAGTTTATTGGTAGACCATTCTCCAAATGCCTAATATTAATAATACAATGACAAATTACATACTAAGGATAGAAATATATACAATTAATGAGAAATAATATAGTACTTTCGCAGTTGTGTGGATCTATAACCAGCCGTTTCCATATCATAAATTTCCATAGCTTAGAAGACGTACGGGAGGATTGCTAATAGCTTGGATAATCGAGGTGGTTGAGTTTTTAATTCGTTGCATTAGACTGTATATAGACACACAGATCAGTTGAGTGGGACCTTTTAATACCAAACTCAATTAGTTCATAAGTTATCATTTAAGTGGCGTAGTTATAAGAACTTCTCTACTATTTTCGAGAAACGTGAGGCGATGTAAATAACTGAAAACTACATGGGTGAAATATATGTCTATAAAGGAAGATATCGATATTTGAATTTACGAAATATAAATTGCATGTATTCGCGTTCATCCTAGTCTTTTGAAAAGGGCTGATATATATATATATATATATATATATATATATATATATATATATATATATTTGTTGTTCATGATGATTGTTATCACGTTACTATACGAATGGATTGAAATATGTTAGTCTCCCCTTAAATTAGATAAATGAAATTAAAATTAATTTATTTAATAGTTTCTGGATCTATTTCGTAATACAAAATATTAGAACAAGGCAAAATTTGTTTAAGAGTTGATTGTATTTATTCTAATTTTCTTTTGTGTGGTATCGTTATTAATATATTAAGCCAAAAAGATGAGATCATGGATGGTTTTAAAGAAATCTTTGTTATATACAAAATATATATGTTGGTTATATTTACTAGTATACATACATATATCAGCAGAAGGTTATATACAAAATATATATGTTGGTTATATTTACTAGTATACATACATATATCAGCAGAAGGCTGGTGTTCCAGAAATGGATCTTCTGCACGAACGCTTCCAGCGTTTGTTTGCTTGTTTTTTGCTGTTTTTGCATGTTTGTTTTTGTTTGTCTCATGAAAGATCCCCACAGGAGGCTTTTTTCTCGTAAAGGAAGGCGAGGATGAATCCTTTTAAATTTTTTTTTTAATTTTTGTAATTTATTTTTTTCCCTCCGAAGGAGGAGGAAGCCCGAAAGGGGCCTATCAAGGGGCAAATGCCCTTCATTGAGGACGGTGAGACCCCATAAATGGGTTAGGAACTTAAGGAAGGGGGGCTCCTTATAACGGAAGCGATGTCTTTCGGGGGGCCCCTCCAGGGGCAGGATTTCAGAACACCCCAAATTCCTCTACCCAAACCGGTTATACTAGTGACACACACCTTTCCCTGACAAGGTAAAAAGTGTGACTAATTTTAGCACGAACAATAAAATGTCACATTATATGCGTTGCATATTACTGAAAGAGGACGTGGGTAATTTTAGCACGATGAGTGTCAAAAATATATAAAATATATTTTTACTTATAAAATACACAAAATTCGAAAATTTCCCCCCCACATTGTTCATAAATAAACTACTGCCTATCCACTGATATAATAATAATAATAATCTTTATTCAGAAAGAACACATTACATAAGATACTCGTATACATTACTTCCATTCTGATTTACACAATGTTGGGATTAACGTTTAATTTTTGTAGTTTAATTACAGTATTCATATCTGAATATGCCGTTGTGAAGTATGGCAGGTTTTCAGGCAAAAGTCTTTGAGATTCATTTCTATTTTTACATAGGAAAGTGTCAAATATAAATAGAATTTGTGGAAAATAAAATAATGTTGCATTTACTTCACTCTGTCATTACAAATGAAAATTTAAATAATCTTTGAAATAATAGAAAACGACAATAGGAATAATAATAGAAAAAAAATGGTGAACAATATAAATCATGATACAATCTTGAAGTTACAAAGATATAGATGAGCGAAGCATATCATACGTAACTATGACGTAATATATTGGAAACTTTTAACATCTAATTTATATGGTTTATGACTGCACCCATTTTAAGATTGTGAATTTTGTATATATATATCATAATATTGTAGGTGATTTTCATTGTTTAGTAATATTTACAAGTTACAATTTATACGCATATACACAGACATACATTAGTAGGAATTTATAAAGTGTTTCTTTAGTGAGTTGCGAAACGAAATTAGTGATGGTGCTTCTCTGATGTTTAAAGGAATAGCGTTCCAGATATCTGTCCCTTTGTAGGAGAGAGCATTTCCTGCAGTTTGCATGGAATAATTTGGTTTATGTATGAAATCATTGGGAAGCCTTGTATTTTGATTATAGTTGATCTGATGGGAATAATCATCCTGTGAATGGGCGAAGTATAGTTTCTATTATTAGTAACTTTGTACATACTGGTACCGACAGTAAGTTTATACAGGTCATTTAGTTTTAGAATATTTAAGTTATCTGAACATTGGAGAGGTATGAGATCGTCTGTTATCATTGTCTGAGAGTGAGAGAGTTCGTAAACATTTTTTATCCATTACTTCCAGCTGATACAGTAAATAATTCTTTGTACTACCCCATGCTGTGATTCCATATTACAAGTGTGGATGAATAAATGAGTAATACAGTGTGAGGAGGGCATTTTGGGAAATTGTTTTTTTTCTTTTTAGTTTAAACATAATGTAGTGAAATCTAGATATTTTTTATTTGATATGTTGTATGTGACCTTTGAAATTTAACTTTTCATCTAACTTGATGCCAAGAACTTGCGTATTAAGAGGACGCCCCAAAACTAGCAGTTAACCTAAAACGCTTCTGAACTTACTTCAATGACTCGGGAAATCTTGAGGTCATCACCATTTTTGTGCAAATACGTTATAAACAAGTTATTATGAAATATAATATCTCGTTGCTATTCATTCATATGCTCGACCAGTCATGCGACACCATGTATTTCCACTGTGGCTGCGAGGCAGTTATTCGTAATATTTTTGTTAGTTTAACGAAAATATCACAACTTAACCCTTTAAGGACGATTGGTACAAATTGCTAACGTTTCGAATACACGCATTCATAACTTAACCCTACAAAAAATTCAGAGCTTAAAGGGTTAACCTAACTAATCGTCAAGGACGGACAGTTGACATAACCGGGCATTCAATTAACCTAAGCGGGCATTCAATAATTTTCCCGTACATTTCGATTAATAAAATTACATGATGTCACATGATTGGTCAAGTATATAAGTGAATGGCAACGATATATATTCCATAATAATTTGATTATAACGTATTTGCACAAAAAACAGTACTATCTAAAAAATGTTATATTGGGATCTTATTAAAAATTTGGACTGTCAAATTTTTTTGAAAATTTTGTCACTAGTACATTTTGCACTAGTACATATGCAACTCTTTTTTGCGGAAATAAATATTTAACATTTTATTGGCGTTTGCTTGCAGGAATAGTGCCAGCTTCTCCATACGAACTCGCATAAACAGTAATTTTTGTTGTTATTAATGTTCCCAGGTCAATTGAATGTCCGGTTAGGTCAACTGAATGCCCGGTTAGGTCAACTGAATGCCAGGTTAGGTCAACTGTACGCCCTTGACGATTGGTTAGGTTGAGTCATAATATTTTCGTTGGTTTTAACGAAAATAACACGATTTAACCTAACCAATCGTCAAGGGCGTACAGTTGACCTAACCGGGCATTCACTTGACCTAACAGGGCATTCATTTGACCGGAGGCAACTCGCAAGTAAATAGATTACAGCACTACATTATCATATGCTCACACTACAACAATAATAGTCACACTAAACTAGGTGTAAGCAGGCAACAAATAAACATTAATAACAACAAAAATTACTGTTTTTTGCGAGTTCGTATGAAGAAGCTGGCACTATTCCTGCAAACAAACGCCAATAAAATGTTAAATATTTATTTCCACAAAAAATGAGTTGCATACTTAGAATCAGCATAAAAACTGTACTAGTGACAAAATTTTCAAAAAAATTTGACACAGTCCAAATTTTTAATAAGATCCTTATGTTGTTACGTAGATTACGGCCATGTGGTTATTTTTTCGAAATTCAGGTGATGACGTCTCCTAAAGATTTACTAATGACTCCAGAGACTGATTTGAACTTCAAAAGAACCACTTTTATGCACTTAGTACAAAATTCGCAGGTAACTTCCCACTAACAAACTCCACATTAACTTGAAAAACCGAAGTGTATGAAGCACTTTAAAATTTTCAGCCAAATTGTTGCTAAATCTGGAGAGATTTTATCTCTGCTCTTTCGACCCTTACAATAGTCTAATATAATTATCAAGTCACCTCATCTAATTCATGAACTGTCATACTAAAATCAGGTGAAGGAACATACGATAATCTACAACTTACAGTTCCTATTTACAACTACCAAACTCTACACAACTTTTTATCTCTTTTGTTCTCGTTTCTTCTAATCTGTATGTTATTACAACGTAACAAATCCTGGCCCCAATCCGAAATTACTAACCATTCCAAAAGCACATCCATCCCAGCCGACTTCTTAAGTAACACTGTTCAATGAAATTTGTAAAGCTCGCATGGGAGGGCGCTGCAAGTCAATTTTAGTATGAATGTTTGAGAATGAAATTACATTTTATGAGAAAACTTGGTAACTTTATTACACTATGAGTATTTATATCTTAAGTATGTATCGATAGATATTTTAAGACATTACACAGTTCGAATCCCTAAATTTTTATCTTTCCAAAGATATAAATTTTAACCATGAATTCTAAAAAATAAGTCCTTATTTTTAATTTCATGAAAAATATCCCATTTAACTGTTTAAGATTCCATATTAGACGCTCTTTGTCCGTGAATCTACATCCCTTAAAAGGAACCCCAAATCTTAAAATCCTGCAAACAGTCTAGCGCTGTTCTCTTAATTCCTGTATAATAGCCATTTAATAGTTATTGGTCAAGTTTGAATATTTCATTTTCAGTCTTCAATTGGTCGTTCTCACAAAACTCCTTTGCAAAACCAATTCCAATCAAAACCTTTGTAAACCTAACACCTCCGACTAATCCTTAAGGAATGCATTCTGAAAAGCCTTCAGGAGAAAACACCTTTCTCATTCACTAATTTGGTCATAATTTAACCGTTTCGCTCCGGGTGTGGCAATAAACTACACGTCCAATTTGCGCTCAGATCCGGGTGTGGTAAATATATCAACTCCTAATCTTTTCTGAACTCTGGGTGTAGTTTATAAACCAAAGGTATATATTTATCTCTTTCCACCCTCTGGGGTTAAAAATGGGGGATATATGTACTATAAATCGAATTCATATAATTCGCTTCAAAGCTATGCCCGTAGTGAAAGGGTTAAACGACAATACAGTATTTGCATAGTCTGATGAATTTGTAACACGAGAAGATGTGACTTAGAAGTGTATATAGCTTGAGGATAACGTATAGTTAAGAAATTAAAAAAGACTTTGTTCGTATTAATATTTATTAAAGAACATAAAATGGATACAGTATCACTCGTGCCTTTCATAAAAATAAAAAATAGTAAATACTTTTATTAAATTGGAAATTTGAAGATTAAAATTTATTTCATTAAAAATTATTAAAATGATCATTTTAATAATGAAAAAAATTGAATTTTAAACAACTTTTTACAACGAAGAAATTGGGAATGAGAAAAAGTCTACACTATCTGCAGTCATCGATTCAATTGCTTATATAGAGTATAGAACTGAGGGGTTGAATTGTATTGCAAAAGTCTCCAGATTAAAATTATTTCCAAACAATTGAATGCAAATTTTTTAGAAGGGAAAAATGAAGGAATTGGGAAAATATTTTTTTACCAAGAAATTAAAATTCCATTAATGTTTATAATTTTAAACAGCCAGGAAGCTCATTTCCCCATGATATCGGGGTGAGTGTGTTCCGTGGGTCACCTTTAGCCCGAGAATTCACAGGGTAACCAGCCAACTCAACCCAACGCAGGAACCATCAGGAGGAGTGAACCAGCGCCTCACCGCTAAAGTGAACCAGCGCCTCACCGCTGAAGTGACACCGAAACCACCACTGAACTACCTACCGGGCGCCCAATTAAAACAAACCCTCATTAACATTTTGCTTGCCAAAAGAGTACCTGAGATTGTAAAATTTACTTAAAAATCTCAAATATTTATATTTTGAACTTTGATTAGCTTAAAATTTGATTTAAAACTGTGTATTACATTGGACACGTGATAAAAGGGATCAAAAAGCCTATCTTAATACTGCACTGAAATTATAGTGATATTCATAACATATTTACATAGTTACAACAATATACAATACAGTTGGATTTTGTACAAGTAAAATATATTTTGATTATTTTAAACTGTATGAGACAGAAATTTTTAAAAATATATGTCTTACATCTTTTCAGTTATGAAAAATAGTGCATCTTACTGCACTAATACTAAACTAATAGGCCGTGTGTGTGTGTGTGTGTGTGTATATATATATATATACATCTTTAAATTATTAAATAGTGGAATTACATTGAAATAAATTGAAATTAATCAAATTCAAATAAAATATCAAGGCCCTAACTTTAAATGAAAAGAAAATTGTAGTAATGAAAAGATAACTATATAAGTACGTTTGTCTTACGCGATATGTAGGTTTTACTGATTAAGTGCCACCAAGAACCCATTTTTATTACTATCAGATATTTAATAGTTTATACTCGCAAATTTACGTGTTTTCCTTTAGTTAACACTCATAATTTACGTCAAAAGGGCGTACTTTATACAACCTTACATTAAGATTCATTATTTTAACAACTTTCGTAATTTTTATTTCTTTTACCAAACAAGAATGACCTTTTTACTCACAATTTTCAGTTTCTAACTTTTTTTGCTTTTATATAAGTGTCACACCACAACCACCAACACACGAGACTTTCCACCCATCTCATTTCACACTCATTTCCATTGCGTGTGAAGTAAGAATCCAGAACACCCATACACTACAATTTCATCTATATTTTATGCTAATACATATATATTTTTCTCACAACCTGGACAGTGGACAGTGTGTTTCAATCAAAAGTAATTTCAGAGTCTCGTACATTCGTCTTCTTGACAATGGTCTTCATTGTTGCCTATCATTTCGCTCAACTCTCGAACTTCTAGCGATGTTTTACGATCGGATCGAGGACTCGATTTCTTCAATAGCTTCTTGTTCTTTTCGTAAAAGGCCTGTAAATTTAAACACTATGATGACAAATTAAGATTAGATAAGTCAAAAGCTTACAAAAACACTTTTAAATGAGAAAACTACATCAAGAAAATAAAGAAAATATGGTAATGATTCAGAATACGGGCGCCACTTAAGCAAAATTTCGAAAAATACCATAGAGACAAAGTTGTTTCTCTCATTAAAATACGTTGATTGTATGTGTCGCATAGTCAAAAAAACGAAGTTAGAAAATTCTGAAAAAAATATTTTTGGGTATGAATCTGGGAAATTTTGAGTTGGCAACCCTACTATCGTATCGTTCATTCACTTCAGTTTGAAAATGGCTTCGGTCTGTGACGGATGTGCGGTGACGCTAGTAGAGCTCGCATGGTGTTCTCCCTTTAAATGTAGTGTGTCCAATTTGTATAATTTAGGTCTCGGAGGTACGGGGGCGGAGCCCCCTTAAAGATCACATATCACAAATTCATCGGTATAGGGTTTTATATTTTTTAGGTTAGTTAGGTTAGGTTTTCCATGAAACCTAGGTTTTTCTCATGGTTTTTGATGTGTTTCATGACACGTGGGTTTTTTTCCTCCAAAACATGCTAAAACCATTGGTTTCCTGTTGTTTAGGATAAATCTGACCATCGCTATTACAGTAAATTATTGCTTGTGCTGTGTTCCCCCACCCAAAACCCCCGGTTCCCAGGGTGGTCCCCCCAGATTGTAGGAGGGGTTGGGGGGGGGGTGAAATCACTTCAAGCAATAATTTACTGTAATGGCGATGGTCACATTCATCCTAAACAACAGGAAACCAATGGTTTTAGGATGTTTTGGTGGAAAAAAAACAAAAATTGAGGTGGCGCCCCTATTCTGAACCGTTACCGAAAATATGACAAAATTCTTTTTAATAATAAAATCAAATTTCGAATACTTTCATTATAGATATTTAATAATAATAATAATAATAATATAATACTGAAGAGAGTCTGCTTAAATGTTTTAATATTTGAGGATTCAGTTAATGTTTTTATGATGATAACCATAGAAAGGCTTTTACATATGAGCAGAGCTGGGCACTTGCGGCATATTTTGCGGTACTGCGGTACTACCAAACTACCAAACCAGGACCGCATAACGCAGTACCGCAAAGGATCGCTGAAAGTACCGCAGTACCGCTACTGCATTCAAATTTCCGCGTACCGGTTTGGTACCGGTTTGGTAGTTTGGTAGTACCGCAGTACCGCAGTACCGCAAAATATGCCGCAAGTGCCCAGCTCTGCATATGAGGCCATTAGAATAGCACAGGCCTATCCCCCGGTTTCCTGATATCCCGTTTTCGCGGAATAACCAATCAGCACGCTGTATTCCGTAGGTGTGACGCGTCCCCACACGGGCTTCAGACCCAAACCATTAAACTCGGTTCAGTCGTTAACGAGTAATAACGTTCGCTAACTTTAATAAATGCGTTCATCTCAAAATTTGATTTTCGGGCGTACGCCCTTTCTATTCTATACGCCTCATATATACATTATCAAAATTTCATTTCCCAACGATTTGGGGTGAAAAGACAGAAAATAACCCGAATGTAAAATACAGAATTTAGTGAAAAGGAAAAAAGGTAGAAAGTAAAGCGTACACATCCATTTATACAGGCATTCTGGTACACCAGCGTTCGCACACCTCGACATGACAAATTTCCACACCTGTGGCGCTTCATACACCATGCATGGTGGCACTTCGAGGCCTTGTCGAAATTAAGAGAGAGAGAGAACCTCCTCCATTCCAACCGACCTGCAGCCATTTCTCTTGCATCACTCAGATCAAGTCTACGCTTACTCACGCATTCATTCACCATGTCCATCCAACTTCTTCGCGGCCTTCTTCTTTTTCTTCCACCTTCGCAAACACTCTTATGCACTCTTTTCATAACTCCGTCATCCACTCTTTCAGCATGCCGAAACACCTTAACACTTCTCTCAATTTTCATTTCCACTGAATTCTGAACACCACATCAGTAGTATGGGCGAAAAAAGGTCGAGTGCAATTGCATAATGTTGCGTAATGTTGCAAGAGTGCCACCCCAACCCCCTTTGTTGCCCCCCAACCCCCCTTTGCTGCAAGGCACCCCCCTTTGTTGTCAATCCCAAAATGGGGCTGCAAGGGGTATGCAACCTGGAGTTATCCCCCAGGCTGAACCCCCCCAAAGGGGAGTGCCAACCTTTGTTGCCAACCCCAAAATGGGATTGCAAGGGGTATGCAACTTGGAGTTATCCCCCAAGCTGAACCCCCCCAAAGGGGCATACCTAACCTAAGGGGCTCTTTGGGGGAGAAGGTGGGACGGCCTCACCCCCCTCAAAGGGGCAGAAAGAGAAAGAGGGAGAGGGAGAGGAAGATGGAGAGACCCAGAGGAGGGAACCCAGCGAATGGGTGTTCACTTGGCGGGAAGCCAAGCTCATATGACTCCTCCAGCCACCCTGCCACTCTCTTATAGACCCCTAATCAGCTAGTTGGCTGAGTTGCCAGATTCGTTATTTATTTAATTATTCCTTATATTATTCAGCCAGTTGGCTGCTTAGTTGGCAGATAGCATTAAATATTAAATTATTCTGTATATTAATTAGCCTAGAAGGCTGAGTTGCCAGATAGCAATATTTATTTAATTATTCCTTATATTATTCAGCCACTTGGCTGCTGAGTTGCCAGATAGCATTTTAATTGTTCAGGTGTTCCTTATTAGGGAGAGTTGCTAAATACCACCATTTATTTTAATTTATATGAGGATAGTTGTCAGATACCACCATTTATTTTAATTCACACGATTTACCAAAGCAGGTGAATTTTCTCCTTAAAGTTATTGAGAACTAATTATTTTAACATTAAAAGAAATTCTGTTTATTAAATAAATAATTAGAATTTAAACACACACTCCTATACATACGACGGAATGACTAAATTGTTCCATATATTCATCCATTAACTGGCTTAGAAGCCAGATTTGAGAAATAGCAATTAATTAATTATTCAGAAATCCGAAACCAAACAAATTATATAATTGTGTACAAGGAATAAATAAAACACCAATACAACGTTCTGATTATGAATTAGAGGATTTACAACGGGGCATATATATATATATATATATATATATATATATATATATGCCCCGTTGTAAATCCTCTAATTCATAATCAGAATATATATATATATATATATATATATATATATATATATATATATATGGTCAAATACTAGAATGAAAAATATATAATCATACAAAGCACAGTATCAACAAAATATCAGTACAGGAAAATATATTTCAGAATTCGTGCGGAAATAAAGAAAAAAATATATATATAATAAATGAATGAACAATTCGTACACACACACACAAAAGCATAACCAACAATCGTCATACTAGCACAACCACCACACAAAAAAGCATCACATCACCAACAATCGTCATACGAACGCAGACACCACCACACAAACTGATACATGCAAAGAAAGCCTCAATAGCAAAATATATATATGAACACAACCACCACACAAAAAAGCATCACCAACATTCGTATAGACATTTAGGAGCTCCAACAACACATGGTGAAATGAGGGCTACGACTTTTAAAAGGAGCTCACCCCATCAACAGGAGATGAGGGCTACGACTTTTTAGGAGCACACCCCATTAACACCACGTGTCCGATATGAAAGCTACAACCAAGCGTCCAAACAAATGATGGTGAAACCAGCAACCCATCTCCACCTTACTCACCAATAACAATCCACCAACACCAAGTAGACCGACAAGGTTTCCAAATACGACCGAATAGACAAAGCTATTAAACATAAACAAATATGTTTATGGGCCCAAGTCAAAAAATGCAACGCCAATAGCATTTTCTATTGAACTTCTCGGTCTATCGGACATTTGGTGGGGCGAGCTTTTAGGCAAAAAAATCGAATAAGATAAACTAAGTTTAACACAAAAACAAATTTTCATCATAATACGCTATTTTATCATTAAACTATAACGTGAAATGCGTTAATATGATTGTTAAAACAAATTAGAAACTAAATTAGGGCTAACTTATTAATTTTTCATCTTTTAGCCAATTCTTGCGCTTCAATATAAATTTGCACACTGCATTGAGTAATTCTGGTATTTGGACAATTTGTAGAACGAATCATCGCAATCTTACGATATAGTGTTTAGAACACAGTATATATATATATATATATATATACACTAAAATCACAAAATAACACGTGATCTTATTAATAAGCAAACGACCACAGGGAAAAGGAAACACAAAGTCCGAGCGCTTTCGTGATATATTCACATTATCACATTATCCTTGATAATGTGAATATATCACGAAAGCGCTCGGACTTTGTGTTTCCTTTTCCCTGTGGTTGTTTGCTTATATATATATATATATATATATATATATATATATATATATATATCGGTTACAAGAATAGTTGCCAGAGTGTGCCATGCAGTGAAATAGGTCTTTTATTTGATCATTTTGCGTTGAACTGGATTTGTTTAATTAAACATTTTTATTTATTCCTGAAAACCACCGAAAACCTAATGTAACATTATTACTTAGACTATCCCAGTTACGTCTAACTTAACCTCATACGCGTAAATTTTGCAGGATTTCACCCATTTTGTCGAAACGAAAAATCACCGAAATGAAAACATAATTTAACATTGTTACATTGTTATTGTTATAGAGGGATCAAGCTAATATCACATACAATGAAGATATGGGAGCGAATAGTGGAGAGTAGGTTGAGAGACGAAGCGGAAGTGTCAGTGGAACAGTTTGGATTTATGCCGGGAAGGAGAACGACAGATGCAGTTTTTGCATTGAAACAGTTGGCAGAGAGGGGCAGAAGGCGTTGCACATGGTTTTTATTGACTTGGAGAAGGCACATGATAGGATACCACGGCAGGAAGTTTGGAGATGCTTAAGGAAAAAGATGGTACCGGAGAAGTGTTAAACTGATCAAGGGGGTGTACAGGGGAGTAACAACTAAGGTGAGGAGTAGTGTGGGTGTGTCAGAGAGCTTTGGGGTGGATGTTGGTCTGCACCAAGGATCAGCTTTGAGCCCCTTCCTTTTCAATGTGGTATTCGATGTGTTGACGGACAGGATTAGAGGGGAGGCGCCGTGTTGCATGATGTATGCAGACGATGTTGTGTTGAGTGGGGAGACGAAAGAGGAGGTGGAGCAGCAGTTGGAAAATTGGAGAGAGGCGTTGGAAAGTAGAGGGATGAGAATTAGCCGAAAGAAGACCGAATATATGAGATGTGATGTGCAGCAGGACCGAGGAGGGGAAGTGACATTGAGTGGAGAGCGTGTTAAGACGGTGGAGTATTTTAAATACTTGGGGTCACCAGTGGATGCAGAGGGGGGAGCAGAGAGAGAGATAAACTGTAGAATACAGTCGAGGTGGAAGAACTGGAGAGACGTATTAGGGGTGCTCTGTGATAAGAGGGTCCCAGTGAAACTGAAGGGAAAGGTATTCAAAACAGTGGTGAGGCCGGCAATGTTGTATGGAATGGAGACTGTGCCAATGAAGAAGAGCAATGAAAGAAAAGTCGATGTGGCTGAAATGAAGATGTTGAGATGGATGTGTAGAGTGACGAGGAGGGATAGGGTCAGAAATGAGCATATAAGGGGAAGAGTGAAGGTGGCGGAAGCATCTAATAAGGTGCAGGAGGCCAGGCTGAGGTGGTATGGACACGTCAGGAGAAGAGAGGAGGAGTATGTGGGGCGCAGAGTGCTGGAGATGGAGTTGCCGGGACGGAGAAGAAGAGGAAGACCGAAGACGAGATGGAGGGACTGTGTGGTGGTGGACATCAGGGAGAAGGACTTGGAGGAGGACGGGGTATACGACAGAGGAGAGTGGAGAAGACGAACCAAAAACAGCGACCCCATGTAAAGATGGGATAATAAGCTGCGGAAGAAGAAGAGTTGACCTAGCACAGTCACGTCTAACTTAACTCAGCTAAATATAGCCTCATACGAGTAAATTTAACCTATCACTTCTACCATAACCGTAGTAGACCAACCTCTTAAGTCAAGGTAGGCTACGTTTTGATAATTTCCAGTTCCGAGAAAAAGATTTTCATCGCAATTTCTCTACTTTTGTGCATATATATATATATATATATATATATATATATATGATACACACAGACCGTGCAAGGAACAAGGAACTCTTCTGGGATAATTGTCTGTGTGTATCATAAAAAACTCAGGGAACCATTCTGAGATCATTCCCATATATATATATTATATATATATATATATATTAAAAAATTTAAATGTTATGTGAATATTTATTTCACAAATACAAAAATTATTTCGCTGATTATTTTAAACAGACTCCTCAAAGTTAATATAATTCGATTTTAAGTTTTAGTTAGCTTACCCCAATAAACAACGTTTTCTATGGATATTTATAAAGAAAATGGAATTTTTGGCACAACCCACATAATTGTGCCTTCTACAAATCAATTATATTTATTGTAATTTTAAATATTATGTTATTGACGTTATATGATGTGTCCGTTTTTCTGCTAACTTATTATGCTTTTGTTTAAATTACAAATGTTATTCTTGTTTAATTTGCTGTTCAAGGAGGAGAATTATACAATGTAAATATGTGAAATCATTTTCAATATCATCATCATCAATGCTTTTGCGAAATCACTGTTTTTGGAAATGTTATTCTATCTATTACGCGTTTCACACAGTTTCTAAATTTATATATATATATATATATATATATATATATATATATAGTGGCGTTCAAAAGTCTGCATCCATCTCAGTTTTAGACAATTTCTAGAAAATAATACAACTCTGAGAAAGTATGTCCGCTATATTAGGTATTTTCTTTTACAAGAAATAATAATTCATATATTCTACTACAAGTGTAAGTAATGTAACTTTTATTTCATAAGAAAGGACACATTAATGAAAATGGTTCTTTTTGGTCTTGTTACGTTTTTTCTTCCGTTTAACTTTTTATTAGTAAAGTCTTTTTAACAAGTTTACATTTGAATGTTTTTAGTGTTAAGTTTTATTTTTATCACTCGTATATTTTTGTCATTTATATATTTTTTTTACATTTCGATTTGATTTTGGTTTATGCCTGTTTCTGCTTCGTAATTTTAATTTTTATTCTCGAACAGTTTTAATTTTGTACTCTAGATTAGTTTTAGCTCTCGACATTTATATATTTTTGTCATGTATTAATTTTAGCTTTTATATATTAGGCATTGAAAATGGGTAGAGTTGCCCGAAACGTAGGCTGCAGCCAAATATAATTACTTTTTTGCTCTACGTCTCGGTTTTATCCTAAATATATATGATAATGTAGATGCTTGCTAGTTTATAGTGGCGCCAAGAAATTGTTTTTCTTGCCTTCCCCCTCCTCTTATCCAATAGAAAATCCATTTACATAGAAAATAAGTAGCTATATAGTTTAAAAAAAAAATTATTGTGTATATGCTGTAAAAACATATAAAACATTTTTTAAATATATAATTAGACTTTCTTTCAATTAAGCTTAGACCTGCAGGCTACAGCACAAACTGAATAACTGTTTTCAGTGAAGGGTTGACCCCAACAACTTTATCAAAATTACACCATAAATAATAAGGCCTCCTCCCAGTGACTCAAAAGTGGAGGTTAGTGGGTACCCCATTCTGTAGTAAGTACGAGTATGACTCCCCGAGTGTTAACAGATGGCACAGCAAAGCTCAGACCAGCAGTAAGCGCAACCCATTGCTCGACTCTCCCCTTTACCTCCACCTCACTGAACGACAGGCGTTTCTTAATCGAAACGAAGAAAAGGCGGGAGCGAACCTGGGCACTACAACACCACTTCCCATGACAGAACCACTCGGACACCGCAGGGGAAGGATGGCTTCCAAGTGACCTAAATGGTCACAGAAAGAAAGAAAATAATAGTAACCAACAAAACAACGAAAAAGTACTGACCATGCATACGCATCGCGAAGGAATGGCGGGTGAAATTTCGTGATCGAAAGTTCCTCTCCGATCACACTCAAGGAAGGAGTGCGGGCATTGGACCCCTCCTGTGTTGTGTTTACAGTCCTGGAAGAGAGTAATGAGAATGGAAGCCAATTTGGACTGTATTATAGGTTTCCATTGGACATTATTTGGCATACCAAGGATTCATAGTAATTATAACTTATCCCAATTGAGAAATTTGGCAGAAATTTACAAGGTTTAGTGGGTCACTTTTCAAACTAAAATATTAGTTTCAGATCTAGTGAAGTCACTTTTTATATTAACAGTACTGTTGGATGGGATATTTTCCATAAGATTTCATCTTTTTATTTTTCATCATCTTAGACATTTTCTGGACGCCTGCATACACACTTTACATTCCAGGAGAAGGTGATTATTACACTCTTTTAAATTATTGGTATTTCCTTGGAGTTTGAAGTACAATAAAGTTTAATACAGTTCTTAGTACCTCTGTCATTCAATTATTAATTTTATTTCCACGAAACACAAGGCTCTCTCCCTCTCTCTATCTATTTGTCTATATAAATATTTGCATGAACCCTTTTCAGATTGAATCGGATCCCTAAGTTCAGGGTTGTATAGTTTTAGAATTTATAGGATTATAAGTTTTTATGAATTTTAAAAGGATGTAGGAAAACTAGAGACGTAATTTTTTATTTATTTATTTCTTGATCTAGGCCTTATTTTTTCTTAATATTCTTCTAAAATCGACATCATTATTAGCCAGCCCACGCAGACACATTTCCATACCCATCCCCCGTCCCATATTGCGTGAATCCTTTTCAGATAGAATCTGATCCCTAGTTCAGGGTTGTTTGGTTTTAGATTTTATAGGAATATAAGTTTTTATAAATTTTAAAAGGATGTAGGAAAACGAGAGACATAATTTTTTTATTTATTGATCTAGGGTTTATTTTTTCTTAATATTCTCCTAAATTACAGGGCGAAGCTTAGGACTCTTTCCTGTAGACACACACACACACACACACACACACACACAGGAGAAACTGAAACCCTAATTGAAACATTTACATATTCAAATACTTAATAATAAACATATCGTTAACAATAGACATATATACCATTCAAGTACTATGGTACCCAAAGGGTATCATAGGTGCCAGGCACCATGATTCACTGTCGTCAACTGAACTAACCATGACTTACTAGCGAGCCTACCAAAATTCCACCAAAGGCATCTCACTTAGAGTATAGCATCAGACTTTTTAAATCACAAAGCAAATAATTTATCCAAACACATAAATTAAATACATTTTAAGTCAATATATACAAGAAAAGTAGCGTATTTACTATGCCTACAGTTAATACTGAGTCAGAGTAGCTAGCGTTTGATCTCAGTTTTGGTAGGCTACCCCAGATTTTTTGTTCTGCATACCCTATCCAAGTACTTGATTGCAGCCTCAAAATAATTGTATTTGCTCTTATTTAGCTCTTTTTAATTGCAGTTAAACAGTTGTGAACAAACCTCAAAACAGTAGGCTGTGACCCTGACAAGCTTGCTGAAGTCAGAAAGATCTTCATAATTAGTGATTGGCCCAATCTTCTCATTTGAAAAGGTTAAATTTAATGTCATTAATTGTTCCACAGGCCATTGGTCTGTGTTACGTATTCACTAGACACCAACACAAAATAAGATAGCAGTAAACAGAGGAAAAGAATAACTGTGCAGATACTGAGATCGTTTAAACAAAGGGATATAACGATTAATCTATTGAAAACGTCGATCATATCCAAGTATGGGATTAATGGTTTTAGAAGGAATTGTTTAGCTTGATTAGGGATGGGCCTATATTTCTGATGTTGATAAATTTAACTATTTATTTTAAAGCACCACCACCTGATGAGGGGGTACTAGATCCTGTCTCTTCTAAAAAAAGTCAAGCATCAGGCTTTTTAATTCACAAAGCAATCTAATTTACTCAAATACATATAAATTAACAAATTTTCTGGGTGTGATGCTAGATAAAAATCTGCATTGGATTGCTCATGTAAATAAAAAACGCTGAAAAGATTTCAAGGAGCGTAGCTATAATGACTAAACTTAGAAATGTAGCCCTAAACAGGTTTCATTGGGATTTATCATGCTCTTATATAGCGTACTACATCCTTTATTGTAGGTCAGACTTTTTAATCACAAAGCAGACTAATTTAACCAAAGCAAAGAGAGAGGGAATGAAAACAGGCAGTAAGAGACAGGGTAAATGTTTACATAATTTGATTAAACAGTAAACAGCATAACACCACATTGTAAATTCCTAATTAAACTTATATTTAAGCTCATACTCTTTACATTTTCCTGCATTAGTCACTTCATTGTTAGTCACTTCATCAGTCATTTCATTAGACAAATCAGAAATATGGAGAAATTTATTTTCAGGATCTATAAATATGCACATAATTGCATTACATCAAGTGAGGACTGAATACAAGCCTACTAACTAATTATTTTCTCCTAATCACTGAAGAGTTTACATTAGACTGATCTTTGATTGATAATGTTTCATCCCAGCTACATTTTTCTTCCAAGGCTCTTGGAGAAATATTTTTACTCTATCAGTTGCAAAGTAGGGACAAGGCCACGGATCAAATATCTTTGAAGCTTCAGAAAGTATTTCTCTTTTTGTATTAGCACCAAATTAAGTTCAAATTCCTTTGTACAAAGTGAATCATGCTTAGCAGAAGCTTTCTCAAGGTAGATGATGAGTCAACAGACGCAATTAAGCCCTACTTAGATAAATTATTTACACAAAGCAGATTAAGGGGATGTTAATAACCCACTAACAACAGTACGTAACCATTTTGTGATGTGAACTCAATAGTGAGACGTTTATTTCAAAAGCACACAGGTAAAATGGGAAATCTTTTCAGCCAATATATTGCTAAATAATTTTAAAAAAATACCCCTAAACATTGTAATTGCACATTAAGTTCGTATGACAAAGTCTAATTCACAAATGGTTTCTCTCTCTACAACTACATAACTTTCACACCCTGGGGCTCTTACACTGTTCACATATCAATACATATTTTAGCATGACTGAAAACCTTTCTGACTTAATATTAAATTCAGCTGATCAGAGGTACTTAAAAACCATTTAAGTGGAAATAAATGAGTACGTATCAACTAATACTACATTGTACAACTTGAAGCATGAGGTTGTCGTGTGTATATATATATATATATATATATATAAACATATATATATATATATATATATTAATAGGACACACCACACCATGTGTGTGTGTGTGTGTGTGTGTGTGTGTTCTCTTTCAGTCAACCTTCACACCATGGTTTAATGAATAAAATGTTAACACCTTTCTGTAGGGACCTGGATTACTAAATTAGCTACCAGGAAGTTCATTAACATATAAATAGCGAATACGGCAGCTATGAGATTTATGGAGAAAGAATTTATCATCGTAATAAGTAGTGAATAGCATATATTCTCAGCTAAGTTATGCAGGGTTTGTGGAAACAATTTTAGCTTTAAGCGTTAGCTAGTTACTGTTTTAGATAAATTTGTGTATTAAGACAGAAGCTGAATAAATTCGTCTGACATGAAAGAGGAAAATGTCTATAAATTATATTTTTCCCTGGATTTTAAAGCCATATTTCGATTTAGCACATAAAAATGCATCATTTGGTCACTAGTAGTCTTTGAAAATCTAAAGATTTCACTTTGCTCCCTAAAATTGACACACCCTACTTAAGTAATTAATCCGTAATCCACTTTGTGTAAGTATGAGATTCTCAAACACGTTCATTCTCATTTTCATTCTGGGATTTCCACACTTCATTCGTTGCCACTCTCATTTACGTATTGTAAATGTAAATTTAAGATTAAGTCTCTCTTAGCAATACATTGGCTGGGAAATTTCCCATTTTACCTGTGTGCTTTTGAAATAAACGTCTCACTATTGAGTTCATATCACATAATGGTTACGTACTGTTGTTAGTGCGTTATTAACATCCCCTTAATCTGCTTTGTGTAAATAATTTATCTAAGTAGGGCTTAATTGCGTCTGTTGACTCATCATCTACCTTGAGAAAGCTCTGCTAAGCATGATTTACTTTGTACAAAGGAATTTGAACTTAATTTGAGCTAATACAAAAAGAGAAATACTTTCTGAAGCTTCAAGATATTTGATCCGTGGCCTTGTCCCTACTTTGCAACTGATAGAGCAAAAAATATTTCTCCAAGAGCCTTGGAAGAAAAATGTAGACTGGGATGAAACATTATCAATCAAAGATCAGTCTAATATAAACTCTTCAGTGATTAGGAGAAAATAATTAGTTAGTAGGCTTGTATTCAGTCCTCACTTGATGTAATGCAATTACGTGCATATTTATAGATCCTGAAAATAAATTTCTCCATATTTCTGATTTGTCTAATGAAATGATTGATGAAGTGACTAACAATGAAGTGACTAATAGAGGAAAATGTAAAGAGTATGAGCTTAAATATAAGTTTAATTAGGAATTTACAATGTGGTGTTATGCTGTTTACTGTTTAATCAAATTATGTAAACATTGTACCCTGTCTCTTACTGCCGGTTTTCATTCCCTCTCTCTTTGCTTTGGTTAAATTAGTCTGCTTTGTGATTAAAAAGTCTGACCTACAATAAAGGATGTAGTACGCTATATAAGAGCATGATAAATCCCAATGAAACCTGTTTAGGGCTACATTTCTAAGTTTAGTCATTATAGCTACGCTCCTTGAAATCTTTTCAGCGTTTTTTATTTACATGAGCAATCCAATGCAGATTTTTATCTAGCATCACACCCAGAAAATTTGTTAATTTATATGTATTTGAGTAAATGATTGCTTTGTGAATTAAAAAGCCTGATGCTTGACTTTTTTTAGAAGAGACAGGATCTAGTACCCCCTCATCAGGTGGTGGTGCTTTAAAATAAATAGTTAAATTTATCAACATCAGAAATATAGGCCCATCCCTAATCAAGCTAAACAGTTCCTTCTAAAACCATTAATCCCATACTTGGATATGATCGACGTTTTCAATAAATTAATCGTTATATCCCTTTGTTTAAACGATCTCAGTATCTGCACAGTTATTCTTTTCCTCTGTTTACTGCTATCTTATTTTGTGTTGGTGTCTAGTGAATACGTAACACAGACCAATGGCCTGTGGAACAAGTTAAAATGACATTAAATTTAACCTTTTCAAATGAGAAGATTGGGCCAATCACTAATTATGAAGATCTTTCTGACTTCAGCAAGCTTGTCAGGGTCACAGCCTACTGTTTTGAGGTTTGTTCACAACTGTTTAACTGCAATTAACAAAGAGCTAAATAAGAGCAAATACAATTATTTTGAGGCTGCAATCAAGTACTGGATAGGGTATGCAGAACAAAAAATCTGGGGTAACCTACCAAAACTGAGATCAAACAGCTAGCTACTCTGACCCAGTATTAACTGTAGGCATAGTAAATACGCTACTTTTCTTGTATATATTGACTTAAAATGTATTTAATTTATGTGTTTGGATAAATTAATTTGCTTTGTGATTTAAAAAGTCTGATGCTATACTCTAAGTGAGATGCCTTTGGTGGAATTTTGGTAGGCTCGCTAGTAAGTCATGGTTAGTTCAGTTGACGACAGTGAATCATGGTGCCTGGCACCTATGATACCCTTTGGGTACCATAGTACTTGAATGGTATATATGTCTATTGTTAACGATATGTTTATTATTAAGTATACTTGAATATGTAAATGTTTCAATTAGGGTTTCAGTTTCTCCTTTGTGTGTGTGTGTGTGTGTGTGTGTGTGTGTGTGTCTACAGGAAAGAGTCCTAAGCTTCGCCCATTGTAATTTAGGAGAATATTAAGAAAAAATAAACCCTAGATCAATAAATAAAAAAAATTATGTCTCTCGTTTTCCTACATCCTTTTAAAATTTATAAAAACTTATATTCCTATAAAATCTAAAACCAAACCCTGAACTAGGGATCAGATTCTATTTGAAAAGGATTCACGCAAATATGGGACCGGGGGGATGGGTATGGAAATGTGTCTGCGTGGGCTGGCTAATAATGATGTCGATTTTAGAAGAATATTAAGAAAAAATAAGGCCTAGATCAAGAAATAAATAAATAAAAAATTACGTCTTTAGTTTTCCTACATCCTTTTAAAATTCATAAAAACTTATAATCCTATAAATTCTAAAACTATACAACCCTGAACTTAGGGATCCGATTCAATCTGAAAAGGGTTCATGCAAATATTTATATAGACAAATAGATAGAGAGAGGGAGAGAGCCTTGTGTTTCGTGGAAATAAAATTAATAATTGAATGACAGAGGTACTAAGAACTGTATTAAACTTTATTGTACTTCAAACTCCAAGGAAATACCAATAATTTAAAAGAGTGTAATAAGCACATTCTCCTGGAATGTAAAGTGTGTATGCAGGCGTCCAGAAAATGTCTAAGATGATGAAAAATAAAAAGATGAAATCTTATGGAAAATATCCCATCCAACAGTACTGTTAATATAAAAAGTGACTTCACTAGATCTGAAACTAATATTTTAGTTTGAAAAGTGACCCACTAAACCTTGTAAATTTCTGCCAAACTTCTCAATTGGGATAAGTTATAATTACTATGAATCCTTGGTATGCCAAATAATGTCCAATGGAATCCTATAATACAGTCCAAATTGGCTTCCATTCTCATTACTCTCTTCCAGGACTGTAAACACAACACAGGAGGGGTCCAATGCCCGCACTCCTTCCTTGAGTGTGATCGGAGAGGAACTTTCGATCACGAAATTTCACCCGCCATTCCTTCGCGATGCGTATGCATGGTCAGTACTTTTTCGTTGTTTTGTTGGTTACTATTATTTTTTCTTTCTGTGACCATTTAGGTCACTTGGAAGCCATCCTTCCCCCTGCGGTGTCCGAGTGGTTCTGTCATGGGAAGTGGTGTTGTAGTGCCCAGGTTCGCTCCCGGCCTTTTCTTCGTTTCGATTAAGAAACGCCTGTCGTTCAGTGAGGTGGAGGTAAAGGGGAGAGTCGAGCAATGGGTTGCGCTTACTGCTGGTCTGAGCTTTGCTGTGCCATCTGTTAACACTCGGGGGAGTCATACTCGTACTTACTACAGAATGGGGGTATCCACTAACCTCCACTTTTGAGTCACTGGGAGGAGGCCTTATTATTTATGGGTGTAATTTTGATAAAGTTGTTGGGGTCAACCCTTCACTGAAAACAGTTATTCAGTTTGTGCTGTAGCCTGCAGGTCTAAGCTTAATTAAAAGAAAGTCTAATTATATATTTAAAAAATGTTTTATATGTTTTTACAGCATATACACAATAATTTCTTTTTTTAAACTATATAGCTACTTATTTTCTATGTAAATGGATTTTCTATTGGATAAGAGGAGGGGGAAGGCAAGAAAAACAATTTCTTGGCGCCACTATAAACTAGCAAGCATCTACATTATCATATATATTTAGGATAAAACCGAGACGTAGAGCAAAAAAGTAATTATATTTGGCTGCAGCCTACGTTTCGGGCAACTCTACCCATTTTCAATGCCTAATATATAAAAGCTAAAATTAATACATGACAAAAATATATAAATGTCGAGAGCTAAAACTAATCTAGAGTACAAAATTAAAACTGTTCGAGAATAAAAATTAAAATTACGAAGCAGAAACAGGCATAAACCAAAATCAAATCGAAAGTAAAAAAAATATATAAATGACAAAAATATACGAGTGATAAAAATAAAACAACACTAAAGACATTCAAATGTAAACTTGTTAAAAAGACTTTACTAATAAAAAGTTAAACGGAAGAAAAAACGTAACAAGACCAAAAAGAACCATTTTCATTAATGTGTCCTTTCTTATGAAATAAAAGTTACATTACTTACACTTGTAGTAGAATATATGAATTATTATTTCTTGTAAAAGAAAATACCCTAATATAGCGGACATACTTTCTCCGAGTTGTATTATTTTCTAGAAATTGTCTAAAACTGAGATGGATGCAGACTTTTGAACGCCACTATATATATATATATATATATATATATATATATATATATATATATCGGTTACAAGAATCATTTTGCGTTGAACTGGATTTGTTTAATTAAACATTTTTATTTATTCCTGAAAACCACTGAAAACCTAATGTAACATTATTACTTAGACTAACCCAGTTACGTCTAACTTAACTCAGTTAAATATAACCTCATACACGTAAATTTTGCAGGATTTCACCCATTTTGTCGAAACGGAAAATCACCGAAATGAAAACATAATTTAACATTGTTACTTGACCTAGCACAGTCACGTCTAACTTAACTCAGCTAAATATAGCCTCATACGAGTAAATTTAACCTATCACTTCTACCATAAGCGTAGTTAGACCACCTTTTAAGTCAAGTTAGGCTACGTTTTGATAATTTCCAGTTCCGAGAAAAAGATTTTCATCGCAATTTCTCTACTTTTGTGCATATATATATATATATATATATATTAAAATTTTTAAATGTTATGTGAATATTTATTTCATAAATACAAAAATTATTTCGCTGATTATTTTAAACAGACTCCTCAAAGTTAATATAATTCGATTTTAAGTTTTAGTTAGCTTACCCCAATAAACAACGTTTTCTATGGATATTTATAAAGAAAATGGAATTTTTGGCACAACCCACATAATTGTGCCTTCTACAAATCAATTATATTTATTGTAATTTTAAATATTATGTTATTGACGTTATATGATGTGTCCGTTTTTCTGCTAACTTATTATGCTTTTGTTTAAATTACAAATGTCATTCTTGTTTAATTTGCTGTTCAAGGAGGAGAATTATACAATGTAAATATGTGAAATCATTTTCAATATCATCATCATCATCAATGCTTTTGCGAAATCACTGTTTTTGGAAATGTTATTCTATCTATTACGCGTTTCACACAGTTTCTAAATTTATATATATATATATATAGTGGCGTTCAAAAGTCTGCATCCATCTCAGTTTTAGACAATTTCTAGAAAATAATACAACTCTGAGAAAGTATGTCCGCTATATTAGGGTATTTTCTTTTACAAGAAATAATAATTCATATATTCTACTACAAGTGTAAGTAATGTATCTTTTATTTCATAAGAAAGGACACATTAATGAAAATGGTTCTTTTTGGTCTTGTTACGTTTTTTCTTCCGTTTAACTTTTTATTAGTAAAGTCTTTTTAACAAGTTTACATTTGAATGTTTTTAGTGTTAAGTTTTATTTTTATCACTCGTATATTTTTGTCATTTATATATTTTTTTTACATTTCGATTTGATTTTGGTTTATGCCTGTTTCTGCTTCGTAATTTTAATTTTTATTTTCGAACAGTTTTAATTTTGTACTCTAGATTAGTTTTAGCTCTCGACATTTATATATTTTTGTCATGTATTAATTTTAGCTTTTATATATTAGGCATTGAAAATGGGTAGAGTTGCCCGAAACGTAGGCTGCAGCCAAATATAATTACTTTTTTGCTCTACGTCTCGGTTTTATCCTAAATATATATGATAATGTAGATGCTTGCTAGTTTATAGTGGCGCCAAGAAATTGTTTTTCTTGCCTTCCCCCTCCTCTTATCCAATAGAAAATCCATTTACATAGAAAATAAGTAGCTATATAGTTTAAAAAAAGAAATTATTGTGTATATGCTGTAAAAACATATAAAACATTTTTTAAATATATAATTAGACTTTCTTTCAATTAAGCTTAGACCTGCAGGCTACAGCACAAACTGAATAACTGTTTTCAGTGAAGGGTTGACCCCAACAACTTTATCAAAATTACACCCATAAATAATAAGGCCTCCTCCCAGTGACTCAAAAGTGGAGGTTAGTGGGTACCCCCATTCTGTAGTAAGTACGAGTATGACTCCCCCGAGTGTTAACAGATGGCACAGCAAAGCTCAGACCAGCAGTAAGCGCAACCCATTGCTCGACTCTCCCCTTTACCTCCACCTCACTGAACGACAGGCGTTTCTTAATCGAAACGAAGAAAAGGCCGGGAGCGAACCTGGGCACTACAACACCACTTGCCATGACAGAACCACTCGGACACCGCAGGGGGAAGGATGGCTTCCAAGTGACCTAAATGGTCACAGAAAGAAAGAAAATAATAGTAACCAACAAAACAACGAAAAAGTACTGACCATGCATACGCATCGCGAATGAATGGCGGGTGAAATTTCGTGATCGAAAGTTCCTCTCCGATCACACTCAAGGAAGGAGTGCGGGCATTGGACCCCTCCTGTGTTGTGTTTACAGTCCTGGAAGAGAGTAATGAGAATGGAAGCCAATTTGGACTGTATTATAGGTTTCCATTGGACATTATTTGGCATACCAAGGATTCATAGTAATTATAACTTATCCCAATTGAGAAATTTGGCAGAAATTTACAAGGTTTAGTGGGTCACTTTTCAAACTAAAATATTAGTCACTTTTTATATTAACAGTACTGTTGGATGGGATATTTTCCATAAGATTTCATCTTTTTATTTTTCATCATCTTAGACATTTTCTGGACGCCTGCATACACACTTTACATTCCAGGAGAAGGTGATTATTACACTCTTTTAAATTATTGGTATTTCCTTGGAGTTTGAAGTACAATAAAGTTTAATACAGTTCTTAGTACCTCTGTCATTCAATTATTAATTTTATTTCCACGAAACACAAGGCTCTCTCCCTCTCTCTATCTATTTGTCTTATAAATATTTGCATGAACCCTTTTCAGATTGAATCGGATCCCTAAGTTCAGGGTTGTATAGTTTTAGAATTTATAGGATTATAAGTTTTTATGAATTTTAAAAGGATGTAGGAAAACTAGAGACGTAATTTTTTATTTATTTATTTCTTGATCTAGGCCTTATTTTTTCTTAATGTTCTTCTAAAATCGACATCATTATTAGCCAGCCCACGCAGACACATTTCCATACCCATCCCCCCGGTCCCATATTTGCGTGAATCCTTTTCAGATAGAATCTGATCCCTAGTTCAGGGTTGTTTGGTTTTAGATTTTATAGGAATATAAGTTTTTATAAATTTTAAAAGGATGTAGGAAAACGAGAGACATAATTTTTTTTATTTATTGATCTAGGGTTTATTTTTTCTTAATATTCTCCTAAATTACAATGGGCGAAGCTTAGGACTCTTTCCTGTAGACACACACACACATCACACACACACACACACACACACAAAGGAGAAACTGAAACCCTAATTGAAACATTTACATATTCAAGTATACTTAATAATAAACATATCGTTAACAATAGACATATATACCATTCAAGTACTATGGTACCCAAAGGGTATCATAGGTGCCAGGCACCATGATTCACTGTCGTCAACTGAACTAACCATGACTTACTAGCGAGCCTACCAAAATTCCACCAAAGGCATCTCACTTAGAGTATAGCATCAGACTTTTTAAATCACAAAGCAAATTAATTTATCCAAACACATAAATTAAATACATTTTAAGTCAATATATACAAGAAAAGTAGCGTATTTACTATGCCTACAGTTAATACTGAGTCAGAGTAGCTAGCGGTTTGATCTCAGTTTTGGTAGGCTACCCCAGATTTTTTGTTCTGCATACCCTATCCAGTACTTGATTGCAGCCTCAAAATAATTGTATTTGCTCTTATTTAGCTCTTTGTTAATTGCAGTTAAACAGTTGTGAACAAACCTCAAAACAGTAGGCTGTGACCCTGACAAGCTTGCTGAAGTCAGAAAGATCTTCATAATTAGTGATTGGCCCAATCTTCTCATTTGAAAAGGTTAAATTTAATGTCATTTTAATTTGTTCCACAGGCCATTGGTCTGTGTTACGTATTCACTAGACACCAACACAAAATAAGATAGCAGTAAACAGAGGAAAAGAATAACTGTGCAGATACTGAGATCGTTTAAACAAAGGGATATAACGATTAATCTATTGAAAACGTCGATCATATCCAAGTATGGGATTAATGGTTTTAGAAGGAATTGTTTAGCTTGATTAGGGATGGGCCTATATTTCTGATGTTGATAAATTTAACTATTTATTTTAAAGCACCACCACCTGATGAGGGGGTACTAGATCCTGTCTCTTCTAAAAAAAGTCAAGCATCAGGCTTTTTAATTCACAAAGCAATCTAATTTACTCAAATACATATAAATTAACAAATTTTCTGGGTGTGATGCTAGATAAAAATCTGCATTGGATTGCTCATGTAAATAAAAAACGCTGAAAAGATTTCAAGGAGCGTAGCTATAATGACTAAACTTAGAAATGTAGCCCTAAACAGGTTTCATTGGGATTTATCATGCTCTTATATAGCGTACTACATCCTTTATTGTAGGTCAGACTTTTTAATCACAAAGCAGACTAATTTAACCAAAGCAAAGAGAGAGGGAATGAAAACAGGCAGTAAGAGACGGGGTAAAATGTTTACATAATTTGATTAAACAGTAAACAGCATAACACCACATTGTAAATTCCTAATTAAACTTATATTTAAGCTCATACTCTTTACATTTTCCTGCATTAGTCACTTCATTGTTAGTCACTTCATCAGTCATTTCATTAGACAAATCAGAAATATGGAGAAATTTATTTTCAGGATCTATAAATATGCACATAATTGCATTACATCAAGTGAGGACTGAATACAAGCCTACTAACTAATTATTTTCTCCTAATCACTGAAGAGTTTGCATTAGACTGATCTTTGATTGATAATGTTTCATCCCAGTCTACATTTTTCTTCCAAGGCTCTTGGAGAAATACTTTTTACTCTATCAGTTGCAAAGTAGGGACGAGGCCACGGATCAAATATCTTTGAAGCTTCAGAAAGTATTTCTCTTTTTGCATTAGCAACCGAATTAAGTTCAAATTCCTTTGTACAAAGTGAATCATGCTTAGCAGAAGTTCTCAAGGTAGATAATGAGTCAACAGACGCAATTAAGCCCTACTTAGATAAATTATTTACACAAAGCAGATTAAGGGGATGTTAATAACCCACTAACAACAGTACGTAACCATTTTGTGATGTGAACTCAATAGTGAGACGTTTATTTCAAAAGCACACAGGTAAAATGGGAAATCTTTTCAGCCAATATATTGCTAAATAATTAAAAAAATACCCCCTAAACATTGTAATTGCACATTAAGTTCGTATGACAAAGTCTAATTCACAAATGGTTTCTCTCTCTACAACTATCATACATAACTTTCCCACCCTGGGGCTCTTACACTGTTCACATATCAATACATATTTTAGCATGACTGAAAACCTTTCTGACTTAATATTAAATTCAGCTGATCAGAGGTACTTAAAAACCATTTAAGTGAAAATAAATGAGTACGTATCAACTAATACTACATTGTACAACTTGAAACATGAGGTGTGTCGTGTGTATATATTATATATTATATATATATAAACATGAGGTGTGTCGTGTATATATATATATATATATATATATATATATATATACATATATATATATAGGACACACCACACCATGTGTGTGTGTGTGTGTGTGCGCTTTTCTCTTTCAGTCAACCTTCACACCATGGTTTAATGAATAAAATGTTAACACCTTTCTGTAGGGACCTGGATTACTAAATTAGCTACCAGGAAGTTCATTAACATATAAATAGCGAATACGGCAACTATGAGATTTATGGAGAAAGAATTTATCATCGTAATAAGTAGTGAATAGCATATATTCTCAGCTAAGTTATGCAGGGTTTGTGGAAACAATTTTAGCTTTAAGCGTTAGCTAGTTACTGTTTTAGATAAATTTGTGTATTAAGACAGAAGCTGAATAAATTCGTCTGACATGAAAGAGGAAAATGTCTATAAATTATATTTTTCCCTGGATTTTAAAGCCATATTTCGATTTAGCACATAAAAAAATGCATCATTTGGTCACTAGTAGTCTTTGAAAATCTAAAGATTTCACTTTGCTCCCTAAAATTGACACACCCTACTTAAGTAATTAATCCGTAATCCACTTTGTGTAAGTATGAGATTCTCAAACACGTTCATTCTCATTTTCATTCTGGGATTTCCACACTTCATTCGTTGCCACTCTCATTTACGTATTGTAAATGTAAATTTAAGATTAAGTCTCTCTTAGCAATACATTGGCTGGGAAGATTTCCCATTTTACCTGTGTGCTTTTGAAATAAACGTCTCACTATTGAGTTCATATCACATAATGGTTACGTACTGTTGTTAGTGCGTTATTAACATCCCCTTAATCTGCTTTGTGTAAATAATTTATCTAAGTAGGGCTTAATTGCGTCTGTTGACTCATCATCTACCTTGAGAAAGCGTCTGCTAAGCATGATTTACTTTGTACAAAGGAATTTGAACTTAATTTGATAGCTAATACAAAAAGAGAAATACTTTCTGAAGCTTCAAAGATATTTGATCCGTGGCCTTGTCCCTACTTTGCAACTGATAGAGCAAAAAATATTTCTCCAAGAGCCTTGGAAGAAAAATGTAGACTGGGATGAAACATTATCAATCAAAGATCAGTCTAATATAAACTCTTCAGTGATTAGAAAATAATTAGTTAGTAGGCTTGTATTCAGTCCTCACTTGATGTAATGCAATTACGTGCATATTTATAGATCCTGAAAATAAATTTCTCCATATTTCTGATTTGTCTAATGAAATGATTGATGAAGTGACTAACAATGAAGTGACTAATAGAGGAAAATGTAAAGAGTATGAGCTTAAATATAAGTTTAATTAGGAATTTACAATGTGGTGTTATGCTGTTTACTGTTTAATCAAATTATGTAAACATTGTACCCTGTCTCTTACTGCCGGTTTTCATTCCCTCTCTCTTTGCTTTGGTTAAATTAGTCTGCTTTGTGATTAAAAGTCTGACCTACAATAAAGGATGTAGTACGCTATATAAGAGCATGATAAATCCCAATGAAACCTGTTTAGGGCTACATTTCTAAGTTTAGTCATTATAGCTACGCTCCTTGAAATCTTTTCAGCGTTTTTTATTTACATGAGCAATCCAATGCAGATTTTTATCTAGCATCACACCCAGAAAATTTGTTAATTTTATATGTATTTGAGTAAATTAGATTGCTTTGTGAATTAAAAAGCCTGATGCTTGACTTTTTTTAGAAGAGACAGGATCTAGTACCCCCTCATCAGGTGGTGGTGCTTTAAAATAAATAGTTAAATTTATCAACATCAGAAATATAGGCCCATCCCTAATCAAGCTAAACATTCCTTCTAAAACCATTAATCCCATACTTGGATATGATCGACGTTTTCAATAATTAATCGTTATATCCCTTTGTTTAAACGATCTCAGTATCTGCACAGTTATTCTTTTCCTCTGTTTACTGCTATCTTATTTTGTGTTGGTGTCTAGTGAATACGTAACACAGACCAATGGCCTGTGGAACAAGTTAAAATGACATTAAATTTAACCTTTTCAAATGAGAAGATTGGGCCAATCACTAATTATGAAGATCTTTCTGACTTCAGCAAGCTTGTCAGGGTCACAGCCTACTGTTTGAGGTTTGTTCACAACTGTTTAACTGCAATTAACAAAGAGCTAAATAAGAGCAAATACAATTATTTTGAGGCTGCAATCAAGTACTGGATAGGGTATGCAGAACAAAAAATCTGGGGTAACCTACCAAAACTGAGATCAAACAGCTAGCTACTCTGACCCAGTATTAACTGTAGGCATAGTAAATACGCTACTTTTCTTGTATATATTGACTTAAAATGTATTTAATTTATGTGTTTGGATAAATTAATTTGCTTTGTGATTTAAAAAGTCTGATGCTATACTCTAAGTGAGATGCCTTTGGTGGAATTTTGGTAGGCTCGCTAGTAAGTCATGGTTAGTTCAGTTGACGACAGTGAATCATGGTGCCTGGCACCTATGATACCCTTTGGGTACCATAGTACTTGAATGGTATATATGTCTATTGTTAACGATATGTTTATTATTAAGTATACTTGAATATGTAAATGTTTCAATTAGGGTTTCAGTTTCTCCTTTGTGTGTGTGTGTGTGTGTGTGTGTGTGTCTACAGGAAAGAGTCCTAAGCTTCGCCCATTGTAATTTAGGAGAATATTAAGAAAAAATAAACCCTAGATCAATAAATAAAAAAAATTATGTCTCTCGTTTTCCTACATCCTTTTAAAATTTATAAAAACTTATATTCCTATAAAATCTAAAACCAAACAACCCTGAACTAGGGATCAGATTCTATCTGAAAAGGATTCACGCAAATATGGGACCGGGGGGATGGGTATGGAAATGTGTCTGCGTGGGCTGGCTAATAATGATGTCGATTTTAGAAGAATATTAAGAAAAAATAAGGCCTAGATCAAGAAATAAATAAATAAAAAATTACGTCTTTAGTTTTCCTACATCCTTTTAAAATTCATAAAAACTTATAATCCTATAAATTCTAAAACTATACAACCCTGAACTTAGGGATCCGATTCAATCTGAAAAGGGTTCATGCAAATATTTATATAGACAAATAGATAGAGAGAGGGAGAGAGCCTTGTGTTTCGTGGAAATAAAATTAATAATTGAATGACAGAGGTACTAAGAACTGTATTAAACTTTATTGTACTTCAAACTCCAAGGAAATACCAATAATTTAAAAGAGTGTAATAAGCACATTCTCCTGGAATGTAAAGTGTGTATGCAGGCGTCCAGAAAATGTCTAAGATGATGAAAAATAAAAAGATGAAATCCTATGGAAAATATCCCATCCAACAGTACTGTTAATATAAAAAGTGACTTCACTAGATCTGAAACTAATATTTTAGTTTGAAAAGTGACCCACTAAACCTTGTAAATTTCTGCCAAACTTCTCAATTGGGATAAGTTATAATTACTATGAATCCTTGGTATGCCAAATAATGTCCAATGGAATCCTATAATACAGTCCAAATTGGCTTCCATTCTCATTACTCTCTTCCAGGACTGTAAACACAACACAGGAGGGGTCCAATGCCCGCACTCCTTCCTTGAGTGTGATCGGAGAGGAACTTTCGATCACGAAATTTCACCCGCCATTCCTTCGCGATGCGTATGCATGGTCAGTACTTTTTCGTTGTTTTGTTGGTTACTATTATTTTCTTTCTTTCTGTGACCATTTAGGTCACTTGGAAGCCATCCTTCCCCCTGCGGTGTCCGAGTGGTTCTGTCATGGGAAGTGGTGTTGTAGTGCCCAGGTTCGCTCCCGGCCTTTTCTTCGTTTCGATTAAGAAACGCCTGTCGTTCAGTGAGGTGGAGGTAAAGGGGAGAGTCGAGCAATGGGTTGCGCTTACTGCTGGTCTGAGCTTTGCTGTGCCATCTGTTAACACTCGGGGGAGTCATACTCGTACTTACTACAGAATGGGGGTATCCACTAACCTCCACTTTTGAGTCACTGGGAGGAGGCCTTATTATTTATGGGTGTAATTTTGATAAAGTTGTTGGGGTCAACCCTTCACTGAAAACAGTTATTCAGTTTGTGCTGTAGCCTGCAGGTCTAAGCTTAATTAAAAGAAAGTCTAATTATATATTTAAAAAATGTTTTATATGTTTTTACAGCATATACACAATAATTTCTTTTTTTAAACTATATAGCTACTTATTTTCTATGTAAATGGATTTTCTATTGGATAAGAGGAGGGGGAAGGCAAGAAAAACAATTTCTTGGCGCCACTATAAACTAGCAAGCATCTACATTATCATATATATTTAGGATAAAACCGAGACGTAGAGCAAAAAAGTAATTATATTTGGCTGCAGCCTACGTTTCGGGCAACTCTACCCATTTTCAATGCCTAATATATAAAAGCTAAAATTAATACATGACAAAAATATATAAATGTCGAGAGCTAAAACTAATCTAGAGTACAAAATTAAAACTGTTCGAGAATAAAAATTAAAATTACGAAGCAGAAACAGGCATAAACCAAAATCAAATCGAAAGTAAAAAAATATATAAATGACAAAAATATACGAGTGATAAAAATAAAACAACACTAAAGACATTCAAATGTAAACTTGTTAAAAAGACTTTACTAATAAAAAGTTAAACGGAAGAAAAAACGTAACAAGACCAAAAAGAACCATTTTCATTAATGTGTCCTTTCTTATGAAATAAAAGTTACATTACTTACACTTGTAGTAGAATATATGAATTATTATTTCTTGTAAAAGAAAATACCCTAATATAGCGGACATACTTTCTCCGAGTTGTATTATTTTCTAGAAATTGTCTAAAACTGAGATGGATGCAGACTTTTGAACGCCACTATATATATATATATATATATATATATATATATATATATATATATATCGGTTACAAGAATCATTTTGCGTTGAACTGGATTTGTTTAATTAAACATTTTTATTTATTCCTGAAAACCACTGAAAACCTAATGTAACATTATTACTTAGACTAACCCAGTTACGTCTAACTTAACTCAGTTAAATATAACCTCATACACGTAAATTTTGCAGGATTTCACCCATTTTGTCGAAACGGAAAATCACCGAAATGAAAACATAATTTAACATTGTTACTTGACCTAGCACAGTCACGTCTAACTTAACTCAGCTAAATATAGCCTCATACGAGTAAATTTAACCTATCACTTCTACCATAAGCGTAGTTAGACCACCCTTTTAAGTCAAGTTAGGCTACGTTTTGATAATTTCCAGTTCCGAGAAAAAGATTTTCATCGCAATTTCTCTACTTTTGTGCATATATATATATATATATTAAAATTTTTAAATGTTATGTGAATATTTATTTCATAAATACAAAAATTATTTCGCTGATTATTTTAAACAGACTCCTCAAAGTTAATATAATTCGATTTTAAGTTTTAGTTAGCTTACCCCAATAAACAACGTTTTCTATGGATATTTATAAAGAAAATGGAATTTTTGGCACAACCCACATAATTGTGCCTTCTACAAATCAATTATATTTATTGTAATTTTAAATATTATGTTATTGACGTTATATGATGTGTCCGTTTTTCTGCTAACTTATTATGCTTTTGTTTAAATTACAAATGTCATTCTTGTTTAATTTGCTGTTCAAGGAGGAGAATTATACAATGTAAATATGTGAAATCATTTTCAATATCATCATCATCATCAATGCTTTTGCGAAATCACTGTTTTTGGAAATGTTATTCTATCTATTACGCGTTTCACACAGTTTCTAAATTTATATATATATATATATATATATATATATATATATATATATATATATATATATATATATAGTGGCGTTCAAAAGTCTGCATCCATCTCAGTTTTAGACAATTTCTAGAAAATAATACAACTCGGAGAAAGTATGTCCGCTATATTAGGGTATTTTCTTTTACAAGAAATAATAATTCATATATTCTACTACAAGTGTAGGCTTTCTTTGCATGCATCAGTTTGTATGGTGGTGGCTGCGCTCGTATGGCGATTGTTGGTGATGTGATGCTTTTTGTGTGGTGGTTGTGCTAGTATGACGATTGTTGGTTATGCTTTTGTGTGTGTGTGTACGAATTGTTCACTCAACTCATTTATTATATATATATTTTTTTCTTTATTTCCGCACGAATTGTGAAATATATTTTCCTGTACTTATATTTTGTTAATACTGTGCTTTTTATGATTATATATTTTCCATTCTATTATTTGACCATATATATATATATATATATGCCCCGTTGTAAATCCTCTAATTCATAATCAGAACGTTGTATTGGTGTTTTATTTATTCCTTGTACACAATTATATCATTTGTTTGGTTTCGGATTTCTGAATAATTAATTAATTGCTATTTCTCAAATCGGTCTTCTAAGCCATTTAATGGATGACTATATGGAACAATTTAGTCATTCCGTCCTATGTATAGGAGTCTGTGTTTAAATTTTAATTATTTATTTAATAAACAGAATTTCTTTTAATGTTAAAATAATTAGTTCTCAATAACTTTAAGGAGAAAATTCACCTGCTTTGGTAAATCGTGTGAATTAAAATAAATGATGGTACCTGACAACTATCCTTATATAAATTAAAATAAATGGTGGTATTTAGCAACTCTCCCTAATAAGGAACACCTGAACAATTAAAATGCTATCTGGCAACTCAGCAGCCAAATGGCTGAATAATATAAGGAATAATTAAATAAATATTGTTATCTGGCAACTCAGCCTTCTAGGCTAATTAATATACTGAATAATTTAATATTTAATGCTATCTGGCAACTCAGCAGCCAAATGGGAGTCAAATGAGCTTGGCTTCCCGCCAAGTGAACACCCATTCTCTGGGTTCCCTCCTCTGGGTCACTCCACCTTCCTCTCTCTCTTTCTCTCTCTTCCCCTTTGAGGGGTGAGCCGTCCCAACTTCTCCCCCAAAGAGGCCCCTTAGGTTAGGTATGCCCCTTTGCAGCAAAGAGGGGTAGGGGTGGCAACAAACGGGGTGGGGCTAGCAACAAAGGTGGTGGGGGTTGGCACAAAGGGGTGGGTGGGTTAGCACCAAGGGGGTGGGGGTGGCACTCTTGCAACAAGGTTGGGGTTGGCATCAAGGGGTTGGGGTGGCACTCTTGCAACATTACGTAACATTATGCAATTACAATTGCACTCTACATTTTTTCACCCATAATACTCACATCTTTCGAGAGCCACACACATTCTTACTCTAGCAATCTGACGCAAGCCACACATACTTCCCAGGTTATCCATTTCAACCGCTCTTGCCCTTACTCTTAACGTCTCCCTTTCATGCCATGGTAATGTTTCACACCCACGCAAAAGTGTCGGTATTAACACACCTTCATGTAAATGTCTCTCAGTATCTCCACCCAGTCTCCGTTTTCTCACAACTGCTTTCAGCGTACCCGCAACCTTTCTTTCTTGATTCACTCTACTGTTAACGTCATCCGCATTCGTACCTCGTTTGTTTAAAACATCCCAAATACTTAAAAGACTCTTCTATCTCTAGTGTTTCACCGTTCGCCATAACATGACAGTCCGCTTTTTTCTCTCTCTCCACAATCAATAACTCGCTCTTACCCACATTCACTTTCAACAATCTTCTCTCACACAAAGTTACAAAACTATTAACCTCCTGCATATCACACTCGTTCTAGGCAAAGAGCACATCATCATCCGCATACAACGAATTTGACAGGCCCCACCTTTTCTTATCATAGGCCAGATTCAGTCTTCTTTCTAGCTGTGCTGTCGCACTTTCACCTCTCTCATCACTCCACCCATAAACAAATAACAGCCACGGAGACATCACACGTCCTTGACGCACACCTATCAAACAAATCACTG
The DNA here is from genome assembly GCA_023014485.1 of Bathynomus jamesi. Lineage (NCBI taxonomy): Eukaryota > Metazoa > Arthropoda > Malacostraca > Isopoda > Cirolanidae > Bathynomus > Bathynomus jamesi. The sequence goes on from JAJOZX010001175.1 coordinate 164,363, forward strand.
TTTTTTATTTACTCACACACACGCAATACTTTCATCACAAAAGCTCACGACTCTACTGTCAACCCCATATTATACTCAAGACATACCACAATACTTCTCTATTCACTCTTTCAAACGTTTTCTCAATATCCATAAAAGCCATGTATAGCTTGTAACCCCTTTCACTTTCTTTCTCAATCACTTGTCTCACTTCGAGCACTTGACCCATACAGCCTCTTCCACGTTGGAACCTTCCTCGTTCATAACTCACTAAGTATTCTGTAATATCACTAACTCTATCACTATGCTACCACACACCTTCCCCACTAAACTCAAAAGACTTATACCTCTGTAATTCTTACATTCACTTCTTTCAACTTTCATTTTGTACAATAGAACATTTATTGTTTTCTTCCAGTTTCCAGGCACACTCCCATTTGTTTATGTATCCTAACATATGCAGCACAACCACCCCAACCCTTTCAAGCATCCATACTTAATTATTTTCCCATATATTCCATCCACACCTGCAGCTTTTCCGTTTTTCAGTTTGCAAACTGCCACTTTTACTTCATCCATGGTTGTGTTCACAAGCCTTCTGTCGCGTGTCCCCTTCACACCGACAAATCCCACCATATTTATATTTGCACTCCTCTCATCTATTCCACCCATCAAACCCTCGAAATATCCCTTCCATCTATTCCCTAGATCCACATCCGCTGTGAGCATTATTCCATTTTCATCTCTTACTCTCAAACTTTCTTAGTTTCATTTCTGTACTTTCACACTTCCTTCCAGAACAACTTTCTGTTCTTTACATAATTTTCATTATCCCCTTCCCAAACTCATTATTTACTCTAAGTTTCTTCTGCTACACATGTCTCTTCACACTCCCCTTGCTCTCTTCATACACCCTCTTTCTTTGATTTCCTTCTCTATCAAAGTTACCCTGCAGACACAACATCCCTTCCCTCCTTTTTACTTAACCGCTGATACAACCTGGGCATCCCACTTTGCTGTTGCCCTCTTCTTCGCACCTACTTTTCCAACACCAACCACACTTCTTTCATTACTAATCAGACATTCCTGGTACACAAACCACATCTCACTCATACCCATTTGTTCTGCAACTTGTACATTCAATTACTCATTTACGCTCTTATTATATTCATCCGCTACTTCTGTCATCCCTTAACTTTTCCACTCTAATTCTTTCGTGACCAACCTTTCCAAAAATGGAATTTGCTACACACAATTTTCTCGGGTTACATAAAACTCTTTCATCCTACACCCATTATCATTCACTCCTGGTATTCCATGTTTCTCCAACACCTCATCGTCCGGACCCATACCAACTTTCCCATTTCGTAACATCCAGGCACCCTTCCGATCACACTATCAAGCCCTCTCCGTAAACTTTCTTTCTCATCCTCACACTTATCATCATACACCTTTTAGAATTTGGTAACCCCGATTCAATCTTTCGCCATCACTCCCTCCCTCAACGATTATCTGAAATTAATGATTAGGGAAAAGTAACCTTGTCCGATAATTAAACCAACTCTCTATTACTGGTCTTCAGAATCCAGAATCAATAAGAATATCAACGTAATTTTACCTCTTAAGAACTGCGGTGTTCCTTAGGGACCTATTCTACTTCCAAGTTTGTTTTTCTTCAGTATTAACAGTATCTTTCCTTCCCAGTCAATAATATATCTCAAATAAAGTAACTAACATCTTCATAACAGATTTAACTCCCTGCCAGTACAAATCACGACTTCCAGTAATTACATATGGTTGTAAGCCTCCCCTATTTAATTTCTTTAAAAAATTGGGTTCGGGACATTATTCAAACTTCAAATAAGTGTCCATTAGAGAAAATGGGAGAGACCAATAATAACTGTCGGTGCATTCTTGTATATATTTGGCTGGAGTGAATTTAACTCTTACGCTCTGATTACAAATCATAAATTCTTATTTCAAAAGTATTACCAAACTTATATGAAAATTGAGTCATCTACTAAATAAACTGTGGTAATATCAACAAGTTTCGTATCCTTGAAATGTTATTTTAGCTGAAGAATTGTTTCTGCCTTTTTAGAAGAGAATACAAAATCAAGTTTACCTCTTCCGCCATTTTCTTGAGTTGTTGAGAGGTGGCAGCTCCTGTTTGATTTACAAGGTCAGAGAAAATAGTTTCAGGGTCCTTCAAAAGTTCGAATGGAGAATCAAATTCCTAAAATAAGGCCAGTAATTAAAAGGTGAATGGTATCTGCGTACCCGCGGTCAAAACGACTCGGATGAGCTTCCACATATAGCACGGCTAAGCTCAGGCCCACAGTAGGCAGGGAAAGAGAGTGTAAGAAAAAGGAACGTGTCTGGAGGAAGAGCTTCATTGGATGAGAACTGGAGCGAAAGGCTGCGATCACATTTCACCGTTTGTGTTAAATTATCACGAAATATTTAGATAAACTTACATACATTTCTTATTTAAAAGTGACACTGAGGAGATTGTAGACACCAATCAACCAGGGAAATACTTCGGGAAAGGTGTTAGGCAGGCAACAGGGAGTACTGGAACTCCCATTTCTCCTGTCACTGTCCTCTTTAGCTGATCTTTTTCCCTGTTCCATCTACACTGTGAGCAGTCCAGCATGCTCTCAAATACACTTATCCCTCTGTTCCTCACTACACATACATGCATCTTATCACACTACACAATATTTTCACAATTAAAAAAAAGAAGGCATAGTTTTTAAGAGCCTCTGAGACCTTGATTTCGGCTCTCTCCTTCTTCTATAGTGGGTCATTTTTGCGGGCGCTCGCCCTTGGCCACTCCTTTCTACATAAAAACAAACCTTGAAAACATGAAGCTTAGTCAATATACTTATCGATTATATATTTGCTATTACTACCTATTTTACGTGTTACACTGTGCGGATAAAAAAAGGGTACCTTTAATCTTCCTGCATCCATGACCATGACTTTGTCGGAGTCCATGATTGTGTGGAGTCTGTGAGCGATTGTGAGGACCGTGCAGTCGATAAACTTATCTCGAATCGTCTGTTGAATCCAACTGTCCGTTCTGGAGAGAGAGAGAGAGAGAGAGAGAGAGAGAGAGAGAGAGAGAGAGAGAGAGAGAGAGAGAGTTTTATGACAAAGTTCAACGTTACATTGAAGTATCTGAATTTAGGTGTCCTATAACGTGGAACGTTCACTGTTCAATGTTACACGATTAAATATTATATTAGATAATTCTTGTAGTTTCTTTATTTCTTTACTAATTTTTCTGATGTTTCAAATAATTTTAATACCCAGAAATTTATCAGGAGTACCAGTACTTTAAATCCAGTACTGAGACTAAAGATCATATTATTTCAAGGCTAAATGGTGGACAAACTTGGGGGGATAAAAATTCGTAGAACCAAGTACTCGTAATTTTTAATTTTTACTTTTATAAGCCTAGAGTAGTACTAGTATACTTATTTAAATGGGCTAAAACAGTTTTGGGCCTATTTTGGATAGGCTTAGATTAGTTGTTACGCCCGAAGGGTAACTTAAACATACCAACTGTACAGAAGGGCCACCCAATATATAGTTTTGGAGAAGAGCAAAACCAGTATCCGTACGTAATTTAAACTTAAGCCTGACCTAACATTTGGAAAATAAAACATGATTAGGGGAAACCTAGGCAACAATTGGTAATCCAAAGCAGCGTGTCGAAAATGTTAACTGTCATATTGTTTGTACTCGATTAAATCGCATTAGAGAGTTGGGGTCGCATCTACTCTTATTTTTGTGTATTGGGACTTGCATTTCAAATTCAATGCAATGATGTAACATAATAATGTAATAATAATTAATTGGAAACTTGTGTGTGTTTATAAAAGAAGACCTTTCTCGCCTTACGAAGGGCTGAGTTCTGAGAGAATTCGAGAATTTGCAAGCCCTGCATAACATCAGAATCGAAGAACTCTAAAAAGAGTTGAAAACGTACTGCGGGTCCACGTTGGCAGTCGCTTCATCCATAACAAGAATTTTGTTGTGCTTGAGGATGGCCCTTGCCAGACACACTAGCTGCCTTTGGCCCACGCTTAAATTGCTTCCCCCTTCGCTGATCCCGGCGATCAGCTGCCCATTCATCTCGGCTACGGGTTGCTTCAGCTCGACCTGAAAAAGGGGCACAAGACGAGAATTCCTGGGCTTACAATTCGACACTAAATTCTAATGAAAGTTCAGGGTGCATTTCTTCTCTTCAGCACAAAATGGTACTCAAAATTAATTCCATCACGTCCATCTTTATGAGATATACAAGGGCATAACTGCTACCTAAAATCGTAAATTAAATTGAATTCCATTTCTTTTTTATTGAAAGTATGAATCCAGCTGACTTCGCTTCTTCCACCTAAATATGGATCTCCCTCCCGCTCCATAAGGAAAGAGGAACTACCTGTTCGAGCGCATTCCAGATCTGTTCGTCGCTGTATTCTGAGAATGGGTCAAGATTGTAGCGAACGGTCCCAGTGAAGAGCGTCGGGTCCTGCGGAATGATGGACAGAGATTTTCGAAGGTCCTCCAGCCGAAGGGTGTCCGTGAGCACTCCATCAATAAGGATCTTCCCCTGTGGAGGAGTGAGACGGAAGAGGCAGGCGAGGAGTGACGATTTCCCAGCCCCCGTTCGACCCACAATTCCGACCTCCGAAAAAAAAAACTTTTTAGTCAAGAAAATGTCATAATTTGTCAGTCACTGAATGTGTTTATAAAAACACACCAAAGATTTTCCTTCGTTACTTTTAAATAATCCCGAGAGAAGAATATAAAATATAACGGTATATGATACTGAAGAGACATTATGATCCCCAGTGTTATGGCTTTAGGTTGGTTGTACTGATATAGCAAGTGGATATTTCAATCTGCTTTTTTAAGGTATTTACCAAAGATGTGTACAGGTAGACGGAGCGCTGCCTTATTTAAACAACTACGTGCAGACTGAAACAAACTCGGACCTTTCCAACACGCAAGGTTCTACCAACTGCCCGAGAAAGAGTAAATATGTCAATACAGTGACGTCATTTTCGACATATTGAGAACCTTTAAAAGAAGGGCCAAGACTGTAATATTTTCTTTGCTGAAAACACTGATCATACAAAAATTGGAATATTGTTCAGGATTAACGTCTTACGTTTACTTTAGTTGAGTTTGAGCAATTGTTCAGAGTTTAAAAAAAAGAATTTGGAATGACGTCACTGAATCGACACATTTACTTTTTCCTGGACAGTTGGTAGAAGCTAGTGTGTCGGAAAGGTTCGTGAGTTTGTGACAGTCTGGACAAAGGGTCTGAACTTCCACAGTTTACGTTTCAATAGCAGGCATACTATATACGTCTGTGGTTTGTATTGTGATTTATTGCAGTTTAGCACATCTTTAAGCGGGATGGTAAAAAGACGCGCGTAAACACAGTGTTTTGCCTTGCTATACAAACTTAAAGCATTAAAGACGTACTCTAAATGCTTAAAAACTCATTGCAAAATGCTACACATACATACCTTTTCTGCCGATTCAATGGTAAAGTTCAGATTTTTGAGGACCGGAGGATCATCCTCGCTGTAGTAAAGATAAACATTTTCAAAAGTGAGTTTCCCTTTGCTGGGCCAATCTGGCTGTTTGGGAACTGAAATATAGGACAAAATTATATTAACAAACCATCACTTTTTGATTCTCAGACGAGCCTTTCGCTGTGGTTTGGCTCTTCGATCCGACCATATTGTTACTTCCATGTCAACAAAGCCAACTTGATAATATTTAGTGTCGACGATGGAGACTGGAATTAAGAATCGAACGCTCTGGCATGAGATGGGAAAGAAATATCTCATCTAGAATTAGTGTCTAATTGCATGAATTAGGTGAAATGCATTTAAATCCTAACATAATTCCTACTTAAGGCTGAATTATATCTTCATTATGAATTAGTAAAAAATCAAGACTGCTCTGAAAACGTTGTAAGAAGCATCTTAATTATCTGAAATATTTTACAAGATAATGTAATGATGGGGTTTGTTTAACCTCCTTCGCAACACCTAAGGTCACATGACGGAGGGAACCTACACCTTTAAGTGGGATCCGAACCACCTATTTTAGAAGACAAGAAAATTATCTGTATATACAGAGAGAGATATAGATAGAGAGAGAGAGAGAGAACGAGATGCTGAGGTGGGGGCACCAGCTTGACCTTCGTGTGAAGAAAGGCCGACGCATGGAACTACTACGAGGAGGTTATGAGGTATATGTAAAAGGTAACATTTTATAAACTAATGGATGCACTTTCTTAACATATGTTACCGATTCGAGTCTCAAGATTCGCCATCTGAAAGCTTTGTTATAATAGTATAAATAGTAATGAGAATACAGTGATAATTATGAGTAGGAAATTCTTGTACCTGTGGCAATGTACGAATCGTATGATTACATTCACAGGGTAAGTCACAGTTCTGGCTGTTTGGAGCTTAGTTATGTGTTACATTACCATTAAAGTAATCAGTTCTTAATTAAGAGCCTATTTTAATGTACACTAAAAGTTAGTACTCAATAGTTAAGGCGTTATAAATACTTGTTTCAATTTAATAACGTTGCAGAAACTATCTCCGGTGTTTTGAGTTGAATGAGAAGGTACACATGTATACTGCAGTAGTCGGTGAAAGTTTTCAGTTAGTTCTTCAAGTTTCCAATAAAATTAACCTACATGCATCCAGACGAGGTAAAGGAACAGGACCTGTCACAGTGTCAGAGCTGTAAACTAATGAAGAGAACAAAATTCACTTTAGGTTAAACCGAAAAAAAGTGAAATTGTTGGTAATAAAAGTAGAAGAAAAGAAATAGTAAAATATACACTGAACTTGCGCTTATATGCGAAAGGCAGTCGTTCAGGAGGTTGCAAAGAATAAGATAAATGTCGAGTTGACAGAAAAAGTAGTAAAAAGGAGTTATAGAAACGTTAAAAAAAAGAAGTAAAGAATTTTGAAACATATTTTTGACGAAGTATACATTAATTTTGGCTACGCCCTTACACACTAAAAAGGTTCGGTTTAGAATTACAACGTTTAAAAAGTAACGAAACTACAATTGAACATTAATTACTTTGCTTTTGAAGTAATTTAAAAACAATTACAATTAATTTCTTAGTAAATTACTGAAATTACTTTCCCAGAATTTTGAAACTAAAAGGTAGGTGAAATGATCATGGCAAGAAAAATCTATTTCTTTGACTAAGGATATTAGTTATACATTTCATCTAACCATCTTTATAAGAAAAATTGACTATCCCCTGTTATTTGATCACGAAAAATTAAATGAAATATGTAATCGGTTTCGTTTTACTTCACGATCACACTTTCTAATGTATGTAATGTTAATGATGACCCTCGAAATATGGAATTTGTGGCAGAAGTAATGGTCGTTTCACCTTGGTATTTTTATTCCTTTTTCTTCCGTTCTCAAAATACTTAAGGTAGACATTATATCAAGGAAAAGAAGAACTAGGATTATCTTCATGTTTTTCTCTCTCATTCATTTCCAATTTTTTAAAGTTTTTGTAATTACAGTAACTGCCTAACAATATATCGACAACTGTTAGGACGCGACATTACTGCCAAATGTTCCCAAGCATTGATTTGTCATATTGCCTCAGTCATTTGCATAATATAAGCGTGTAATTAAAAAATAATTTGATTTTAATTGCAATTGCCCGTAATTCAATTGCTCGCAATTACTTCCTTTACAACTCTGATCTCACCTAATTTAACGTTTTGTGGAACTTCTGGAGTAAGTTTGGCGTACTCCAAAATCCTCTCAACGGACGTCATGTGACTCTCCACTTCAGCGGACTGCCTCACACCCCACTGTAACATCCCAGACAACATCATTGCTAGGGAGATCCCCAAACCAACGTCCCCACCTAGGACATCTGTAAAGCGGTTAATGACAGAAAAATTATTTAAAACGGGTTATTTCAAAAGAGGGGACGCTCTTACCCCAAAGTGATTTGTTATGTACGTCGATCGATAGTTCACAGAAAAAAAAACATTTCAAATCACATATTTAACCATTATGAACCTAATGGGAATCATAATAGAACGGAGGCAGTCAGTGCAGTACAGTAGAACAAAAACGTATTTGCTAAAAACACTTTTAACTTACCAGTTTGGAACAAGAAACTAAATGTAACGATAGCGATGTAAATGGTAGAAAGAAGGTCTAAATAGATTCCAAACAGCCTCGATGTAGCAATAAAGAGATACCAAGCTGAGGTATGCACATCCTGTGTAAAAGATCATTTTTTTATATTCACTGAAAGTAATTTTAACACACAAAAAATAAAAAAACCGTTTTTCCTCAAATAATATTATATTTAAGTTAAATTAAAGAACATGATTAAGGGAGGCGAGCGATACATATATACATGTACTCGTATATGTGTATAAATCTACTGCATTCAGAGAGAGAGAGAGAGAGAGAGTTACAAGGAGTTACAAGGAAAAGAAGTACCTCAAAAGGCCTTGCGGCCCATACGAGGAGGTACCAATGGCAACGAGTGCCACGGAAATTTTCTACACCCTCAAATAGTGTGCAAGATTTGGTCTAACCTATTCTTGAAATGATCCACAGAGGAACTGTTCACAACTTCTGAATGTAACCTGTTCCACGTGTCACAGATCTTATACGTAAAGTAATTCCCACACACACTAGTCCTAAACCGTTTCAAATCCAACTTCTAACCATTGTTGCGAGTTGGGTTATCATTTAAACTAAACATGCTTCTAAAATCGACATCGTTGAACCCGCGCAAGAGCTTGAAAACCTCGATCAGTTGACCGCGCAGCCTCCGAGTTTCCAGCGAAAACAAGTTCAGGGCGCGTAACCGTCGATTGTAGCCCATATGCCCAACGGAAGGGATTAACTTTGTGGCCCTCGCCTGCACTCGCTCCAGCCTCTCAATATCTTTCCTGAGGATGGGCGACCAGAACTGCACAGCATACTCCAGGTGTGGCCGAACAAGGGAATTGCAGAAAGAGGACAATCTCCTTGTTCCGAAATCGAAATTGCCTCCTGATATAACCCAATAGCTTTTGGGCTTTCTTTTCCACCTCTACGCACTGTTTCGTAAATTTAAGGTCGCTGCTAATTAGCACACCCAAGTCCTTTTCCAAATCAGTCGCCTCGATATTACTCCCCAACATCGAGTAGTCCGACTTGGGATTGGCGTAGCCAATGTGTATCACCTTGCATTTACCCAAGTTAAACGGCATTTGCCATTTTTCGGACCACTCTCCTATCCTACCTAGGTCCGCACGCAGTTGCTCTATCGCCTCGGGCGTCCCAACATTGGCCCCAAGCTTCGTGTCATCAGCAAATTTGGCGATCCGACTGACGCTGCCACCGTCGATATCATTTATGTGAATGATAAACAACAGTGGCCCCAAAACGGAACCCTGAGGAACCCCACTAGTGACCGAGGCCCAACCCGAACTAGCCCCTTTAATTACAACCCTCTGCCGCCTATTGTTCAGCCAGTTTTCAATCCACCAACCAGGCGCGGATCCAGGGGGGGGGGGGGTCGAGGGGGTCCGGACCCCCCCCCTGCTCACGGTGACCAACGATTTTTCGATTGCGTTTGTTTGCTCCTATATATGAAAAATAAGACCTGAAGACTTAAAATGGCTTAAGGTACATGTATCCCGGTTGCCACAAAATTAATTTCCTTAAAAAGAATAAAGAAAAAAAAGTTTATGTCCGATCCTGAGACATTTCAGACCTGGCCTGGGTGTGTGAACAAGCAGGATTTTGATAACGGGAATATACTTCAAATCCATCTAAAGCTATCTTCAAATATGAAAATTTCCTACCGAGGGGGGGTATCCCCCCCTCGGTACCCCCCCCTGGCACTCGCTTCGCTCGCGCGTATATCAGTAACGAGCCCCACCAAGACTGGATCCCCCTCTGCTTAAATTCCTGGATCCGCCCCTGACCAACCTACTTCCCCACCGATACCCAGCGCGCGCATTTTGGCCATTAGCCGGCGGTGAGGTACCTTATCAAAGGCTTTCTGAAAGTCGAGATAAAGTATATCAATCGCCCTACTCTTATCATACTCACTCAAGATGCCGTGGAAAAACTCGAGCAAGTTGGTGAGACACGATCTATGCCGTCTAAACCCATGTTGGGAGTCCCCAAGCAGCTTGTAGGAATCCAAATGGTCAACGATCCTATCCGCTATTATACCCTCTAATAATTTACTTACAACCGAAGCGCGACTAATGGGACGATAGTTCCCTGGACTTTCGTGATCCCCTTTCTTGAAAATAGGGGTCACGTTGGCTTCCCTCCAGTCACCAGGCACCTGGCCCGTCTCCAACAATTTGTTGAAGACTGTAGCCATGTGGGGAGCCACCTGGTCGCGCACCTCCCGCAACACTCTGGGCAGGAACTGGTCTGGCCCAGGAGGCTTAAACGCGCTCAGTTTGTCTATTCTATCGACAACGACTGTCGCGGTACACCGAACACTATCCAGACCAGCACCTTCGTGCCTGATGCCTGGCTCGGGGATGACGCGGGTGTCCTCCCTGGTAAACACTCCCGCAAAAGTACATTAGTTCTTCGTCACGTTTCGCTAGCCTAACCTTCGCCTTCACTTCCCTACACAGGCGGACATACGCCTCAGTGTTCTCATGGGAACGATTGACCTTTGCCCTCCTATACGCGGTTTTCCTATTTCAGATAGCCGAAGCGATTTCCCGACTGAAATTGAAGCAGGGGTGACCGGTTTTGAGGGTATGGCAGCAGACTGCAGCACCATAAACTGATCCCGGAATGCACTCCACACTCCCTCAACATCGTCGCCGACCTCTAACCCCATCTCACCTACACTATCCCGGAGGCTAACAAAGTCCGCCCGCTGGAGATCGAGAGAGAGAGAGAGAGAGTTGCAAGGACAAAAGGAAGCCTCAAAGATCTTTCGAGCTACTCGGGGAGGTTCCTGTTAGTAAAGTAGTGCATTTTTTTTAATTATTCTAGCAGTAGTAGAAAACTGGGTAGAAAAGCATAAGGCTCTCTCCCCACACTCCGCTCCCTCTCCGCCAGACGTGGGTACGGAAAAAGGGTGAAGGAAATACCTTGACCCTGAAAAAATAGCCAAGGAAATTTTACAGTAAAGAGGAAAATATATAAACTAGTTCGACAATTACGTTATGCACACGTGGTAACCGTACATTAGAGAGCATGGTTCTATGAACTATTTGGTATCGTCACAAACACTTCGAAACTTCGAACATATATTTTGATTTCATACAAAATATTTACAGCTCTATTTACCTAGGTATCGGGCCAACGAAGACCCCATGACCCACTCCAGGCTAATCTCAAAAGTAGGGCAGCTAAACAAGTTGAAGTGGACAATCCGGACAAAAGCACCAAACTTTCCCTACTTGTATATTTTGGACCAACAATTAAAAATATCCCCGGAACCACCTTCAGAGACCATTACTTGGCCGCCATATTGGATTTCAAGATGGCCGCCATAGACAAAATGGAATTTCTGATATAAGTTTCAATAGAGAATTCCCTTGGCATGTTTGGCATCAAACTATGTTTTTTGGCATGATCAGATCAATAAAACAACTTTTAAGCTGATCAGAAGTATGTTTACTGCAGAAATCACACTTCGTACAACATATACAGTGAAAATCGTGAATATTTTAACACAAAAACCATGTTCAAGAAAACCATGTTTAAGAAAAATCAACGAAACTATAACAATTGAAGATTTCACCCACCAAAAAGTAGACCTTTAGCTCTATAACTGAATGTGGGAGAGGAAAATTGGCAAAATATGTGCATTTTAAAAAATGAAATTCTACAAAGGTCAAAATGCTACCCTTTCATATTTGCACAATTTTCATGCATTATTCGTGATTCTATAGAAAACTTGTATTAACAACATTTGTAGAGTAAGGGCAGGGCTATTAAATGGGTACCATAAAATGGAAATATCTTGGCATTTAGCATTGCAATGCCTACTGTCCCAACTCACCCCCTGTCCCGAACTGTCCCAACTCACCCCGCTCGACGCTATATGTTAAACTGCACAGTTGCAGCTACACAGTTCTGTACACTTCCACCTGGCCTTCTTGCAAGCACACCTGGTGCCACATCCACTCTTGCTCTTGCAGTCGCATTTGACCAATTCGCTGCAAGCTTTAGATGCTACTGGTCTTGTGGTCCAAACTGGTGTCCATGACTGGGACTCTTCGCTAAAGGTCCATCCCCATCCTTCAGGAGTTGGAAGATTCTGTTCACTTCTCTCACAGGTCGACCATATTCCTCCCTGGTATGTGACCCTCCTGGTGTGTTGGAGAAGAGCATCCTGAGTTGGTGGGATAGTCTCCATAGCTTTTCCCTTCTGACAGAACATGACCTTTCTTGCCTCATCTACACGTTCAATGTCACTGGTGTTGTCATAGAGGACAACTGTGTACCGTTCAAGAAGCTTGAAGTGGGGAGTTTCGGCGTCAACATCTGCAAATGGATTTCGTGCCATGAATGTGAATGCTTGTGTTACCTCAGGGTAATGGTGCCATGCTGCCCATGCCGTATTCTTGCCTCTTCCGTAAAAGGATGATGTTGTATCACATCCCGTGAAGCAGTGAAACAGTGGTAGGGATGTGCATCTCTCTTCACCCAAAGAGGCACAGATTGTGTTAATATGATGGTAAGTGAAGTTTTTCCCAGTGCCAAAACCAACCCAAATATTTACTTCAGATCTTATGGACGTCAAGTGATGGAATTTTCCTATTAGAATGACAATAACATCCGTGTCTACAGTTCTGATCATGCAGTTAATGTGCCCTTCCTTTATTGCATCTTGAAGATGAATGAACAGTCTAGTGTCTGCCTCCTCATGGTCGCATCTTGGCATTGTGCGGTCGGCCCCATTGATGATGAATTCAGGTCCTGATGTAATAACAACTTCTTTGTTGTTAGGAACTTCCATTGCAGCAACCTTGTCTGATAGGAAAGCGAACAGTTCTTGCTTGCTTCTAGAGTCTCGAAGGAAGTCATGCCAATTTAGGGGTAATTTGGTTTTTCCTTCAACCTTTCTTCTGATTCCTTTTCCCCGTTTTTCTCTGGTAGTCTCTTTTAAGGTGCTTGCAGTGTAGGTATCCCAGACGATGTCAATTCGCTGGCAAGTTTCTAACTGTTTCTAACTCCTTTGGTCTTGAAGTTCTGGCACACTGCTGTTGCAAGTTGGCTTTCGACTTGAAGAATTCGGTCATAACTCACACTGATACCCAATTCATATAGTTGTGTAATTAATGATTTTGACCGAATTTCAGTATGAATCTTCAGACCAAGATACAGAGGCAATGGTGGTTCTCTTTCCAAAGAATGGCGAACCTTAGATGATGATGTATGCTTGTTCCTAAAATTAAAAAGGATAAGTTGCGAGACAGTGAGAGTTGCAGGGGAGTCTTCTGGTGTTTGGTCCTTCACGTCAGCACCATTTGTGATCATAGATATAAGGGTTTTCAAGGTTGTAGGTACCGATTCCTGTTGACAACCAGATGGAAAGGCACCTGCAAACTTGAATCCAGTAAAGTTGACGATTTCCTTGCGTATGATTCTAGCAGCTTTTGCAAGAATCATAGTATCTCCCTCAAAATTCTGTCTATTTGTCTCTCTGAGCATTTCCTGAATTCCCTGCTGAAAAACTAAGATTTTGTTCTTGCCATCACTCACTTCCTGGGCATATGGGAAATACTCCAGAATCTTCTCTCTGAATCGTCCTCTGTTCATTTCCTTATTAATACCTAAGTCCCGAAGTCTTTTTTGATACAGATCAAATAGCACAGAAAACTTCATTTGAAAGATTCCTTCTTCCACGCAATTTTCTACATGATTAACGACCTCAACTATTGCCTTTGCTTTCATCAAGTTTTCTTCATAGCCTTCTTTCTTGCTCTGTTTTTGTCTCAAAAGTGAGCGGTAACGGTTCCGATAAAATGTCAAGCATTGCAGATGATACTTGGCTTCAATGGCCATGAGATCACCACCTCCTATTCTAGACATTAGTTCTGTGTCACTGAGTTCTGTAGCCATCATTCGTAAATTGACGTCAGCGCCAAATGTACTGAATTCGTGAAGATGCCCATGTGTTTGTTGACAAAACACACAAGTTGCTTTGTCCATAGGATGCCGCTGAACCCGCTTCCCCGTAGATGAACTGGTTTCACCTTCATCCGCCCTTTCTCTCTTTTTGTAGCCCTTTCAAGCTTTTCTTTACTAAATTTAACATGGCATGACTTGTGCCACACAGCTTTATTCTGAACCAGATCTTCAACAGTCACCTCTTCATTGAAAAGAAGAGGAATTGGTAGTCTTCCAAGATTCTTGAATGCGTTGACATTCTCCATAAATGTTGCATATGCTTCAGTTTTTTTACCACTCACAGCATTGAGTGGACATTTAAGAGTCTCACCTTTGCTCTCTTGACAAACCATGCATTTGCTCCAATCCATGTTCACAAATCACCTGCAAAACAGAAAAGCACATATTATATAGTTATATTATTAAATATTTTACATTAAATAAACATTTAAGGGTAATTCTGATTATTTTATAGCAAACCTGGCATCGAAATATGTAGGTTTAGGGACTATTTATTTACAATTACTCCTCACAATAGTTTGTTGATTTCTAGCTGGCAGCCATCTTGGATTTCCAAAATGGCAGCCAAGATAGGGTTGTGCGTCTTGGTTCCGGGGAAAAATTGGTAGCTAAGGTCCTGAACAACATTTGAGCCAAGTTTGGTGCTTTTGTCCAGAATGTCCACTTACTTCAAAAATCAGGGTCTAAGCTACTGCACTAAAATGATTAAGCAAACTCTCCATGTCTACACCCATGTATGCGCAAAGTCATCACGATGGCAAGGTGATGAAATGCTTCTACAAGAAGAGGGTTGAAACAAGAATTGAGAAAAGAAAGAAGATTTTCGACACCATTCCCACACCCTTCACACGCACCCAGCTACTTAAGAGAAGAAAAAGAGAAAAAAAGAAATCGTGACGACAGAAACGCAACTTTACCACACCTAATCCATGCCATGCATTTTTTTTTTTTAGTTTTTGTTCATTCGGAAATTATGTATTTCTACAAAATACTTGTCTAGTCTACTAACAAAGCAGGCAAGTGTGTGAGCGTGTTTTCTGTAATTGCGAGTCCGTGATGTGTATGTGTCTGCCAACTCGTGGAATGTCGCCGAGTTTCAACTTGGGTTTCCCGCCGTGAAAGGTGTTAATGCGGCAAGGGATATATTAGTCGTTCATATTTCACGGTGTTGTGTCACCACAAGAGTGGAGAAAATCTTTCCGGCAAGGTAAGAGAGAGAGAGAGAGAGAGAGACCTCGCAACTTATTTTAATCTCCATAATCAATACACACAACCTATAAACACATGCTGTTCTCACCAAAGAAAACGAAAGCCTGACGTTGGGTGCTTCGGTGCCCCATGTATCGAAATGCTTCTCTCATTGGTTAATTCGAACACCCAATCTTTCTATCTTCCTTGTTCTTTGTTTGTTCATAATAAAATTTGTTTTTAATTAACAATCCCATTAAATTTCATTTATCTTCATACAATAAAATAAAATAAATGCATGAGAACTGATAATATCCTCATGAAGAATGGACGCTGCAGTTAATGGCTGGACATTTTTTTTGTCTTACCTTCGCAAATCTTTTTCCCTGAATTTTATACAATTAGCTGTCATCTTTTGGTTAATTTGCTGTACACTTTACCATGCTACGTTTGAGGCATCAAACCATCTCTTTTAGACTTTGCTAGGAATACAGAGTAAAGCCTGTCTACCTCAAAAGTGCACTTTTTCTACAAAGTCCATATCTCTTTATATAAACGTAGGCCTATCTAAACTTAGCAGATAGCAGTGTACGAATAAGGGGATGCCTACTTTTGGCCCAACGTCTTTAAAACAATGTAAATTCCTCTATTTTTTTATTCAAGAAGAGAAACTTGGAGTAAAAAAAAATAAGTTTAGAAGATAATTTGCCGTCGACTGTAGGCATTAAAACTGATGGAAATTTTCATCGGATAGCCAGGTTGAAACCAATCAACAATAGACTTCTATAGATTTTTCACAACATAGTAACGACTAGGAAGAACCACAATGTAATGTGTAAACAAATCACGGCAGTTGGCCTTTTTATGGTGTCAATGAACAATCCACTTATCATCTGCATGAAGGAAGACGAATTGAAAAGTTGTTAAAATGTCTTGTAATGTATTTGTAAATAGCTGTCACAATATTAAAGAATTTAAATATTTAATTTTTGAGTTCGAAATCTATACAAATTTTTGAGACTAAATTTAATTGCGTAAAATACAGTTTAGAAAATTTCGTAAGTACCTAGTAGGGGTACTAACCTGGTGGGTATCGAACTGGGAGGACGCTGCATTTTGGGCTCCGAAAGCCCTAATTGTTGATAGCCCTTGAAATGTTGAACTTAAATGGCTGAAGACGGGACTTCGAGCTTAACAAGAGAGAAGGAATTCAGAGAGTGAAATGTATTTATGATCTGTCCACGCAATTATACGAGTATTCATAAATCAACAAATATGAGATAAAATCAATAACATTCAGACAAATAAAAAAAACAAGAAGTTTCGCGAATGAATGAAAGTGAATTTCTGTTTAAAAATGACGAAAACTAAATTACTTACTTATCCCTTCGAGTCTTTTAATGTCCCTCGCAGAACACAGATAAACCCATCGCACAAATATAAATGCAAATCCGAGAAGAACAGTTGGTATCAAAATCCAAAAGTTCAGATACAAAATCATTCCAACAATACCAAAGAAGGTGAATGTAATCTGAAAGATTCAAACCATATTACTGACCAATTCCGAATATTTTTTTTATCAGTTAAATTCACTCTTTTTGTGTTTAAAATGGGACATCTTTTAATTTTCAAATACGGTTCAAGGACATCACACGACGATGACGATGTTTCTCCTAATTTGACGAGTCTGTTATAATTTTAAGAATGAAAGTCGGCTTTAATCTTTAATTTACTTCTGATGACAATTAACAGTTCAAAATATTCCTTCAGCCACTCTCTCAACGTTAAAAGTAAAACGAGAAATCAGCCATATTGAAGTGCCTACACTTCCACAAAATTTGAATCTCTATTTTGTTGGTGTCATCTTGCATTGTAAACGGACATACGAATTTCTTCTAAAATTACTCGAAAAAATTATCAAAGAATCGAAGTAATTCCATTAAAAATAGGAAAAATAATGAAGGTCAATAACTAATGATGGGGTTGTTTAACCTCCTTCGCAACATCTAAGGTCCTATGACGGAGGGAACCTGCAGTTTTACGTGGGATCCGAACCACGGGTCGCTACATAGTCAGAACGTAGAGGACGGTCTCCCGCCCAACTACTATCCGACCCACTGTCGCTTAACTTCACTGATCAACGAGAAGCGGTGTTTCGACATTCGCTATGACATAGCACTAATGAAGGTTAAATTTTGCTTGTTCCACTGCTATGTTTATTTTTTGTTCTTAAATGAACGCGTGTTAGTTAGACGGTTGCCATGGCAACTAATCATGCAAAGGGGAAAGATTTCTTACCGTCATGTAATCAAACATAGCTGGAGGGAGAAGATCATCCACCTGACCTATGTCTTTGGTGAAACGGTTCAGAATTTGACCTGTAATCGAATGAGTACGAAATGATGAGCTACTTTTATGTAAAATGGGCTAAAAGAAATTTTCTTTGGGGGATAAAAAGTATTTCTCTAAATCGGCAAGATGGATGAGCTGACAGAGTTTGAACATAACTTTCACACACACACACACACACACACACACACACACACACCCACACATTAAAAAATTAAGACCATTAATGCTAAAAGGAACCAGAACTGTAAGCTAAAGTGGAAAAAGCAAAAAGAAACAAGTCAGCTCCAATTTTTAAAAATAATTTCCTCATTACCTTTGCAGTGCATAATTTTTCCCAAAATGGAAAACTAAAATCGGAAATTAAATATTTGTGTACTTTTTGAGGAAACTTTTATGACATCAACGACGATGTAAAATTTAGCAGATACGTCGACTCGACATTCAGTTACTCTCAAAAAACTGACCTACGCTTTGGCTTTGTTTTCGTGAGGGGATGGGGGGAGGGGAAAGAAACTTGGAATTTTACTCTCTCTCTCTCTCTCTCTCTCTCTCTCTCTCTCTCTCTCTCTCTCTCTCTCTCTCTCTCTCTCTCTCTCTCTCTCTCTCTCTCTCTCTCTCTTCAGAAGTTGTGAACAGTTCCTCTGTGGATCATTTCAAGAAAAGGTTAGACCAAATCTTGCACACTACAGTATTTGAGGGTGTAGAAAATTTTCCGTGGCACTGTTGTCATTGGTACCTCCTCGGTATGGGCCGCAAGGCCTTTTGAGGTACTTCTTTTCCTTGTAACTCCTTGTAACGCCACTTTGTCCATCTTTTTCTCTCACCAATAGGGTGCGTCTCGAAGAAGTACATGGGAACCCGAATGACGGAGGAGAACATGCTGTTGTGAAGGTTTCTCGATGACGTCATGCACATACGGAAGAAGAGAACCGTCCTCCCCAACGCGATCACTATGAGAACCACCGTGATGCCTTTAGGGAAGGGAAATGAAATGTAATGAATGGTTCTAACCTGGCAACAGATTTATCAGCACCAAAAATTACGACATACCTTCTTCCATTTTTAAATAACATTTACCAAATCTCATACAACATTCCAGCAGATAAACACAATATATATAAAATCATACCTATCCCACACAATAATTTCTGAATGTCTTCGCTTCGTTTATCATATACTCTTTTAATTGCATTCGCTGCCAAATGAATTATATTGGTAGCATTAGCCACCACTATCAACTTAGAGTAAACGGATATCTTGACATTTCAACAAGATCATCACTCCCTCTACATAAACCGTCAAAATTTTTCATTAGAGACCATTCATACTCAAAACATCATCCTTTACACACTTCACATTTCAAAATTAATAACTATTAACACCAACCAATTGACACTTTCAAATTTTAGAATAGTTACACAAATTAGATAAAAAAAGAAGAAAGAAGAAAAAACACCCTAAACGACTACACTTCCTATTAAAATGTAGATTAATTTGGATTATATTTTTTCAAATACAGTATATTCAAAATAATCAGTTAGATAAATAAATTGGTGTTCCCTGGGAACAAAATATAAAATAAAATTATTAGTACAAGTTTTGGATCACCTGAAGATCCGTCACCCCAGCCTTTTTTAGTTAGCTTTATAAGGCTAACTAATGAGAATATCACGACCTAACCTAACCAATCGTCAAGGACGTACAGTTGACCTAACGATTGGTTAGGTTAAGTCGTGATATTTTCGTTAGTTAGCCTTAAAAAGCGAACTAAAAAAGGCTGGGGTGACGGATCTTCCGGTGATCCCAAGTTTTTAATAGGTAAGTATTCAAAGTTTATTCAAAGTCTACGGATTTATAGTCAAACCATGCCTCTACAAAATGTCATACACTTTTGTGAATAATAAACTTACAAAATACCACAACTACCAAGATTTTGAACTTCACATCCTAGGCCATTAGGTCAAATCGTGAAGCTGCTTTTAATGTCTGTCTCAAAAGCTAAAAGTAAATGTTTGGGAACACTGTATTTATGTTCAAAATATGAAAATACAAAATTATTTCCATATTATAATGTTAGCATGAACTAACTAGTTAGAAGTAGGCTTTGATCTACTATCCAACTTAATGATTTATGGATATTGTAATCTGATGTTTTACATAACCGTGCGATGTAACGAATACGGTTCTTGTTGTTGTTGTTTAGCCGATCAGTCTACCCTGATCGAGCAAGCCGGCGACACGCAAGTAACCGATCGCCCTCTCCGGAGTGGACCAGAGGTTCAGTGCACTAGTGATGTTGTGTTGTGTTTGTTGTTGTGCTAGAGCGGTACAGTCTGTCATAATGTGTTCAGTTGTTTGTGGTGTGTCCTGGCACAAGTGGCAGGTGTCGTCTGTGGAGTTTTCTAGTCTGTGTCTACAGTATATGTCCGTAAGTTCGGGTGATGTCCACATCGGAATCGTACTAAGTTAACTCGATCCGATCTGCTCAGGCTGATCTCTGACCTGTTAATGGGTGGCGGCTTCGCACCTAGGACTGCATTCGGACCGAGTCGTGTCAGTGCTTTGTGGGTTAGATGTGTGTGTATGTGTTTTCTGTACTGTGTGATGTCTGTGGGCGTGGTATGGAATGGAGTATTTGGTATAAGTCTCCTGGTGTTATCTTAATGGTGCGAGGTGTGGTGCATGATTGTACATGTAGTGGCAAGGTGTTGTGGGTTAGTTGTCGCTGCTGCCATGAATTGTTCCCTCACGTTTAAATGTTCCCTAACTTTCAGTATTTTTGTTTCTGTGTGCAGGTGTTCTATTGGTGTTGTTTGAGTGCATCCTGTAATGATACGAAGTGCGTTGTTTTGTATTGTCTGTAAGGTTTATATGTGTGTGTTTGAGATAATGGGTGCCCAGCATGGGCTAGCATAGTCCATAACTGAGCGAATATATTGTTGTATATGTTGTTGCTGTTGTTTCCTGCTGGTGTCCAAATTTTGTGCCTGTTAGTACCCTAAGCGTGTTAAGTCTGACGACATTTTTTTTAATGTCCTGAATGTGGTTTGCAAAAGATAATGATGTGTTGCATGTGACCCCAAGTATTTTGGTCCTGTGAGTGTGTGGAATGTTAGTGTTGTTTAGTGTAAGCTGTGGAGTTATCTGGTGTTCTTTTGTAGCTTGTAACAAGGTGATGGTTGATTTTGTGGGCGCTACTTTGAGTCTATTGTGTGTGAGACAGTCTTGTATACTGTTTATGTATGTTTGTAGGTTATTTGTAGCGGTGTCGATGTTGTTGTGGGTGGATGTTAGAGTGATGTCATCTGCATATGATAAGGTAAGCTTGTTATCTATGGGTGTTGGAATGTCATGCATGTATAAGTTGAAGAGTGTTGGTGAGAGAACAGAGCCTTGAGGGACCCCGTTCGGAAAAAGCTTGTTTTTGGATGACTTGCCATTAAATGTGACATGTGAGTATCTTCCTGAAAGATAGTTGCTCAGCCATCTTTTAGTGTTATTGTGCATGTTTGTGTTGAGTATTTTGTTTATGAGAGGGAAGCGTGGGATAGCATCAAATGCTTTACTAATGTTTATTGTTGCTAATAGTGTACGTTGAGCTGGTCGTCTGGAGTTGGTGCCATCCATGATGTGCTGCGTAAGGTTAGTGAGTAATGTCATGGTTGAGTGGTGAGGGTTGAATCCATGTTGAGTAGGCGATAGTGGTAGGTGTGGGTTGGTGATTTGTAAGATTAGTCTTTCTGTTACTTTGGAAGGTGTGCATAGTAAAGTAATGGGTCTATAGGAAGCTGGTTCTGTTGGATTTTTGTTTGGTTTGAGTAGTGTAATAATTTTACCTTGTTTCCATATGTCAGGAATAATACAGTGTTGGTATGTATATGTGCTGATACTTGTGAGAGCTAGTATTCCCTGTGGGCCCAAATGTTTAAGGTGTATGTGCTAGATATGTTGTAGAAATATATGAGTATGCTGGTAAATAATAAAATCTGGGGTGGGTACTTGTCATCTTAAATTCTGGAAACACTATCACTCTATGTATAGATTGAGAATTGAGCTTTCAATAGCGTATGAACTTCGATTTAATAAGGAAAATTCATGAAGGAAGCAAGTAGCAGTAATATTTCAAGTATATAATTTGTCTTAATAACTACAGTAAATCAATCATGAAATAACATTCACCCTAACAGTATAATACAATGACAAGAACGAAAAAAAACGAGGAAGTAAGTATATAGCTTAGTCTAAATAATTTATCATATATAAATATTTAAAACTTGATAGGCTCATTGTGTTAAAGTAGAAGTAAGTTTTCTTAAGCCTCCGTGTTTAAAGGATCTCTCCCTTTTACTTCTGTACTAAAGTAAATCTTACTGATTAAAAGGTAAACTCACACACAATCTGAACTACTTGGAAATTTCAAATGACACTAATACCAAATGTCACATATACTCGTATTATCTGGTATTCCTAGCACCAGATACAGAGCGAAAAAGGAGCAGGGTACAAGAATGTTTAAGCAGGCGATACCTAACACTGAAAACAAGAGAGTAAATGGTACAGTAACAGCTTACCTGTATAAATATAGACATAAAGAAATCTATCTTCTGATGTGAAAGTGAAATCTGTTCCATTGGTTGCAATTTCCTCAAAGACTTGCTCTTTCAAGGTCTTATTTCTATTACGGGCCGATTCTCCGTACAATTGCTCCTTATTCGTCCTGTAAACATTCAAACTATATATATATATATATATATATATATATAGGGTAATTACACATGATCTTCCCGATTTTAAACATTTATCATGAAAAAACTAACAAAGCTACAGCGAAAAGCAAAATATACAAATAAAGAAGAACTCAAAAAGTTTTATTTACAAGTTATTGAAGTTCAATATGAGTTTCTTTTGTGGCTCTGCAGACATCAAAGCGCTATTCTGTTTCCCTCCATACATTTTGAAGCATATCATACTGAACTTCTCTAACAGACTCACCTATCCTTTCCTTCAAATGTTCCAAAGATGTTGCCATTGGTGGAACAAAACTTCATTTTTGACATAGCCGCAGAGGAAGAAGTCAAGGGTGGGTTAGGGTCGGGCGAACGAGCCAGCCAAGGAATGCGTCCCCCCACGCCCGATCTAACAATCAGGCAATTGCTCATTCAGGAATGTTATAACCTCATTGTGGAAATGGGGTAGCGTACCATCCTGCTGAAACCACACATTAGCTTTGACCTCTAGCAGCTGGGGCATCAGCCATAGCTGTAGCATAGCGCGGTAAATGATACCGTTAATTGTTTGTTCAGCAAATAAGAATGGATCGCGCACTTTCTCAGCGGTAAGAGCACAAAACACGTTAACTATCTCTGACGTGTTCAACGTTACAAATAAACATTCTCTGAAATATTCTTTGTTTGTGTATCTTCCTTTTCGCTATAGCTTTGTTAGTTTTTCATAATAAATGTTTAAAATCGAGAAGATCATTTGTAATCACCCGGTATACTAACCAAAAATTACGGACCTCACTATACTGTTGGTCCATAACGAGTTCTAATGACAGCTTAAATGCACTGTGGTATGGGTTCTATGTGATTTTGGGGTACAGATAAATCCATTTACCCATTTACAGAGTTGTCTTCAGTCAAGAATGGGAGAAAGTCATTTCCATTCTAACCATGCGCAGAGAGCTTAAGGAACTACGATTTGGCAATTGTGCTCGATTATCGAAGGAAATGAGGCAGACTTTCAGCATCGCTCCTACCCATTTCACCAGATCTTGGTCCCATTGAGATTGTGTGTTATATGTTGGAATGTGCTGTGAAGTAGTATAACCCACTACTATCAACACGCAAAGAAATGAAGGGTGCAATACTCAAGGAATAGGATAAAATGGACTCGTTTACACCCCAGCAGCAAATGGAATCCGTGCCACGGTGCATTCGCGCTGTCATTCGAGCACGTGGCCCCAACGTCAATATCCTTGATATTGTGGTGAGGTTTCTAATTTTTTTAAATAGAAAACTTATTTTGACTCCCTTATTATTGTTGAGGAAACAGGGAACAGTAAACTTAATCATAATTCCTCTAGTTGACAAAAGACTGTGGTAAACATCAAACCTTATGTACCACAACAAGAAAAATAGTACCAGAGTACCATATCAACGTACCAGTACGAGAGCCAGTAATCGGACCCTGTGTAGAGTACCTGTGCCAAGACGTTGAGAATCATGAGGAAAATGATAACGAAAGGTCCTCCGCCCGCCATGAAGTACTGGAGGTACACTTTGAATTGGACGGACCCTACTGATTTTGTCTCAGCACCAACATCTTTCTTCTGCTCTGGTTCCTATTTACAAACAGGTTCAATTAAGTTAGACTAATGAGTAAAGTAGTCTATCTGCAATGTATAATGTACAGCAAAAGGTTCTGTTTTCCTTTGCAATTCCTAATGAAAATATTGAAAGAAGTTCAGCTCCAAGTCAAAATTCATCTAAAACTTTTGAAAGAGATGTAAAAATCGAGTTCTATTTATCCGGTGCCTTAAGTACTCTTAATATATTTTAATTAATTAAAAGAATCGCAGACGAAAATGGAAAACAGGTTGCAAAGAGGTTGAAGAGAAAAAGAAGAGTCAGACTGAAACGGACACGAGATAAACAAACAAACCATATTTTTCGAGCAGTTCTAAAACGGTAACTACTACGTTACGTGGCCCTGAGAGAGAGAGAGAGAGAGAGAGAGAGAGAGAGAGAGAGAGAGAGAGAGAGAGAGAATTGACCTTATCTTGTTCTGCATCTGGATAGAGGTCGTCTTGATACAACGACAGGACAGAGCCTTCAAAGGCAGAAGCTGCTATTAAATTCGTGTTGTCGAACGCCGTCTCCTGCAGATCGTTGGTCGACCCATGCAAAACACTCCCTAAGGAAGTATAATTTTATGAGTCTTAGCTTTTGTTATTGTCGTGAAGTGATCTTAAATTAAAATAATTTGAATTACTCGTACGTTTCAATTTAAACTAATAATGATCACATCGTTTAATTGTTCACCAGACACAGACAATAATTAACACTTCTAACTTCTACTGTATATAGTTTTTATTCTTTTAACGCGATGATGATGGCTTCAGTTACAATTGAAACGATTTCCATTGTTAATTGCCTTTTTAAATATGTAACCTCGTTTTAATTAATTCTAAATTTATTAAATAAATATAAAAGGGTAACTTAAGAAAAAGGAAGTTCTATTTCGGGTAATTTCGAGTAAGTTTCTCTTCAAAAGAAATATAATTGTGGGGTCCCGCGTCTTAAGGTTTCTAAGCGCCAAAATTAAAATTCGCCACAAATCGCCTCCAAAATTCAGTAATATTCTGGCAATAGTATCTGTTATTAATTAAGCTAGAACGTTCATTTTTGGCTAAATTAGAGTTCTAAGTATGCTAATAAAGATGTTGATGAGTTTTTGGAATAGATTTTCATATTTTATATTTTATATATATATATATATATATATATTTTTTTTTTTTTCTTATTATGCCGAACTTTGGGTGCGATTTCTGGCACAGAATGAGGTGAAAAAAGTAGTTCGCTTCATAAGGTTTTCAACCATACTTCTAGTGTCGTAAGGTCATTATAACCCAAACCACACGATAGAGGAAGGGTGAAAATAGTGATATCCATCAAAAACACGTTTTCGCCTGTTGTGGCGCCTAGGTACCTTAAAACGCGCGACCCCTCAATATATCCTTTCTTTCAATAAAAACAAGGTTTCTACTTAGGGATCAGAACCAAAGTTATTAAGAGGATAGTTAGTTTGTACAATCAGCAGCAAAATTACACATATTAATGATTAATTTTTATTTAGGAGACATCTTTTATTTTCTGCAGGAATTTAACCCCTAATACACGACTGGGTCGAATTCGTATCGTATAAAAGCGATCAAAGGAGTGTAATTATATAAAAATGAAATTTCAAGGCTTACAGGCTTCGCTTGCTCTCCGGATTTTGGTTGCTTTAGTAACAAAGCAACTATCTTTCTCCTCCTTCTGCGCCGCTTTCAGCGATGTTTGTTCCTCTTCACCCTCTGCGACGATCTCTGCGAAGTCCACTCCCTGGTGTTTCATCTGATTGTACGTTCCCTGTGCCTCCACGTGGCCCTGAAATTCCCCAATCCTGTCAGCCATTTCTGTCTTTCCATATTTTCTCTTTTGTAAATCATTCCTACAATTCCTTATTGACATTTCTATCACAAGTAAACAAGTTTCCAGTCAGTCGTCCCTCGGTCAATCTGAATTCGAACTTACGTTCCTCAGGATGAGGATATGACTGGTGGTCTTGAGGAACTGCTGCTGATGCGTGGCCAGGATGGTGACCTTACGACTGAGGAACCTCGAAATGCACTGCTCGAACAAGTGCTTGCCCACGTGGGCATCGACGGCGCTCAAAGGGTCGTCCAGGAGGTAAATGTCTGCATCGAAGTAAACCGCTCTGTTAGAACCAATGAATTGGTTCCACGTAGGAAGGAAGGAAATATTTCAATCATTTGATAAGAAATTATTTATTCTACGCATCGAAGAAGATTTTCGACCTGAACTGCTTTAGACCAGTAGGCACCAGTAGTATGACCGCAAAATGGGAGAGTGCAGAGCAATTGCAATGTTGATCATATGAGTGCCAGTGCCAACCCCTCCCTCCAAGGTGCCAACCCCCCACTCCCAGGGTACCAGAAAAAGAAAAAATAGGAAAAAAGGGGGCAAGGTGGAATCCCCCAAGCTGCCACAAGCTGGGGGAATCCCACCTAAACAGGAGTGGAGGTAGATCTCCCCCCAAAAGTGTTTCCCTAGCTTAGGAAGGTAAGAGAGAGAGAGAGAGAGGAGAGAGAGAGAGAGAGAGAGCATCCTTTCGTCTAGATCGCCAGATGCATAATGAGATTTCATCCGAGCATCAGCTGACTTAGAAGTCGAAATCCGCCAGTTGGCATAGAAGGCACAGTCGACTGGCATAACCAGCCAGTTGGCATAGAAGACATTTGGCTTAGTGTATTAACTTTTGAGCAGCCATTTGAATTAAACACACACACACACACACACACCGTTATTAATAATAAATACATTCGTTTTACAATGACTCCAACAATTCTCGACTATTTATTTTATTTTATTTGATCCCTTTACAGGTCTCTTATTAAAATAAACAGCTAATTGTTATTAATAAAGAAACATTCCCCGACTCTCTCTCTCTATATATATATATACCCCAATACACACCCACAAAAAATACAATCTGGATCCCCTATACACTCGTGCAGCAAGCATCATGTTGCTCAAATGCTGCCCTCATGCTACTCTCGCGTCCATCTTCCGCGCTACTCAAAATTTACCCAAGTCATGCCGTTAAGATCGTTACATGGGTAATATATTGAGTTTATATTGTTGTATGTACATCATTAAGAATTATTATTATTATATTTAAAAATAAATACATTATTTAACTTGACCCTTTAGTGTGCTCTTATTAAAAATAAACAGCTAGTTGTTATTAATAAATAAATAAGTATAATTAAATAGTTGAAGTAGTATATATTCACTGCATGCATTATATCATACAAAGAAACCGATATTACATTGCGGTCGTTCGGTCGCTAATAATTAAAACTTCATACCCATACCTGCCTTACGGCTAAGCTTTCGCTGAAGCCTGATATTTACCTTTCCACTTATTAAAGATTTTCCTTAAAAGGGGCAGCTAAGGTTTACAAATTCACTAATGACATGTAAATTCACTTTGCTTGTTGGTTTTGAGCTTATAGCGAACCGCGGATAATCATCAAAAGGTCATTATGAACCCATATGGTTAAGCTCTCGCGGACACCTGCCATTTACCTTTCCAGTCATTAAAGATTTTCCTTAAAACGAAGTGCTACCGTTTACAATTTCGTTAATGACCTGTAAATTCACTTTGCTTGTTTGTTTTGAGCTTATAGCGAACCGCGATTAACCCCCAAACGGTCATTATGAATCCCACAACTGCCTAAGCTCACACATAGCGAAAAAATATTCTCTCCTATATATATATATATAAAAAAGTAGGTCGAAAACAATGCATATACAAAACATGATTTGCGTTAACTTTTTTCTCATTATGCATGAACTAATATGAATTTTGCGCTAAATAACAATTTATTTTTTCGCATTTTATCCCCATCATCTTTTTCGATTTATTGCAGTACCAGACTTATCTCATTTATATTAAATCCGCCCCAAACTCTAAAATTCGGCATTTTTAAACTGAAACAATTATAATACGAGGTTTTGCCGCAAAGAAAACCTCCTTCATGTTTATTTCTGTGGACACATAATATTTACCTTTCCACTTATTAAAGATTTCCCTTAAAAGGGACAGGTACGCAAGAACGGATTGAACACCTGCCAGGGGAATTTTTGACTCCCTAATTCTGAACAGGTGAAGCGTCTCGCCAGAAAAAAATTGAGGACTGCGCATAGATGTATGACCGTTAATCCTTCACAGATGTACTCCGTATCGTTTCGCTCTGAAAACTCTAAATTTAATTTTCTATTTCGCCAACGTTGTTTAAAATAATAATAATAATAATAATAATAATAATAATAATAATAATAATAATAATAAATACATTCTCTGAAAACAGTGAAAAAAATCTGTGGAATGAATAAGCCAAATTTGATAAAGACACCTTCATTTATCGTGACGGTATCCAATCAGAAATTCACGACCCAACGCGTGGGACCGTTACTTTGGCGCTACGACAACTGATTGGCACACACATATGACATAGTCACGCCCAGATACACTGGCAGCCAATCAGGAATCCCACGAATAGGGTATTAGTCTTCTGAGGGCGGCTACAATTGGGAATCATGCATATAAAAAGGAAGTATTTTCAGCTGGAACCACAGCAGTTATTTTTACCAGCGAATAAACACGCAATCCTACGCATCATGAGCCAGTCACAACTCTACAGTTTTCCAGACTTATATGAAGAAGGAGACACTGGCGCCGGGGCCACGATCAATCTTTTTAACGCCACCGATCAGAACGACTTATTTTTAACACAAACCATTGCTGACATTTGCAACGTCGAACAGGATGATCCAGCGGTAGCAACCATAATTCAAATGTGAGTACAAATAATTAATAATCACGTAATAATTTAAAAAACTAATTTT
Organism: Bathynomus jamesi; assembly: GCA_023014485.1. Classification (NCBI taxonomy): domain Eukaryota; kingdom Metazoa; phylum Arthropoda; class Malacostraca; order Isopoda; family Cirolanidae; genus Bathynomus; species Bathynomus jamesi. The sequence goes on from JAJOZX010001175.1 coordinate 193,297, forward strand.
TTGTTTAAACTTTCTGCTGCTCTCGGTATATATATATATATATATCGTATCATTCAGTGCTTAATCAAGAATCCTTGCGTGTTAATTAATTTTATAAAAGTCCATAATAAACTCATTTTGAAGTGTAAAGTTATTCGATCGGGTGTCCGCAGGCCGTGCATAGCAGGCCCAGCTAATCATCCCTCATCACAATAAAGAATATAGCAGAGTATATGCGAATGATTAGACTTACTGTTTATTGTTTGCCCGGGTACCCTATTCTTCATTTTCTCTTAAAGGGGATTCAGATTTCTACTTTTACATATATATTTCGAATAAATAAATTAAAGTAATAACGTTTTGAAGTACTTGTTTTAGAATTACTAAAGTTATCATATATATATATATATATATATATATATATATATATATATATATATATATATGGTCCTCTGTGTATATTTTTTTATGAAAAACAAATGGATTTTAATTATTATTAAAAAAGATTCAGAAAAATGTATGAACTAACCAAAATAAGTTAAAAATTTCTGTTTACATCCGTATCCTTTCTCCTTAAAGGACCGATGCGGAACTCGTTCGTGTTATAGAATCTTTTCGTAATAGTTTTGAAGAGACAAATTGTGGACAGTGATCTGAATAGGGATGCGGAAGTATTGTAGCACAGTGATTGCCGTATCATTGACGCAGTAATGTAAGCTTTTTTCTTTTTCTTGTGTGTTTCGGGTAAGAAGAAGACGCAGTGTATTTTTCATCAATTTATTAAATGCTAGAACCATGAGAAATGTTTTTAAAAATAGTACAATTTACTGTACACAATTTTACGTAATAAGTCCTTCAATATTTCTCACATATAGGAGTGACATTGGCATCAATTTTTTTTATACATTATATCCAACTTAAATTAGTTACAGAATTAGCATCTATTACATTTTAAATAAGCTACAGAGCAAAAGACTCAACCTTAAACGGTACACAAACTAACATTATTGGAGACAATTTATATTTTACACAATATTGTTGCAATTACTCAAGTATAAAACATCACACATGGAGTGCATATAAACGGGAACCGTTTTTTTATGTCTGCATACCATTTCATCATTCCGCTCAGTATGACACAGGTCGAATAATTTTTTAAAATTTGTAAACTCCTCCCCACGCGCCACGTGTAAGAGAAATGAAAGGCAGTACATGCCAGATACGTTGCTATAGTAGCCCTGAAACCTGTAAGGATTCCAGACAATTTGGAGAATGCACAACTGTTCGAGAAATTTTAGAGTAATATGGTCATTCTAGGGATGAGCCCCCAGCGAGTTAAAATGGTACACTTGATCCCTATTTTTAAAGTAGACGGCTGTCCAGTGAATCCCTGCTCCACCAATAAAATCCGTGTTTAGGATAAGTGTGCCGCAGTCTCTCGTAGTCGGGATCTTCAACGTTTCGTTCTTCGCAAACACGCCGGTAAGTTTGGAGCGTGTGAATCGGTCACTATTCATTACTCTCTGGAATGTATTCGGGTCCATTTTAAAAGTCCGTGACTAGACCCCCGAATCTATCGATTTCTATTAGGGCCTGTGATTCGAGGTATACTAGTACACTAATAGGTGCGTCTAGCGGCTTGGCGAATTCCAATCTGACTGAAATGTTTCCACTCTGCTGTGGACTTAAGTGGGTGTTTACACTAGTAGATAAGTCCGGGATGATATCAAACGGGTAAAGGTTAAATTGCTCGATGAATTCCTTTTGCGTTACACCAATCCCTAATTCATCGCAAGCACCGGTATTATGTGCAAGATTACTATAAGCTCTCGAGCAAACCGGGAACACGGCTTCTGATGAATAATCCGTTTCTAATGTTCCCCCCTAAGGGGGCTATATTTTTAAGCCCGAAATTTTCGAAACTAAAGGCGTTCTTTTTATATTTCCCATTCACAGAAACGTGTTCCTGCATTCCAATTAATGACCTTTTAGGTAGCGCTCCCAGGGCGATGTTTTATATCTGTTTCGATGCCAGCCCTGCGGGCACCGAGTAGAGTTTCATCTGTACTCTGTTAATTGGGTATTTTACTGTGGCATTTGTTTCAATTTCTAATTGTTTAAGCGAACTTAATTTCACACGGCGTACGCGAAGGTATGTTTCCATAATATGAATCACAACGGGCTTTGCAGCCTCTTCTTGATCAGCTCCCAGATTTAAACAGATCTCAGGATTCGTGCGAGTGAGCTTTATTTTCATATCGACTCCATTCACAAGCAGCTTCTCCTGGAATGTGAAGTCTGTATGCAGGCGTCCAAAGCATTCGTATATCTTCTTTTTAGAATTTGTAAATTTGTCCTTTATACTGCTTTCGTCTTTAGCCTGAATAATAACCCTCAGCAGTTAAAAAGGTATCCTTCGCTTCTTTTGAAAAGTTGAGGACATTTTTCAGATAGGCACGTAGGTGAGAGTAGTCCATTCCTGCCGAGATATTGACCTGGTTTAAATACACATCATACTGGCTGAATATGAAGCGTAGAAAGTTTATTTCTGGAACATCGTATTTGTCTTCGTAGTCCGTTCCATCTGAATGTGCTATATGTAGTTTAGCGTACATGTGCAAACAGCTTGGATAAAAAAAGTAAGGGCCTAAGCTGGGTATCACGAATTCTATAGGCGCACTCGGGGAACTAATTGTGTTTAACGGGTTAATCGTAAAAAAGTCACTGTGCTCAATAGAAACTTGAGTTGGGAACATGTCAAAGAAGGACAGCTCCAAGTTACAACATTGTGAGCTACACGGATGTGCCTTGACGAGTCAGAAGTAGTGCCACCTCTCTCGACAAGTAGTAAACAGCCTATGATTCATGAGAACAATGTCCTTAGCTTATATCAGTTAAAAAAAATGATCAACCATAGGTTTCAGCCGCTTAGAACACTTCTTTTTTTATGTCCTTTTACTTTTAATGCCACGTGCTGATAACCCCTTCTTCTTCCGGACAGCCCTCTTCTTCTTCTTCCCACCACCGTGCATTTTTCTCTTTGCATCTTTGATGATTTTGTCCCGTGTATGCTTTAAGTGCTTTTTATGGAGCTTCTTTAGGCCTAGTCCCCGCCACTATGTCTTCTACCGTGTTAAGACCTGATTGTAATGCTTTCCTCCCGAGATATCTGGCACCCCTCTTCAACAAAGTGCCAGTCATGCGCAGTATGGTTGAAAAAATGGATCCAAGGCCACTCCCACGCTAGTATCTCACCCCTCGATAGAGTGTGAAAGGCCTTCGGGTCATTATAGCACAGTGCGACGAAAGTGCAGCTTCACTGTTAAGCTCCCATCACCGAATGGGAAGTTTCTCCCCTCAATTGTTCTTATATACGAGGGTAATTCAATAAGTATCCGCACTTTTTATTTTCACAATTTTATTTTCACATCTGATAGATTATAAACACATCACTTCTCAACATAGTCTCCCTGTTTCTCAATACATTTAGTCCAGCGATCTACAAGCTTCCTAATGTCATCACAAAAGAATGTTTTTGGCTGTGTGCGTAGCTAGTCATGCACCCCCTCCTTCAGGTCATCATCGCCTTGGAATCGCTGACCTCTCAAAGCGTCTTTTAGTGGTCCAAACAGGTAAAAATTCGAAGGTGCCAGGTCTGGACTGTAGGCTGGATGGTCGAGAACTTCAAATTTAAGTTCTTGAATGCATCTTCTAGTCTGTGCAGCGGTATGAGGGCGCGCATTGTCGTGTAACAGAATAACACCTTCCAACAATCTTCCTCTCCGTTTTGTGCGAATTGCTTGCTTTAACTCATTCCGAAGCATGTCAGAATACGATGCACTTGTTACTGTAGTTCCACGCTCGAGATAATGTTCAAGGATAGGGTATCGTGTAACAAGTGCATCGTATTCTGACATGCTTCGAATGAGTTAAAGCAAGCAATTCGCACAAAACGGAGAGGAAGATTGTCGGAAGGTGTTATTATGTTACACAATGCGCGCCCTCATACCGCTGCACAGACTAGAAAATGCCTTCAAGAACTTAAATTTGAAGTTCTCGACCATCCAGCCTACCGTTCAGACCTGGCACCTTCGGATTTTTACCTGTTCGGACCACCAAAAGACACTTTGAGAGGTCAGCGATTCCAAGGCGATGATGACCTGAAGGAAGCGGTGCATGACTGGCTACGCACACAGCCAAAAACATTCTTTTGTGATGGCATTAGGAAGCTTGTAGATCGCTGGACTAAGTGTATTGAGAAACAGGGAGACTATGTTGAGAAGTGATGTGTTTATAATCTATCAGATGTGAAAATAAAATTGTGAAAATAAAAAGTGCGGATACTTATTGAATTACCCTCGTATATTGAGATACTGGTTAATAGATTAGTGGCGACATTGACATGATGAGGTTTGTCATATGTGATGCTCAAGCTCTGTCCTCTATGATTGGGAATGTGAGCGATGCGCAGCAGGTGTGCCTAGGTATCCCAAACAAACTGGTGCTCCGTGATTTTGCTGTAAATATAGCACATGTCTGGGTCAGGGTGGCCATCGTTCAATTTCTCCAATTTCAGCTGATACATTAGGCTGGACAAATCCTGTTGTGCCTTGTGAAAGGTATCTCTTTGGAGGGCTGCTCCATATCGGCCCTCGGGCATAATTGTGAACAGCTCTTTGTCTTTAATATTTCTACTAATCGTTGATTTTAACATCAACGTGTGTGCAGGCGTGTCTATGTTTACGACTTCAAAAAGTAAATCGGTGGTTAGGCGTGATTTTCAAGACTCTTATTTAAGCCCCACACAATATCTGAAGCTGTGTCATAATGACCGAGTCCTTGTGTTACTTTTGTACTATAGTTCTGTGTCCCACCAAGCAAGACTGATCGTATAGTACTGTATCATCTAAGGTTATACCTAACTTTTCACACTCGTCGAATCTTCTAAGAACCAGAAAAATGTCCTGTTCCTTTTCTACAGTTAAAAATTTGGTGGCTAGCTGAAATTCACAAATTCTAACCTCATACGACTCACGGCCCAATCCTATGGGGCCCTGGAGTTCTGTTACAAAGTTGGCCAGTGTGTTGCTAGGATGTACAGACAGAGAAGAAGAGGACGGGAATGTGACATAGAAGTGGTTAGGCGCCATGTTGCCTACTATTTAGGCTTCATTATTGCATCAGCTTTTATATAGGTGTTGAAGCTTTCTGGGTACCCTAGCCATTTCACTAGGTACATTTTTCTCTTTCCTGCACCTTTGCTACCTAAAATTTGTTCAATTTTAAACACGTTTTTTCCTAAATTAAATGTCAATTTCGCAGTAAAAGCATGCGATTTCTTCCCCATTCAAATCTTCAACGTAATACAACATTATCTCGCCTTTAGGTCTCATAGTCCTAACTTTAAAAATCTCACGTGTCCATCCTTGTTCAAATCCCTTCGCGAATTTATTATCCGAGGGCGATAGTACTACATAACCATTGATTTTGAACGCCCAGAGTGTGGCGTGATTCTACGAATATCTCTTCTCACATCACGCTCTGTGTGCGTACCTCTTTCTAAAACCTCGTTAGGTGTTGTCCCAATTGTACGATGGTGTGAACGGTTGTAGGATGAGGCCAGTGACTCCAGAATGTCTATATATCTGTATGTGTTTTTATGTGTAAAATATCGATGTATGCATTCCTTTATAGTACTTTGAACTCTTTCAGCTAAAGAGGCCTTATGTATAGAAGTGCTAGTGTAGTAACTGATATTAAACTCTGCCAACATGCTCTGAAAAGCTTGGCCTATAAATTCTTTCCCCATGTCCGTACAAAAATAGCCTGGAGTCATGTTTTCTTTCAGCATCAGCGTTTTGGTGGCTTTAGCAACTGTTTCGGGCGATTTATTTTTCAGGGGAATTAGCCACAGATATCTAGAGAATACGTCTATTATGAATAGGATGTAGCGGTAGCCACCATTATACACTGAGTATCTTTGTATGTCTGTTAAATCCGCTTGCCAAATAGAGTCAATCGAAGCCGCTGTTGTCTTGGCTGTTTTAAACCTTTTTCGCACCGGCATATGAAGTGTATAAGCATCCTGCTCCCGCAAATCCTCTCAACATCTTTTTTTCCTTTTCCATCATTATAAACACCTCTGTACAGTCTATCAACACTGCCGTAGGAGTTGGGCTAGAAATGTCATACTAACGTTTTCTTAATATGTTAGCCATTTGCGTATTTTAGAGGCACGTGGAGAGGGTTGACCGTTGTTGTTTGGTCTCTTCTTTCTCCTCTTTAGAGCTGCTACCGCTGGGGGTGATGACGTGCTCAGTTGTGGCTCATGCGAGGCTTGCTCCAAGTCTTTTAACCTGTTCAGATTTCCTATCAATGTTTTGGGAACATTTGTTTGTTGTAGTTTTGCTTTAATATGCTTCCATCCTGATGGTGAGGGCCAATCCCACTTTCTCACCAGATCATGGACGATGTCGACGATATTCGAGCCCTGTACCTTTGCTCCTTCAACAATGACCTCGCCTGTATCGGTCCACTGTATGATGGAGTCCTCACTCAATACATTATAAAGACTGAAGCCTATATTCCTCAATGTATGTGGGAGACTACTTTTTAATACATGTTCGATATGTTGTGTGGGCACCCCGTTATTCTTTGGTTGGTCACCTTTAACGTCGGCCCCAGGTCCTATATCGCCATGCTCAATGTTGTCTGCGCTATGCCTGATAACTACGGGGACCTCTGTCGGATTCTTATAATTTTCGTACTCATGAAGAAATTTCTGCAGAGCTTCTTGGTATAAGAATCTTTTCTCATCAGGTGACTTTTCACTATTTAATGGGGCTAACAATTCGCTTTCCATTCTTTTAAGCCTGCTTTTACGGGGGTCTAGAACCGTATCTGGACTCTTTCAGCTTTGCAGTGAGGCATACACCTCGTGTGGAATCACGACTACTTTCTTCATTATATTAATCTAGTCAGTAAAGGCCCCAAAACTGAAAATAAGATGGGGAGGAATGCTCCCCCTCTTTGTACAATAATTCGTTTTTTCTTCCCCAGAGTTTGACTTTTACGAGCGAGTGTACGTATTATGTTCTTGTAACGACGTAGGCGAGCATTCTGAGGGGGTTTCATTTTATAACATTAAGACAGACTTCACAGATGCATTTTAAAAAGTCGGAATCAATATTTTTAACAAACATCTGTTGCAATGCCTGGGGCAGTCGATAATAGATTTTTATTAATTCATGGTATTTCTTTAGCCTCTTTGTTATTCTGGAATATACACCGTTTCAGGCTCATTTCGGAATATATTCGTTCTTAGCAGCACTCTAAACGTGTTTCGCGGGTGAAGGTTACAAAACAAATATCCATAACGTTGACTTGTAGATTCTTTATAAACTTCCAAAAACTCCTTACGCTGATTCGGGAACATTTGATTGGCTAATACCCCAATTTGTAACACAGCCCTACGTTGTGCGAATAAGACTAGATATTGTGTATTTAACGACACATCGCGCATGTATCTATTTTTGAAAAATAGATTCTGATTGATGAAGAACACGTTTATGTTAAGATGGTGGGAGAACACTGTAAATGTCTCGGCAAACGTTTTATCCATTTCTAACATGAGATCATCAATTACACTGACTGTATGTTCATTTTTTCCTTTAACGAATTAACGTCATATACACCTTTGTGGAACAAAATATCATCTTGGTATTCGTTGAACACTGCCTGGTGCGTCGAATAGTACCATATGACTTTATGCACAAATTTTGAGAACATCTCCCCTTTATCTTTAATGATTTTAAGCATAAACACAGTTTTACCACAGCCACGGGCTCGTGAACCTGAATTTTTCTACAGAATCCATCTCTAATACATCACACTCCTAAGTGGAATATTTACAAAATATAATAATTTTTTATGTGACGTTCCTTATATTCTACAGTCGTGTTTTTCCTCTTCTTCCACAGAACCGTGAATGACAAGAGGTACAGCAACATGTACCTATCATCGATATTACAGACGATTCCGATGACAGTGTAGTTATGGCTACAGGCTCCACCCCCGCTAGCGAGCCTACACCAGCGACATCTGTAGCGCCTCCACGCGACAATTCAAAGCGGTGATGAAGTGCTTTCCACGTCAGGTATAAAGCGTATCAGGAGCGCACCGGTTGTTAGGCCCCCCGAGTAATAGAACCCCAACCCTTTACGTCTTACGACACAGCCCCCACACTAGCTCCTTCCTCAAATAAAGATGTACCCCCTTATTCCTGTTCAATTCCGGACGCATCCCCCACAGCAGCAGCAGCAGCTTCTCGTTCTGTAGAGGGTGGCATAACATTCGAGCTGGTGCGCACCGCCACCTCTACCCCAGCCCTGACTAGAAATCGGTACATAGTCAGGGTTGACCCACGAACCATGTATAGCAATGGTGTTGAGCACGGACTGCGACGCGTAGTTGAGCGTATTGTGAAGTTTGCCCTTCAGAACCGCAATGAACGTGAAGTCAGGACGAGGCTGTCCTTCGGGTTCGGGTCAAATGATGGGGATGTAGATGATTTTTGGGTAGTAATACTATACAGACGCTTGGCCGCTGTAGATATAGCGTATATTATGGGGCATATAATGCAGGCCTCTCAAAGTAGCACAGCCTTCAATATGGACAACTTCACGGTAGATATTGACCAAGTGTTCCGTGTTGCAGGTCATAGTGCCACACCTTATACTCTTAATTTCAATTATCAGACTATTTACAGACGGCATATAAACACCGATCGTGACTGTAGCTTTATAGCAGTAGTCTTAGTTCATATGTTCACTGTGCTAAATACACAAACCCCAAAAATTTGGCTGCCTACGGTTGTGTAGCGTACCCGTAAACTGGCTTCAGATTGCAAGCTTAAGTTTGACTGTAATATGGGTCCTGAAGAGCTGAGAAGGGTAGAGCAGGAAATGAACGCTCGTATAGTTGTATTTGGAATGGATGATCGTCGTAGAACTGTGTATGTTTTTAAAAGCTGTGTGAGAGATCGTACAAGGCCCCTACTTATTTTAGGGTTTTCAGGGTCAACGTATCTCCCCATCCGTAATATAAGGGCTCTTTACGGATGATATAGTGAAACATTGTAAGGAATGCCACATGGTATGTGAGCAGTGTAAAAGACCCAAATGTGAAAGTCGTGTAGTTGAAGCTGAGAAGAGGGATTGTAATGTGTGTAGATGTACATTTTTCAATAATAAATGCTTTGAGCTCCATAAGTCAATTGGCACTTGCAGGAAAATGAGGATCTGTGAATGTGGTATGTTTCATATGATGGGTAATTCTTGGAAATTCACGCATAAATGTGATGAAATTCAATGTTCTACATGCCATGAGAAATATAAGGCGGATGGTGTAAAGCATGTATGTTATATGAAAGATGCTAAGCCTAAAAATAGACCTTATATAACTGTGTACTATGATATAGAAACATATTGTACGGTTGCTGAAACCAAAGAGATTATCCTGCATCTACTTGTAAGCCAGACTATCTGCGATGAGTGCATGGAAGTCGAATGTGATGCGTGTCACAAATGTGGTAAACGAACAAACGTTTTTAAAACGAGCGCGCACGACAACCCGTTGAAACTCTTTGTATCGTATATTGTCAAGTTAGCGGACAAGTTCAAAAGAATGACTGTATATTCTTGCCCATAATGGAGCAAAATTTGAAACACAATTCCTTTATAAGGAGTTGCTTGAGCACGAATCATCAGAGATATTTACAAGTGATCCCTTGAAAAGAGGAAACAAACTTATACAGATACAAATAAGAGGTAATGTTCAGTTTAAAGACACTTTATTATTCACACCTTGTAAATTAGCCAAGTTACCCAAGGTGATGGGTGTAGCCGCCGAAGTTTCAAAAAGGTATTACCCTTACACTTTCCTCACTAGCGACACTTTAAATTACGTAGGCCTGCCTCCCCCCAAACATTACTTTAACTATGCCAACATGAGTGATAGTGTGCATGAAGATTTTTACCACTACTACAACAGTTTTAATGAAGATATTCCTTATAATATAGTGGATGAATGTGAGCGTTATTGCATGAATGACGTGCGCATGCTTAGAGTGTTTCCAGGCCTTTAGAAAGATGTACATAGAAGGGTTCAAATGCTATCCGCCGCAAGTCGCAACCACAATCGCCTCATTGTGCTTTACGGTGTTCAAGAACAATTTCATGCCTAAAGACACCTTAGCCGTCATTCACAGGAACAACCCTCGCAGTTATGGGCATAAGGCTATTTACTGGCTCATACACCTACAGCAACAGACCTGTGTTTACATAAAACATGCCCGCAACACGGGAGAAGTCCCCATTAAGGTCAATGGTTGTGTTTTTTGGGTGGATGGTCTAAGCGAAGACCCTGCCACTGGTGAGAAGACTGTGTACTCCTTTAATGGTTGCTGGTGGCATGGATGCCCACGTCCTGAGTGTGGAATCGTAGGAGATATCCACGGTAGATCTCCTGCCGACAGTCTTGTATGGAACCGCACCCGCGATCAGCTTATAGGATCCCAGTTGAATCATAAAATCTTGTGGGAGCACGAATATGATGCACGGATGGAGGCAGATGGGGCGTACCGTGAAGAAATAAACACAATCAAACGCTCAATGGTGTTGGATCCTCTCAAATGCGGTGATAGCTTCTTCGGAGGGTGTACAAACCCATTCAAGCTATAATTTCCACCTGCGGAGGGCGTGGAACTCCATTACTTTGACTTCTGTTCTTTCTACCCTTTCGTACCCTTTTCACGCCATATACAGTATAAACACTTTTTTGAAGGATAAGGTGGAATCATCAGGGTATGCGCAGGGAGTTGAGACCGAAGATGAAAAATCGGCGTATATTCAGCGTTACCGTAACCGTGAAGGGATACAATTTGACCGTTCCCAAATTGTAAAGAACTCGGGCAAGCGCTTTAATGCAAAGTTGTGCCTAAATAGTCTTTGGGGAAAATTTGCACAGAATACAGGCAAGGGGAACGTTCATCTAGCCCAAAGTTATAACGAGGTGTGGGATTATGCCAATGCTCCCGATAAAGAGGTGATGGAGATCGTGAATGTAGGTAATACGTACATAATAAAGTACATCATCGAATTGGCTGCAGATACAACACGTGTTACAAACATACCTGTAGCCAGCTTCACAACCGCATACGCACGCATCAAACTTTGGGGACTACTGCACTTTCTTGAGCGGAGGGTTCTCCATCGACACAGATAGTGTGATATTCACAGCGAGGGGGGTGAATACATGCCCCCTACTGGGGAATTCTTCGGAGAGTTGACTGAGGACAGTGATGAGATTAAGGATGAGTATGGAGACATCGCATACACCGACTCTTTTGTCTCAACAGGTCCAAAAACTTATGGGGTACGGGTGTGGGTGGGGGAGGAAATGAAATATATCGTGAAGGCAAAGGGCATCACGCTTAACCAGGCAAACCGACGGATCGTTAACTTTGATTCGCTGAAGGAGCTAGTGCGCTTGGAAGATGAGGGCGACCAACCGCCCTAACTGACTGTAGGGACCAACAATTTTCGGGCCGAGAAGCTGGGGGAGGGGTGAAGGAATTTAGGGGTACGAAAGTGTGTCGTAACACCTATAGGAAACGTTACCAGGTACCTGGTACCAATGATACCGTACCCTTTGGATACCATAACCCTTGACTGTTTTGTTATATATATATATATATATATATATATGCCTATTTACTTATTAACGATATGTTTAATTTATTTATTACGTGTATTTGAATATATATATATATATATCTTGAATAATTCATTTTCTCCTTTGTGTGTGTGTGTGTGTGCGTATGTACAGGAAAAAGCCCTAAGCTCCGTCCCCTGTATGATCGATCAAAGGTCACGTGACTCCTGCTACTACCTGGGCATATCTCTACCCCTGCGTGCTCAGTTTGAAGAATTCTCGCGTAGACGAAAAATAGTGATGACTACCTTTCATGTTGCGTGCTCGACATTTATGAAGTGGTATTCGATAAAGTCTACAGATGTGGTGAGTACTGAAAGACTCTCTAGCCCTCCCTCCTTTGAGACTTCTAAGGCTACATTGAACCGTGCGAAGCGTGAGGAGTAAGAAGTTCAAATACTCTATGGATATTGTGACGAGAGCTTTGCTGGATTTCGTGGCACAAACGATGTAATGGACTACGTTGTAGGACTAAACTGCGTAAAAGCGTACATATACCGTGAAGTGAAAGAAACAACACGTGCAGAAGTGACACAACATGTATGGTTAGTGAGTCTTGTTGAAGAGTGGCGTGACAAGCGGTATTATGTCATGCTGCATCATACCGAGTACTCGTACTCTACGGCTGAGAATGTAAATCTTGTCATCATGGACAATCTGAAATATTTTTACTACTACATTCATATATATCATGACGAGGTTCGCAGTGAGGTTGTGGCTAAAGGCCTGTGTGAGCTTTTAATAAAATTTAGAGACGAGTATCGATTGCTAAGCAAAAAAGATAAATACGGACACATGTTTCTCTCAAATAGTGCGCCGGAGTGTTAATAAAATGTGCGTAGTTCAAGAAAATATCCCCGAACGAAGATGTCTGGTGCGCGTTCTGGGGAATAGGAGTGATAAAACATTAAAGCCAGTATTACTCCATGTATCGCAGATGGAAAAATTCTCTAAACGATTGCCCGGTATAATGGGACACAAGTATTCACATGATTCTTTCATGCTGGAACAAACCCGTACACGAAACATTAACGCTTGGTAACTCACCCGTGTGACTCGTTTCCCCACACCTGTCTCCGTGCCAAACCGCGCACCGGCTGCTCATAGTCATCTCAGAGCTTGAACCGACTGGACGTGCACTCCTCACAATAGAAAACGATGGAGCTTCCGTTGAGCAGCATTCTCAATGACGTATACGATGTGTCCGTGACGAAGTCATTGCGTGTGTTCAGGCGTAAAACCGGCGCCGTTAACTATGTACTTGAAACGACTTGTAGACAAACAAACTCTCGTAAACGAAATGTTATTTATTTAAGTGTTGAGGAGATGAATAGAGTCGTCGTGATAGTTGAGAAGTGGGGTGAAGATCGCTATAAAATACCTGCAGGTGTAGGCACAAGAAGAGAACAGATTAGTGATACCCCCTCATATGCCATTGTTTGTACGTTGTGTATAAATAACGATCAGCCATGTATTGATATACGACTGATATGGAAGAATGCATCTGATAATAACGTTCTTGTCCCCACGTGAAACCGTTTCATCCTCGACAGAATGTTTGAAATCGTCGGTTTCCGTAAGCTAAAGCCTATATTAGACGCACGTGCTGCCGATATGTTTTATTTTGATACGGTTCTTGAATACGCATATACCGCTTGCTCGACGGGTTTACCGAGTGTAGGACTGAACAAGGCGGTACAGGGATGCGCTCACCTACACCGTTCACCCTGAAGAACTATTTCTTTATATAACGAGCAGCTGTCGTCACGACTTAGAAGATTATTTCAACTGCCAATATGTGTTGTGAAGAGTTCACGGTTGAAAAGCTCGGATTGGAAAAAATAAACCCTCGATTGGAAAGGAGTGTTTATCAACTTGAATGTTGTGGCGTGCGATACCATCTTTGTGCGTGCTTTTAATTGTATTCTGTCCGTGTTTAAAGAAAGTGATAACTTGCAAACCGAATGTAAAGTGGGCACAAAAATAGTCTTGAACGAACTGAAGGCCCTTTACATTGAGTATAGGCGGTGAAATAATGTTAAATCGTATTTATTGTATAATACAAAGCAACAATGATGTAACTGTAGACTCGATCACGTGCGAGTTTAATATTTTAGATAAGCGCAGTAGAACATAAAGTGTATGTATTTTGATGTATATTGTTTTGAAGTTTATATATAAGTATGTATTTGCTCGTACATATATTAAATGGGTATACAGTTTTATCCTGTACTATTATTATTATTATTATTTTTGCTGCTTATATATAAGTGTATTTGCTCATACATACATTAACTGTAAGAATGTATAAGAATGTATAATATATAAGAATGTATAATATATAAGAATGTATAAGAATGTGTATATATATATATATATATATATATATATATATATATATATATATATATATATCCTTCGTTTAAAGTGTGTATTTTTGCTGCATAGAATTCTTCTGAACTATTTTTTATTGTATATTTATTTCCTATATATTTCATGTATGTTAAATTATTTCCATTAACTCGTCTAAATAAACAGAATAATGTAGTTGTGTTTTATTATCCGATTGAAACAAATGCTTTCATTGGTGTGTATCTATATGTATAAACGATATCAAGGAATAACAGGGGTGATGGGGATATATATAAACATTGTACGTTTGCTTCAATAAATACACATACTGTATGTATACACTATACCAAATGGCTGGTTATGCCTTCTAAGCCAACTGGCGGAATAAGACTTCTAAGCTAGCTGATGCTGTCAAGAACATCTTTAATTAAATAAATAGCGCAATCTGGCAACTCAAAAGTTATTAATATATATAATATATTATATATATATAATATATATATATATATATATATACATACGTGTGTGTGTGTGTATATATATACACACACAAACAAGCCATTTACGCCTTCTATGCCAGATTAAGCCTTCTAAGCCAAATGGCTGCTCAAGCCAACTGGCAGAATATGACTTCTAAGCCAGCTGATGCTACCCTGAACTCTCATTTTGCATCTGGGCTGTCCAGGCTAGGGAAACCCTTTTGGGGGAGGTCAACCTCCACTCCTCGTGTTTGGGTGGGATTCCCCCTAGCTTGTGGCAGTTTGGGGGATTTTATTTGGCACCCTGGGGAGTGGGTGGTTGGCACCTTGGGGGGACACTGGCACTCATATGATCAACATTGCAATTGCTCTGCACTCTCCCATTTTTCGGTCTTACTACTGGCACCCTATTGTCATCTGTTGTTTCGCAGCACCCTGGGCGATTTTCGTCTTCCAATTCCTCACTCCTGAACACCCGTAACTTCAGACTGAACCTATACAGTTCCCATATAGGCGTAATAAATCGCAAATTTTCATTTGAAATTTTAATGACTTCAGTAAATGTTGAATTTTCATTCACTCATTTGTTATTTTAATGAAATTTCGCAGCATCCCACTTACGAAACATTGTTTTCGACCTTTTGGCTCATAAGGAAGAAAAGTGACTTTAAGTGAAGTTTATGGAAAGTACAAAAGTAGTACTCAGATTTGTCCTTCACAGTATGTCCTTGATTATTCAAAGAACTTTCGCTGAAGTACAGTAAAAAGTAAGCCCTTAAACACGAAATAAAAGTAGCTTCAAAATAATGCCATGAATAAATTAAAAAGAATAAATATCTTACTTCTTTTTGGTTTTGAGAGTTACGGAACCTCACCTGGCCAAGTTAATCCTTGCTTTCTGTCCCCCGCTGAGCGAGACGCCGCGTTCTCCCACCGCCGTCTGGTCTCCTTCAGGAAAGAGCTCGAGGTCCCTCTCAAGGGCGCACACTGGATCGAAATGGAGATTCATTAACCTTTTGTAGCTTAAAAACGGGATTTGAATTCCAAGATAGAGTTTACATAAACGATTAAAAACCTTTGACGAATAGTGAAGAAATTGATGACTAGATTCATTTAAGACTAAGTGAAACGAGATAAGACGAAATGCTTCCTCATCAGTTCAAGCGAGAGAGGAAAACCTCTCCTGAGCCTAATCCATGTCAAAAGGATGACGCCATTTATTGCATTACTTTCTCAAAAGGACTGAGAAGATAACTTTATCGCTCCTGAAAAGCCTTGGCTGACCTTTAATGATCTCGCTGTATCTTTTGGCATTGTATGGTTGCCTAAACAAGATGTTGTCCCTGACGGAGCCGGAGAAGAGCCACGGTTCCTGCGAGGCGTACGCGATCTTCCCCTTCACGGTGATTGAGCCCTCCTTGATTGGAAGTTCATTAAGGATGCTGTGCAGTAGAGAGCTCTAAGGAGGGAGTGACAAAAATTAAACAGGAGTGCCAAAGAACAAGGCTGAAAAGTTTAAACAAGAATGCCAATGGATTCCCGTGGCTTACCTTTCCTGATCCCACAGGGCCAATCAGTGCCATGATCTCCCCCGCTTTGACAGAAAAGGATATATTGCGGAGAGTGTCTTCGCCGCTCGTGGGATCCCACCGGGCATAGATACCATCACTTTCCACAAAGCAGTTCTTCGGGAAAGAAAACACCGTAAACCCTGAGCCATTTAATTCTTTATTGAATCTGTTATTATTCAGAATAAATTAAAAAATGATACGTAATTTAAATTGCGTATGATTAAAGACTTCGCTAGAAGTATTTGACATCTTAGATTTTACTAAGTCTGGAACATATCCATAGTACAAAATATATTGAAAACGTATTAGAAGTATTTAGCCTTCATCAAAACCAACATTTTAGGAGCTACAAGTACATCTAAAAGCTTTGAAAACTGGTCAGTAACTAATGGTGTGTTCGGAAAAGGTAAAAATAATCATAACGATTTGTTAATGTACGTCACATTTCACGACGATAAAAAGGACGATAATGAGAACTACCTTATTTTAAAAATAAACAACTTTATTAATGTCTAAATACTGAAACAAGAGAATTAACAGGAAAAAGTACAGATTCAGCTTCTCTTCTCGCAAGGCCTCAGCCAAGTTGATATTGCGTTAAAAAATTAAATTTTCTCGATCTGACGTCCATACTCATTTCAAACTGTTCAAAGAAATAAAATCGTATGCCAACAAGCGCCTCAGTGGTAGGAAAAGCATTAAAACTGCTCGTGGGCACAAGAATTTGAGACGCTTATGGAAGATCTTAGAAAAATAAGTGACCTTTCTAACAAACTACAAATGACAATTGGAACCAATCAATAAATATGGAAGTTGGGCAGAAGTTACACTTCCCAATTGTTCTAAAGCATAGTGGCACTTCCCAATTGTTCTAAAGCATAGTGGCACTACAAAGACTGATTCAGTATTTTTGTTTATGGTTCGATTTTCCTTTGAAAAAAAGGTACCAGCCTTGAAACTCATCTCCCTACTGTGTCGGGATGAGAGTGCCTCATGAGTCAATTCAGCCCAAGCATTAATAGAGTGGCCGGCGCAACCCAACCCAACAACTGGGAGTGAAGCCAGAACCTCATCGCCCAGAGTCCGACACCAGACCACTGAGCTACCAGGAGTCCTTCCTTTGAGAAGTTATGATTTTTAAGCTTATGCTACTACCTTAAATGTTACTAATATTATAGTTATAAAACTATTATTATTATCATTATTATTATTATTATTTTAGAATGATCAACTCCGTTTCTTTTTTATTTATTTAAGGCCCAGGCTAAGTAGTTTCAAGGTAAATAAATTAATAAACTACGAGAAATAAGTTCCTTAATCGTTCAAATCTCAAATTGTGAAGTCCTAGCCGGGGTTCGAAACCATGATTAACAAATTAACAGCCCAGCGGCATTGACCTAGCGGCTGTTGAGTAATTAAGAGTAAATTTTGTTTCTACTGTGGATGTGGTTTTACTTCTTAAATAGTGAACGGTTACTTGGTGAGAAACAAAGTTTGCGCCAGGTTTAAAGATAGATAGATTTTCATTTTTACGAGTCAACCAATGTACGAATTGTTACGAATCCAAAGATGTATTTTATGTTAAATCTCTTTAATTAAAACATAAATGGTGAGACTATTTCTATGAGGTCACGTGTACTATCGAGATATACTGGGCCACACCTACCTGACGGTTGAGTAACTTTATTAACTGATTTAATGCCTGCTTAGTTATCTTTTCGCATATAATATTAAATATAAAATTATTGGTGTTGGTTTTCCATAAATAACCATTATAATAATGGCAACACTACCATCTACCATTCAACTTTAGGGTACGAAGAAAGGAAGAATAGAAGAACCTTGCAAATTAAAAATATTTTTATAACAAACACATGTACCTCAATATCTGCGTGCCGCCAGGGTTAAAAAAAACGCCACGTCCAGGGGCGTAGCTAGGGGGTGGCAGAAGGGGCAGCCGCCCTGGGCGCCAAAGAGAGGGGGGCGCCAAAATTCCATTTGAAATTTTCTACTTCTTACTTTTATTTCTCAAATAAAACGAAGAAGAAAAGTAGAAAAACTTATTGTGCTAACCGTTGCATTGTATAGGCCACTTCATAATCTCTAATTTAGATTCGTTATACAACTTATACTTTTGTACTAACTTAATTTATTCTGAAACGTTTTCGATATGCCGATATGCCTGGAATTAATTTGTTCAAACCTTGAGACATAACCCGAAAATGATAGATAATTAGCATTGTCAAAATAATCCTTATAGATGCCACATTATTTATATCAGTTAAAATTAAATTCATCAATGATTATTTGGGGGGAGCAAATTCAGGTTCAGCCCAGGGCGCCATCAAGGATGGCTACGGCTCTGGCCACGTCGACAAAGACATACACATAGACGTGGCGCTTTTTAACACTGACACGGAGATATGACGTCAGTATCAATTTCACATGAATACGAGTTATCAGCTAAAAAAAAAACTTTTCGCTTCAATTTCACGCTTATTAACACGTGTGAGCGTGCAAATGAAGTCTCAAAATAGAGGAATGTCTTACTTGTGGTTTTGGTCGTAAATCTGAAGAGATCATACTGTTGCATTCCTCTTTCTCCTCCATTTCCAAGAAGGTCTGCAGAGACAATAAACTACTATTTAGCGACCACATTTCTAGCCTAGATAAAGCTTTGCGAAGGTATGTTTCTCACGATCAATACAGATTGATTTACTTCAAAACTAAGATTCATTTTATAAATTTACAAAACAATATTTTAAAAATTGTGTAGTTTTAAAATTTTAAATTTAGAAAACGTTTTCAGTTTAAAAACAGGACCACTAATTTTACTTTCATAACTAACAATGTTAATATATGAGAATAAAAACCCACTCTAATAGACAGAGTTTATTTCCACGACAGTTTCGACGCCCACTTATTAAAAGATGTCCCGGCGATTGATCCTAAAAGATTTCTACAGATTAACCCCAAACTCCCCCACATTTACGGCCTACCCAAAACCCATAAGATTAATATACCACTCCGTCCCATTATTTCACACAGGGGTTCCTTTAGTTACAGGTTATCTAAATTTCTTGCAGATAAATTATCCCCATTAGTTGGTAAATTTTCAGGCTCGCACATCACTAATTCCTGTGACTTTATTAACAAAGTTATGTCCTTAGATTTAAAACGGGGAAGAATGATAAGTTTTGATGTTGAGTCCTTGTTTACGAAAGTTCCCATTGATGATGTACTTAGTTTTTTAGATAGAAAATTGCCAACATGTAACGTAGAACTAGGCATGCCCACATCTGTATTTTTAGAACTGATAAAACTCTGTGTCACCAATAATGCCTTCTCCTTCGGTGAAGAATTTTATTTGCAACGTTTTGGTATGGAATGGGGTCCCCTTTATCCCCAATACTGAGTACATTATATATGGAGTATTATGAGTCGGAATTGTTGCAAACAATATGTCCCAGGAATCTAATTTGGTTTCGTTATGTAGATGATATTTTCTCATTTTGGCCTGACCACTGGAACAACTTTGACACTTTCTTTCAGTCATTAAATAATCTTGTTCCCTCTATTAAATTTAAATATGAATGGGAGAACGACAAACAATTACCTTTTCTAGATGTTTTGGTCATTAACGAAAGCGGAAAGCCCAATTTCACGGTCTATAGAAAACCTACTCATTGTAATTCGTACATTCATTATTTTTCATATCATGATGAAGGGGTTAAAAGCTCAATTATTTCTTCCATGTTTCTAAGAGCACTCAGGATTTGTAGCCCACATTTGCTGGATCCGGAAAATTCAAAGATTTGGAACATTTTTAAGGATTTAAAATATCCTGAGTGGTTTATCGGAAAGGCGTATTTTAAAGCCAGAAAATCTTTTTATGCCCCTCGGGAACCTTCAGTTAACCAAAAACAATATGTGAGTTTGCCTTACATTGCCGGCTTAGAAAGAGTAAAACCGTTGACGAAAGAATTTAAGTTTGCTTTGGCGTTCAAATATTCGTCTACCGTGAAAAGTAAATTGGTTAGGAATAACGTTGCAAAAGAGGAACAAGCCTGTGTCTACAGCATTCCCTGTAAAAGTTGTGATTTAGTATACGTGGGTGAAACTGGAAGAAATATTGAAACCCGTATCAAAGAACACAAATATGCCTTCAGAAGTTGTAATACTAATAATGCCATTTTTTATCACGCTAGCCAAAATAATCATGCTATAGATTGGGAATCAAGTAAGGTACTTTATAAATGTAATAATTATGTCAAAAGAAAAATAATAGAATCTGTGTGTATAGAAAAAGTAGATAATTTTAATTTGTGCGAAGGTACTTATAAGTTAGACCCTTTAATGAGATTCTTGGTCAATAAATCCCTTACGGAGTCGTGGGAACGTGTTCGAACCTAAGTGTGAATTTCTTAAATGTCTCTGGATTGGAATGTTTCCTTACTCGCTTTTAGTAAATGTAATAATGGAAGTAATTAATGTGGAAATAAATATATGCAGTAATTATGTCAAAACATTAGGATCTGTATGTATAGAACAAGAAGATATTTTTAATTTGTGGAAATGTAGTTATAAGCTGACCCTGTAATAAAATGCCCTTCTGGTTTCGGGAGAACGATATCTAACCTAGGTGCGAATTTCTCAATGGTCTCTGGATTATTTCCTAATCGCCCTTTTTTCATTCGTTTTTCGGTTTATAATTTCTGTATAATAAACAACAATGTAATAACCAATGTAATAATAAATTTATAATTTCTGTAATTAATAATTATGCAATATTAAATGTAATAAATTTAATTATAAATGTAATAATTATGTAAAAATAATAGAATCTGTATGTTTAGAACAGAAGATAGTTTTAAAAAAATTTGTGCGAAAGTACTTAATGAAAATGCCCCTCCTGTCTCGAGAGAATGGAATCCAACCTAGGTGCGAATTTCTTAACGGTCGATCCCTGAACTGTTTTTTCCCTCTTGTTTTGTTTCATTTGTGTTTCTGTATCCACCCGAGGAGGATGCCAGTGGGCGTCGAAACTGTCGTGGAAATAAACTCTGTCTATTAGAGTGGGTTTTTATTCTCATATTTTGACCTTCACGTAAAAAAGTGAAGTTTTTTGCATTTAACAATGTTAATCTAACGCAAAATAAACACCACACAAATTTCAGTATTGCGACAGCAGAAGGTTCCTAGTACATGAGGAACAAGGCCTGGGAGAAAAGGGTGCATGAGGTGTCAAAGCATTAGGACCTGAGGTGGAAGACAGAGGAGAAGGTGATCGACGGTAAAGGGGCCTGGAGTTAAAAGTAGCACCAGGGCCCGTGGTTTCTCTACCGGGCCTTGATGAGGGACTCTTATAAATGAATACTATTCATGGTATTTTTATCTTTATATCCAAATCTCGAGGACCTATTAGAAGGGACAACCGACCAGTTCCTTACCTGAATTCTTCTGCAGGATATGATCGTCTCTGAACCCATGGAGATACCGAAGGGGAAGAATAATGTCATTGCCAGTCGAATGTTGTTGATCAGGGCGCTCGTCACGAACACCTGCCAAAGATGATGACGTTGGACATAAAAGGTAACTGACTGGTATACTATGACGCAAAGTTTCAAGGAGTAATTTGGTTGGTTAGTTAACATTTATTACTGTACTTCGAATTAAACCCTGATACATTATATACCAACAAATTTCAATATTTCCAATAAGCCCAAATTAGTGTGAAAACAAACTTGTGCTCTTGCAGTGATTGGGTACACTGGGCATGCCAGCGGATACCAAATCTACTAGCATTAATTCACCAGATATGTATTTTAATCACCCAACTGCCACATAGGGCAGAAATGTATATAACCAGCTTTCTGGGTTGGTGGATTATGTATTTGTTAGAGTGGCCGGCGTAATCCGCCAGTGTAGGAGCAGTGGGGCTGTAAACCCAGGGTTAAGAGACCATCATGTCTGCATTTATGCATCCCTTCACCTCGTGGTATTATTAGCGACGTTCGTCCCATCAAGAGATTGTTCACTAAAATACGACTTCGCAGAGCATCATTGCAAATTAATTAGTTTTCCTTTCTTAATGAATGAAAGTAATGAATGCTTTTTCAGATGAAAGGTTGGTAATCGAGCAACCGATTAGGTTGTTTCATTAAAGAAAATTTTCAGCCACTGAGTCTAATAATTTGAACAGGGCCTCTATATGCAAGTATTAATTAGACAGACGAACGTCATTCATATTTTTTAAATTAAAACTGGATTTCTGTTTTCCGATTTTAAAATTTTATAGAAATTCATTCTTGCAGTGGAACGATAAAACCTATAATGCAATGGCTTTAGTAGTAGTAGTAGTAGTAGTGGAAGTAGTAGATACTATTATTGTTGTTGTTACATTGGAATATTCATGGAATGAATTATAAAAAAAGCCAAAAACAACTTTTTCCTTTTTATTTATATTTTTAGTTTATAGTTTCGTGCTGTTGTTGTCTAGATTAAGACATCATTTCTATTATTATTATTATTATTATTATTATTATTATTATTATTCTTTTCAATTTTGGATTACGAACGTTTTAAAGCAGGAATTTATGACTTCTGACGGATTAAATTTGCAAAAACTTCCGATTTTCAAGTGATTTTCTTTCCTATTTTAGACATTTCTAGTCAGTTTTGTGTGTACAGTAGTGTGCAGCTGAATCTAATGAAGTTAGAATGTTTTCCCCAATGACAACAAAGTTTATCAACTATCTGAAAGTGTTAATGATTCATGAAGTGTTTCTGGGTGTCATGTACTGCATGACAATGTTAATAAGATGGAGTGCGCATACTTGACAAATCCTTTTAATTAAAGAAAACACCCTATATTTGGAGCAACAAACCTCATGAACCTGTAAATCCACGCAAATGTCATATTTTAATAATGGAATTCAATCTAATTCTACTTCTCCTTTAGTAAGTAGTGAATAAATTACATATAGAATCATTAAACCTAGAGTTGTTGATGAACCAAAGGAATATAAGATGACTAAATTTTTTTTTAACCAAACAATAGCTCAACAACAGCTACCTTTTCTGCAGTGAGGATATTCCCAGTCAGAACGTAGACCAACAAAGAGAGAAAGATAACTATTTTAGAGGAAGTGAAGAAAAGTGTGAGGTTCACGGCTCGTAAATAATTCGATTTCATGATAACGTTAATTTCCAATCTGAAAAAAAATATGAAGGAGGTGTCAGTCACAACGTCATTGTTTTCGTCAGTATAAATAATCTTAAACTTAACTTGATATTAATTTAATCCTACCTTCTAGCTGTTTCTATGACTAAGTTGAAAGGTTTCTCCCAGGCGTACATCTTGATGACGCGCATCGCCGTTACCATCTCATTCATAATCCGAATACGTTCGTCCGTCCTAGTCGCCGTCGCCAAACGCAGCTTTGAGAAGAACCTCCCCATGTAACCTGAATTCAAAGGCAAAAATCTCATCTAGTCGATTTCAAATAAAGACTCGACAAAATAAAATTAAACCTCGGACGGACATTACACCAAAATTTAAATTTTACTGGATGATTCTTGGAGTAATGCATAAGGCAACGAATCAAGCGTTTGACATTTTGTCCATTGAACATTGTATCGACAAATGTTCTTTGAGATGACACCTGTTGGTCTAGGTTATAGTAAGTTAGACTAATTTACATTTCAAGAAGCGTTCTTAAAATACACCCATTACGGCGCATCAGGACAAACATATCGTCTCTCATCCTTTAACTTTCGGGTTGAAATAATATCAATCACGCTTATAATACAGAAGTTTCTCTAGTTTCGGTCA
This sequence comes from Bathynomus jamesi, assembly GCA_023014485.1. NCBI lineage: Eukaryota > Metazoa > Arthropoda > Malacostraca > Isopoda > Cirolanidae > Bathynomus > Bathynomus jamesi. The sequence goes on from JAJOZX010001175.1 coordinate 217,284, forward strand.
ACGTGAAAAATTTATGTCACTTACTTCAGCATAAAACAAGTCTACTTTCACACACCCATAAAGTATAGCATTACATCGCCGTGAGAATGGTCTATACAGTAGACTTACTTTGCAGAGGAACAAATAAAATTATCAGAGTCATTCCAGCAAGGCAAGACGGACCGATTTCATACCAAAGGAGGACTGTTGAGATTATTGCCTGAAAAGAAAAAAAACATTTTCTTCCATTATGGTACATTATATCTTCTATTTCTTTAGAAACTCTAAAGAAAAAGACCTCAGTCATTGAATCCAACACTTCAGAATTCCATGAATCGTTTCTACAGATAATAATAATAATAATAATAATAATAATAATAATAATAATTCCTTATTGTTGAAAAAGGAGAAGAGAGAGAATAAAAATGCAATTTCTTTTTTCAGAAAGGACATAAAATTTTAAGAAATGCATCTCTGTAATTGCCAAATCTGAGGTAATGAGAGTTACTTTTCATATCAATAAATAATTATTGATATTATAACCTTGGTAAACCTTGGTTTTTCTTCTGCCCGAATTGCTCATTCTGACGAAAGTCAAGCTTGTTGCTCCACCTTAGATCTACAGCTTAACGTGAAATCCGAATCACGACCCACCACGGACGGTCAGAAATTACAAAGTCTTCGCCCGGACTCGATCTCATGACCTCCCAATCAGCAGCCTCGCGTCGTGTATTGGTTTTGAATAAAGAATATAATCGTGTTTAATAAGAAATCTAATAATATTTTGTATGAGATCAAGATAAGTAAAATACTATTTGGCAACACTCCTGAGGCCTAAGGCACGAAAAATGCCCCAAAACGTCAGTCTCTGGTGTGGTTTGTCCCAATTAGGTTGTTTTCGTTTCTAATATGTGATTATGATATTAAACTTAATTTAAAGCACCTCTCTCCACGATCAAATTAAAATGGGGGATCCGCACTCTCTTTCCCCCGTCTTGTTACTTGTCTCGGCATATATAAACCAATAAATAAACCAAATTTTTGTGTGTGTGGAAGGATGAAAAACTGGGTTAGCTGCACGCTGCCTGCTGTCACCAGAAATTGAACCGAGGGCAATGTATTCTTAGTCAGCGATGCTAACCGCTACACCACCTAGGTGCAGTCACAATTTATATAAATAGGATAATGACATTCCTATACATTACTTTAAATTCATTATTAAAATAATAATGGAATAGTAAACATTTGTTAATTTACCAATTTCTATGAAGTTAAATGAGGTCAATTTATTTAATTGAAAGAAAGCAGTAATTTTCACATGAAATTGATTTTTTAAAAAGGTTTTAAGAGAAATTGAAACAAAATGCTATGGCGAAAAGGATAATGAAGAGAACCTAAAACGCACCCAAAATTTTATTTTACTTTTTAAGTAAAATTTTATTTTAAGATTATTCCAAATATGAACTCCTTCGTATGAGTGGGACCTCCTTCGTGTTTCAACTGATGGAGTTAAGTTTTTCGAAATAAAAGTCACGTCTTAGATTCACTGAATGGCTTACTTGGTTGGTTGATATTAGTAGTATGACTGAAAAATGTTAGCGTGCAATTGCAATGCAATGTTGAGCAATTGTTGCAAAGGGGAGGGGGTTGGCACCCATGGGGGAGAGGGTATACAAGCGAAGGGGAGAGTGTTTAGCCCCCAAGCTGCATGAAGGGGGGGAGAGGGGTTTGGTCCAGGGGAATGACCTTCCCCCAAAAGGGGTTCCCTAACCTAGGACGGTAACCTAAGAGAGGAGAGCAGATGTTTTCGCAGGCATATCTCATCGCATACTGGTCCTCTCGACCTCAGCAACTGGCTTAGAAGTCTTAATCAGCCAGTTGGATTAATCTGGCTTAGAAGGCATAAAAGGCTTGTTTAGAAAGGAGCGTGTGTGTGTGTGTGTATATATATATATATTAATGGAGAGAGAGAGTAGATGTTTCCTAAGAGAGAGGAGGAGGAGGAGGAGGGGAGAGAGAGAGAGAGAGAGAAGTTCCAACCGTTTGTAGCCATGGAGCAATGCATAATGAGGTCTTCAGCATCGCAGCCAACAGGCTTAGAAGGCTTAATCCGCCAGTTGACTTAGAATGTCGCCACAGTTTAGATGTTTATTATATAAAGTATATATGCATGTAGGGCGTGTATGCATATACGTTTGTCAGTAACACGGAATAAATAAAGCCTTTTAGGAGCTCATCCCATAGACTTCATGACCTCCAGTATAGACATTAGGAGCCCACCCATCAGTCGCGCGAGGCCGAGATGGGGCTACAACCAATCGTCTAGACTTTAAGACCTCTCAGCACTAACACAGTATTACATAGCCGACTTACCTACGGCTTTACTTACCAATACCTGATTGACCAAAGCCGACTTACCTACGGCTTCTACTTACCAGCTCCTGATAGACCTAAAAACGACCCAATTAATAGACAAAGCTATTAAGCATAAACAAATACATTTATGGGGCTAGAGGAGACCGACAAGGTCTCAAAAAAAGGCAACGCCAATAGTTTATCCTATTGAGCGATCTTTTAAACAAAAAATCGGGATCTTTCCAAAGGAACGACCCCACGGGATTTACCTGAAAATTTGTATACTAATAAATTTTTATATTCTAATAACGAAAATGACATTATTTTCCTGGAGATATATGCGCAACATACGAAACAAATTACATTCATATGCGCACTAGTTTGCATAACGCATGACCGTTATCTAAATTATGTAGTGTTATGTAGTGGGTTTTACAAAATAAAACGCAGATAATATCCTTTATTTATTAAAATTTGCAATATTTAATAATATTTTAATAAATAAATCTTCATTTTCATACCTTTTTCTCCATACGAACTCGCATAAACAGTAATTTTTTGTTGTTGTTGTTATTAATGTTTATTTGTTGCCTGCTGAAACCTAATTTAGTCTGAATATTATTGTTGTTGTGTGAGCATAAGATAATGCAGTGCTGTGATCTATCTACTTGCGAGTTGCCCCCGGTCAATTGAATGCCAGTTTAGATCAACTGAATGCCCGGTTAGGTCAACTGTACGCCCTTGAAGATTGGTTAGGTTAAGTCATGATACTTTCGTTAGTTTTAACGAAAATATCACTACTTAACCAATCGTCAAGGGAGTACAGTTGACCTAACTGGCCATTCAATTGACCTAACCGGGCATTCAATTAACCGGGGGCCACACAGCAACCTCGTATCCTGACGTGATGAGCGGTGTAAACTAGATAACGGTCATGCACCATGCAAACTAGTGCGCATATAAATGCAATTTTTTTCGTATGTTCCGCATATTTCTCAAAGAAAATAATGTCATTTTCGTTATTAGAATATAAAAATTTATTAGTATACAAATTTTCAGCTACACTCCGTGGGGTCGTCCATCTGAAATAGATTAAAAAATCGAATATGATAAACCAAATTTGGATCACCTAAAGATCCGTCACCCCAGCCTTTTTTAGTTAGCTTTATAAGGCTAACTAACGAAAATATCACGACCTAACCTAACCAATCGTCAAGGGCGTACAGTTGACCTAACGATTGGTTAGGTTAAGTCGTGATATTTTCGTTAGTTAGCCTTATAAAGCTAACTAAAAAAGGCTGGGATGACGGATCTTCAGGTGATCCCCAAATTTAATACAAAAACAAATTTTCACCTTAATATACAAATTTATCTTTAAACTATAACATAAAAAACATTAATACAAATTTTAAACAAAATATAAATTAAATTAGGGCTAACTATTTCATTTCTCGTCAATTAGGGAATTATCCAAACAGCTGGTTAAGACAAATTTTCGCATTAATATAAAAATTTATCTTTTAATCATATCATAAAATAATAATTTAAAACAGCATATATCGTTCAAATATCTTATTTTCCACAGTAATACTTAGGTCATATATGATATATATATACCAAAGAAAGAAAGAACTTAGCAAAGCAGAGAAAATAGAGATTGTAATACCTTATTAATGAAATTTTCGCATACAGTAACCTATTCTTCTTCTTGACGTGTGGAAGGCTGGTGACGAGTAGCCGGATGGAGATACTGAGTTTTTGAGGCAATGAAGACCTTAAGGTTTTCTCTGCCCCCAACCAGAGATAGCAAACAGATCAGAGGTCAGGTGCTCCATAGCCGTACTATGCGAATCATGAAGTGAGTGTTGAGAGGGACGCTTTGGGGTGCGGGTGGAGAAGTGAAGAGTGGAGTCATTGTCATAGGAGTGAATAGTGGAGAAAGTGCGAATTAAAAGATCATTAGTAAATAAAAGGAAAAGATTGGGTGACAGGACACAACCCTGAGGAACACCACTGTTAATAGCTTTAGGAAAAGAACAGTGGCCATCTACAACTGCTATGCTGCTTAATGTGTATATTGACGGATTAACTGCTTCACTTAATGAGGTAACAGTGGGATAGATAACACAAAGATAAATAACTTAGTTTATGCCGATGATATGGTGTTAATAAGTCCCTCTGTTAAAAGAAAACAACTTTTTCTTACGTCAAATTATCCGAATGAGGCGGGGTGATGCAGTGAGTCAAAGGCAGGTTGGTATTCATGAGCTCGAAAAAAATGCAATCGTTTCCCAGAAAATAACATCCTTAGTCATAGACAGGGGAAAGATGGATTGAGAAAGAATGTTCCAGAACTGACCATTAGAGTAGATGAAAGATATAGTGTCTATTACAGTATAACGACGATAGTAAAGAGTGATTTAACACTGCGGTAAGAGAGAGAGAGAGAGAGAGAGAGAGGGAGTGAAGACAATCAGTAAGAGACAGGACACAATTTGGCTGTTTACAAATTATGATTAATCAGTAAAGCTGAAGAATAGGTCAACCAAGGGGCTATCCCTGATGGTGTCTGGTAAGCTAAACCGGCACCTATCTTCACTATGCCCCTATGAATAAGACGAATATAATATGCCCCCATTATCATCTCGATGTTAGCTACTATGTTGCTTGTGATATGTCTATCAGATATATTGTACTGGCGCCTCAAATGTTTGATAGTCTGTTCTAGATTGGGTACATCCATTTTGCTCTGTCCTACTTTTGGTACAATAACCGTTTTAGTTTTCTAGCTCATTTCCTACATATAATTCCAGGTCAAATGTCTTTTAGCTATTTTTGTTTGTCATCCTTAACAAAAGATGTGATATTGAGTTCTTGCTCATTTGGGTCTGGTGTCAAACCCAATTTATTGACTAATTTGTGAGACAAATGTTTGTTGAGAGCAAGATTCTATAAATCATCTCCCTGGCGTGGTGCTACCCTCACCATTCACTAAGTCCAAAGTAGTAGTTGATAATCATTAATTTGTTGAGATAATTCAAATATAACCTCATCTTTATTAATGTAATTACATTTCAAGAGATCATTAGCTTATCCACTGAATCCACTGAATCACCCAAATTCGCTGTTTGGAATAAATCCATGTAAAGAATGTTGATTGAAATGTATAAATCATTTGGTCTACAAATTAAATAAATAGTGCAATCTGGCATCTAATCTTGTGGATTGCATCGCTTAAATATATATGTGTGTGTGTGTCAGAGCTGGGCACTTCCGCAAACACTTCCGCAAACCGCAAATTCCGCAATTGCGGAAGATGTTTTTCGTTTGCGGATTTGCGTTTGCGGCAGTCATCGCAAATTAGTGAATTTGCGTTTGCGGATTTGCGTTTGCGGAAGTGATTTTGAGTTTGCGGATTTGCGATTGCAAATCCGCAAACTCAAAATCACTTCCGCAAACGCAAATCCGCAAACGCAAATTCACTAATTTGCGATGACTTTGCCGCAAACGCAAATCCGCAAACGAAAAACATACTTCCGCAATTGCGGAATTTGCGGTTTGCGGAAGTGCCCAGCTCTGGTGTGTGTGTGTGTGTGTGTGTGTGTGTGTGTATATATTATATATATATATATATATATATCCTTCTAAACATTACTGTGGAAAATAAAATATTTTAACGATATGTGCTGTTTTAAATTATTATTTTATATGATTAAAAGATAAATTTGGATATTAATGCAAAAATTTGTCTTAAATAACACGAGAAAAGAAATAGTTAGCCTTAATTTAAATCAGTGCTCTTCAACCTTTTTATGCTTACCGCCCACTTTTGTAACTTTTGAATCTCCGTATCGCCCACCAAAATTAAAAATGAAAAAACTCAAACTAAAAGTTATATACCCTGCATAAAACAATAAAATTAATTGCAATTACCTTTAGATTAATGAGATCCTTCGCCCACTAGTGGGCGGTACCGCCCAGGTTGAAGAGCACTGATTTAAATTCTATTTTGTTTAAAATTTATATTAATGTTTTTTATGTTATAGTTTAAAGATAAATTTGTATATTAAGGTGAAAATTTGCTTTTTTTTATTAAATTTGGCTTTCTAGATTCGAATTTTTGTTTAAAAGAGCGCCTACCTCACAACACACTGGCCTCGTGATGGTTTTTTGCTACGAGAAGCTCAATAGAACAAACTATTGACGTTGCGTTTTCTGAAATCTTATCGATCTATCCTGGCCCTATAAATGTATTTGTTTATGTCTAATAGCTTTGTCTATTAATTGGGTCGTTTTTAGAGACCTTGTCAGTCTATTGGTGGTGATGCTGTGCTGATGGTTGTGGAGAGGTATTCTAAGGATGGCTTTTGGGGTTTGTGTGGTAGTTAGTCTAAGGAAGGTATGCTCGTATATATTTTGCTATTGGGATAGAACAATTCTTCTTTACATGCATCTGTTTATACACGAAGTGTGTGTGTGTGTGTGTGTGTGTGTGTGTGTGTGTGTGTGTGTGTTTTTAACTCAATAATTTTTTCTCTCTCTTTGTGGGCCAGCATGATCATCTACTCTCTCTCTCTCCATTTATATATATATTATATATATATATATATATATATATACATATACTCTTTTCTAAACAAGCCATTTAAGCCTTCTAAGCCAGATTAAGCCAACTGGCTGATTAAGACTTCTAAGCCAGCTGAGGCTGTCGAGAGGTCCAGTATGTGACGAGATATGCCTGCGAAAAAATGTTCTCTCTCCTCTCTCTTAGGCTACCTTCCTAGGGCAGGGAACCCCTTTTGAGGGAAGGTCATTCTCTAAGACCAACCCCCTCTCCCCCTCATGCCCTCATGCGGCTTGGGGGCTAAACACACTCCCCCTTTCTTGCATACCCCCTCTCCCCCTCATGCGGCTTGGGGGCTAAACACACACCCCCTTTCTTGCATACCCCCTCTCCCTTTGCAACAATTGATCAGCATTGCATTGCAATTTGCACTCTACCATTTTGAGGTCATACTACTGATATTATTTCCGTAATCATAATAGGATATTTTATGAATATGTGAGCAGATATTCACCTTGTGTAGGTCAGTAAGCTTAAATAAAGAAGTTTAGGGATTTGAATACAAGGCTTGTGTAGGGTTGCCAGATTTCAGTTCTGAGAATACGGGGCACCGCCTCTTTGTGCGCGGACTAACATCGAAAATCCTGTAGTTGAGTGATTTTAGGAATTATGCTTATTCAGCTTATGTAACTGTTAGAGTTAATGATAGGAAATAAACGAAATATACGTTAAATATATATTTATTGCTACACTTAGTTATACTTGGCCGAGGCCTTTGCATCACTTTGCAACTGTTTCTTTTGTAGTGCATACTTATAAGACTCTTTGAACTCTTTCCTCTTCTTAGAAAAATTCCACTGTTTAGGATAGTCGTCGCTAAATGTACACCTGCGTTTCGGCATAATTAATAATTAAAAGGGTGAACAGAGGTGTTGCCAAAAAAAAAAATTAAAGAAATATATTACTGACACAAAACAACTGTATTCTAACAATACCAGAATTGCACTGATGAGTGATAATTTGCACTGTGATATTGTTCACAGTGTAGGTATATACATCGATTATGCATTGTCTGACAACTCTAATTTGTAGGTGGCAGCTCCTCAATGCTTCGAGTTCTGAGTTTTTACTATCTCTTTGATTGCGTAGCGATTTATTTAATATTTTTTGCGTCAAGGTGTCAAGGTACCAGGGCAGGGTTGGCACCCAAAAACCCAAACCCAAAAACCTAACCCAAAAACCTAACCCAAAAACCCAAACCAAAACCCACTGGAATTTTCAGTGGGTTTTTGTGTTTTCGGTCTGAGATGGTTATTTTAAAATAATTGAAATTTTTCTGATTGCTACATCGTTCAATTGTAGCTAATTAGAATGCTTTGGCATGTTGATTATTTCAAGTAAGCTGATTTATAAAACAATTCTTAAATTATGCAATGTGTAAATAAAGATTATGAAAAGTTGAAAAGTTTTATTGGCCTTTTAAATGGTGTCCAGATTACAGACACAAATAGAGTACAGTAAAACTAATGAATGCTAAATAAAGGTGTGTGTGTATATATTATTCACAAGTATTACTTGATCTTAAATGCTTATGAATTCTTATGAATGCTTATGAATTATGAATGAATAGCCTGGTCTTAAATTTTGGACCCATTTAATAAATTCTTTATTCTCTACAACTACAAATGGAATATTTGCTGAAAAAAAAAATCTGGCCATTTGCAAATCTAGTTGTTCTTTTTGATCTGTTCTAACCACATATGGCATTATCTGACCTTGCGTTTTCTTGGCTGGAGTAGAATGAAAAAATGGTATGGAAGATTCAAAAGTGGTTGAAGTGAATGAAGTCTCACTACTGTGAATTGTAGTGTCATCATGAATCAGGCTTTCATATGATTTGCTTGAAGAGGGTCTACTCTCAAAATTGCCATGTCTATGTGTAGGAGGAGTTGCTGATGTAGCTGTATTTGTAAGCTCATCTGCTTCACCATCACAAGCCTGTACCCATTTTTTATTGCATCGATTTAAGTGATGTTTCACTCATTCTATTTTTTTCGAAAATACACATCTGCAATATTTGCACCGAACTCTATTTGTTTGGTCACTCAACATTTTTACTTCATCCCAGTTAACAGCTTTAAGTCTGCCACCAGTATGTGCAGGTCTAACTTTAGGCATTATTAAATAAATATTAATTAACTAAAATTGATCTCTGAAAAAAAGATGTTCAAAAATAAGAATAATGTCTACTGTCTAGGCCTGTAAACAAATTGCAATAAAAATTCAGAAAAACACGCTACCGTGTTCATTCAAAATAGAACAAAAGTCACACTTTATGTTAAATGAAAACACAATATGTTTCAACAGTACACTGCTATCTTCAGGTGAAAGTGACCTTAAAACTGAAACAAAATATATAAATTCTAAAAATCATAGCTATAACTTTAATTTAAATTATGAAACCCAAAAGCCCATGGGCTTTGGGTTTTTGCCAACCCTGCTCCATACAGGGGCGAACAAGACCGCTGTACAGAGACAGCAACTTAGTGGAGGTGAAGAAACCGCGGATGCGGTACAGCACACCTAACTTCTTAGAAGCTGTTTTAGAAAGAGAGTATATGTGATCTTTCCAGGAAAGATCACGAGAAAAGGAAACGCCAAGAATGTTAAGAGAAGATGAAAGATTGAGTTGTGTGTTGTCGAAGGTAAGGGGATAGTCGTGTGAAAGATCATGACGAGTAGACAGATGGAAGAACTGAGTTTTTGAGGCATTGAAAGCCACAAAGTTTTCTCTGCCCCAATCAGATATAACAGAAAGATCAGAGGTCAGGTGTCCCATAGTCGTCCTACGCGAATCATGAAGCGACTGCTGTGAGGGACGTTTTGCGAAGCGGTTGGAGAAGTGAAGAGTGGAATCATCGGCATAGGAGTGAATAGAATAGGAACTGCGAATTAAAAGATCATTAATAAATAAAAGGAAAAGAGTGGGTGACAGGACAGAACCCTGAGGAACACCATTATTAATAGCTTTAGGAGAAGAACAGTGGCCATCTACAACTGCAGCTATCATAGGCATATGAGGCGGGGGTCTGGGGGGTGCGGCAGCCCCCCCCCCCCCCCAGGACTAGGGAATTTAGCATTTTCAAGGCAAATACTGAAATTTTCAGGGAAGATTTTTCCTGACATGCCTTTGGTATTTTTTTTACTTTTTGAGGTGAATTAATTACTTGCTACTATACTTGTAGTTAATAATTAAAACGTAAGTTGAGGATTTACTGAATTCTATATCAACTGCAATGCAGTAGTTTTGCTTGTCATTTAGAAATATTGTAGCAAAGTTTTATCTCATTTTTGTAAATTGTAGTTTTTTATATCAAAAAGGCTTTAATATGTTACTCATACTCTAACCTTTGTGTTATTTTATGCTATACATAGTGCTTATGCGGAAATCAAGGCACCCTGAAAATTTTTAGGGCAAATTTTTTCCGCCGCCCCTCCAGTAAAGTGCCATCCCACACGCCTATGGCAGCTATAGATTGGGCAGAAAGGAAATTAGAGATGAAGGCACAGATAGAAGGATAGAAACCGAAGGAGGGCAGTTTCGAAATTAAAGATTTGTGCCAGACTCTATCAAAAGCTTTCGATATGTCTAGCGCAATAGCAAAGGTTTCACCGAAATTCTGAAAGGAGGATCTACAGATCTACAGAAGCTAAGGCTAACAAAGTCCCTAAGATCCACTCTAAGGTTAGCTCGAGAGAAAGGAAAGAGTAGGGGGTTAAGAGAAGAGAATAAGGGGTTAAGTAAGTAGCAACACCAATCACTCGTGGGTTAACATTCACTCAGAAAAAGAGAAAAAAGACTCATCATCATCCGCCGGCCACTGCCGACAAGTCGGAAAAATAGTCGGAGAGAATAGGAGAGGGGTGAAAGATGAAAAGAAGTAAAATAAGAACGCTTACAAACCATGCAAACACAGTCTTAACTCACTGTCATACTATGCAAACTACAGACATGCAAGTAAAGAGAGTTACAAACATGCAAGTAAGGAGAGGATAAGAAAAAAAAAGTAGGTAAAGTTAAACAAAAAGTGAGTTAGTTTACGCTACGAGCTACATCTACGTTCGTGTTAGTCTAATTTTTTTATTTTATTTTTTTTATTTTATTTTATTTTTTTTAATAATTTTATTGCTGGCATCACACGCTGGCATGTCACAAGCTGGCATTAATCGTCAACAGACTCATCCTCGACCACCACCACCCAGAGCTCCTGTTGCTAATTGTTTTTTTTTATTGTAAACAACGTTAATATTTTTAAAATGTCTGTCAAGACGGTTCTTAAACACATTAACGCTGGTAGAGTTCACGACGGACGCGGGAAGATTATTCCATTTATCAATTACTTTAAACGTAAAGAAGTTTTTAGCGATATTACTAATGAAACATCTGCCACGCAACTTAAATCCGTTATTACGCATATTGCTATTATCGAAAGTGAACAGTTTGTCAAAATTTACGTTATCGATGTTATTAACGATTTTGAAAACTTCAATAAGATCTCCTCTTAATCTCCTAGTTTCGAGTGAATGCAAGTCTAACTCTTTAATCCTATCTTCATAAGGCTTGTTGCGCAATGACGGAATTAGTTTCGTGGCACGACGCTGAACCCTTTCTAACCTATCAATATCCTCGCGCAAATACGGGCACCAAAACTGAACGGCATATTCTAAATGAAGCCTGACTAGGGACTTGTAAAGGGGCAATACAATATCCTTCGATTTAAATTCGAAATTACGCGCGATGAAGCCTAACATCCTATTAGCTTAAGCGCAAGACTCCAGGCATTGGTTCCTAACTTTTAAATCCTTAGATACGCGTACGCCTAAATCTACTTCCTCGTCAACGCTCGCTAACTCTCTACCATCCATCGTGTACGTGTAATTATTGTTACGAGAACCTATATGCAAAACTTTACATTTGTCTACGTTAAATTGCATCTGCCACTTATCCGTCCACTCCATAATCCTATTTACATCGTCTTGGAGCCTATTTCTATCGTCCTCGTTAACAATCTTACCGCCTATTTTAGTATCGCCCGCGAATTTTGACACGTTACTAGTCAATCCTACATCTATGTCGTTAATGTAAATTACGAATAGCAATGGGCCTAACACTGAACCCTGTGGGACACAGCTACCTACATCCAACCACCCCGATTCACTACCATTAACAACGACCCTCTGTCTCCTAGCACGAAGCCATTCCTCTAACCAGTTAGCTACCTGACCGCGTATACCGTGCGCTTTAACCTTCGCAATTAATCTTCTATGCGGAACTGTATCGCACGCCTTTTTAAAATCTGAATAAATAACGTCAGCCGCTCTATGCCTATCGTATTCGCGCACTATTTCGTTATAAAATTCTAATAAATTAGTTAAACAAGATCTACGGCGTCGAAACCCATGCTGACTACTCTTAATCAAATCTCTACTTTCTAAGTGATCGATGATACAATCCCTAACTACGGATTCCAAAAGTTTACCGACAATTGACGTTAAGCTAATGGGCCTATAATTGCTAGCTACCGTGCGGTCGCCTTTTTTAAAAATAGGCGTGACGTTGGCTAATTTGAAGTCTTCAGGAATAATCCCCGTTTCGAGTGACTGATTAAAAATCTTCATTATGGGGCCTACGATAACGTCTTTCAAATCCTTCAAATGTCTGGGATAAAAAGCGTCAGGGCCTGGAGCCTTGCTAACTTTTAGCCTATCGATATAATGCGCAATCTCACCCTCGTAAACAGTTATTTCAGCCAAAATAGTCTCGCTACTAAATGGAACGATGTCGTCCACGTCGGGAACATTATTTACGTCTTCTACGGTAAAAACTGTCGCAAAAAAGTTATTGAAAATACCCGCATCGCCTGAGCGTCAGAAGCCAAAGCGCCGTTAACATCCACTAGAGGGTCTATGTTATTTTTTATCGGCTTACGATTATTGACGTATTCAAAAAACTTTTTTGGATTATGTTTACTATCCGCAGCTATAAGTATCTTTAAATTACCTGACGTCTAAGCTTGATATATCTATTAAAGTTAGCTGCCGTGCCATTGCGCTTATTAAGTCTATACGCTCTATTACGCTCGTTTATGAACTCGCCTATTTCCCTAGTCCACCACTTGGGCCTACCATGATTTCTAGCGCGCTTGGGCCTACGAGGAATAAACTCCCTTTCAATATTCATAAAACTTTCTTTAAACACCTCCCAATGCAAATTTGTGTCATTACCCATAAATAAGTTATCCCAGTCCGCAAAACTATCAAAATTAGCCCTACGAAAATCAGGGACTTCTATTACGTTACTATCCTTAGCGTTTTCTATCAATAACTTAAACCTAAGAATTTGATGATCACTACATCCTGAACTCTCGCCTACTTCTAAACTATCGACTATATTTTCGCCGTTCGTCATCACCAAATCTAAAATATTGTCACCGCATGTTCGTTCGGTAACTATCTGTCGTAAAAAATTATCCTCCACGAACTCAATCAATCTCAAACCCTCCTCATTACCAGTGGTGTAGTCGTAATTTCTTCGGTGGGGTAACGCAACAACAATTTTTCTTATATAGCGTTTCTATAAAATTCTACAGCGTTTTTACATTTTATGTACATTCCCAAAAACACGTTGAAATTGAAGGGGTTAGGAAAGAAATATAGTTAGAAAGAGTATGTATTACAAAAATGTTCAATAAAAACAGCAAAAAATATAAAACATCCTGATACGCTAAAAGTAAAATAAAACCAGTAGGGTAACGCTAAAAGTAAAATAAAACCAGTGGGGTAACGCCGTTACCTTGCGTTACCCCCGGACTACACCACTGCTCATTACCAGTAAAAGTCTCGTAATTAACATTAGGGCAGTTAAAGTCTCCGACAATTATACTATTCCGATTGTCAATAAAGTTACCAAGAAGTGAGTAAAGTCTAGTATCGGTATCGAAGGGTTGAACGGAAGGTCTATAAACAACAACAAAATTAAAACTAATACTACGCGCCCTAACTTCAACGCATATCGCATTATTGCTGCCGGAAAATCTATCTTAACCTCGATAGCCCTAAGGAAAGATATGCAAGAAAGATATGCAAGAAAGATATGCAAGAAGATCGCCAGTAGAGCGTCCTTGCGGAATCCATACTACGATCTGAAAGATGATTGTGGGAAGAAAGGTGTTTAAGAAGCTTCCTATTAAGGATATATTCAAAAACTTTGGAAAGGCAAGAAATCAAAGCAATTGGACGATAATTGGAGGGTTGAGAGCGGTCACCCTTCTCTGGGACAGGCTGAATGAAAGCGAATTTCCATCAGGAAGGAAAAGTACCAGATGAGGGACAAAGACGAGAGTTTGCCTCGGCAAGGTTTCAGCACAGAAGCAGTGTTCTTAAGAACAGGAGGAACACCATCAGTGCCATACGCCTTCCTAGAGTTTAGCCCAGATATGGCAGAAAAAACATCTTTAGAAGAGATTCTATTTTCAGACATAATAAAGTCAGAGGGGGTAGAAGATGAAGGAACAGCACCGGAATCATCCAGGATTGAATTGTAAGCGAAAGTTTGAGCGAAGAGTTCAGCTTTGTCAGAAGAGACGGCAACTGTGCCATCGGAATGGAAAAGAGGAGGGTAAGAAGAGGAAGTAAAGTTGTTGAAGAGTTTCTTAGCTAAATGCCAGAAAGAGCGAGAAGAATTAAAATTGGATAGATTTTCACATTTTTGTCGGATGAAAGAATTTTTAGCGAGTCAAAGAACAGATTTTGCAGAAATACAATATAAGTTGAGTGAGAGTCAGGAGTAAGATAGCGACGGTACCTTCTGAAAGCCTCCTCTCTGTTGCGGATAGCATTAGAACAAGTAAAGTTAAACCAAGGTTTTTTTGCATTAGTAGTAGGAATAGAGTATGGAATGTACGCCTCCATGCCCGAGCGAACCACCTCTACGATTTATACTGTTATAAGTTAAAGAAAAGCAATTAAAGCACTAACAGATAGATAACACTCTCATATAATAAGAGAAATGTCAGCTATTGCATGTAAATATAAAGTTGTCTTACAAGTGTAAAAAATTTCGAGAAAAACAAAAATTTTGTGAGTAAATAATTTGCTGTCGCTTGCTTTATTTGCGCCTATAATTCCAAAAATGTGTAAATTTTAGATTCAAACAAGGTTGTATATACATTCAACGGTGAAAATATTAAATGGTATCATTATCGTATATTTTCGGTAGATTTTCCGTGTTATTTTATAATTTTGGTTGATTCTATATTTTATCAAAGAATTTCTGATCTTTCCTATCAACTCGTAATTTCAGTGAAAATCAAAAAATTTTGTCGATAATGATAATTGATTTTTATTTCTGTGCATTTCATGTATATATATATATTTCCTTATGTATATATATATATATCCTTATACATGTATATATATATATATATATATATATATCCTTATACATTCTGACGAAGGTCAAGCTAGTCACTCCACCTGAGACCTACAGTTTAACGTGGAATCCGAACCACGCCCCACCAGCAGCAGCCCAGCGTTTTAACCACTAAGCTACCCAGTAGGGTACCCATTTATCTACCTTCCAATTTCTTTATTGTGTGGAAGGATGAACATTTGGGTTATGCTGCGCGCCGCCTGCCGTCACCGGGTCTCGATCCCGGGGCCGATGGATTCGTAGTCAGCGACGCTAACCACTACACCACCTAGGCGCATATTATATATATATATATATATATATATATTATGGACGACGGGGAAGGCACGTGTCCAAGTGCACCCCACCGTGCGGGCGCTACTGCTAAAATGTACACTAGTTTGGTAACATTGCGACCCCTCCCCACACACACATACATTAGGGTGTGTCAATTTTGTCAACTTTTTTCAAATCAATTTTGGTAGTGAAAATATAGTGTCTTTTCATGTCAAACTTGAAATTGGCCAACCAAAATGAGATAAAATAACCCTTACCTACATCAATTTTACCTTAAAGTTTCAGAAATTGACTCTTTTACTAAATAATAGGATATAAATTGATTAACTATTCATATCTGTTACAGAATTAACCCACTGATCGCATATGGAGTGTTTTCAAGGTCATATAGTTGTTGTACAAGTCACAACATGAATAGAACTGTCCCTCACTCTCAGTCCCCAGTTGCCTCTTAGATGTCATAGTCGGTGGTTTGCTGTTATTGCTCTTGTACCTACTTCATAGTTATTCTACTAGACGAATACTACAGTTTAACTGTAAGTATGGATTATTGATTATTACAATTGTTTATTATTATCATATTCTTCTGTCTAATTATATTGTAATCCCATGAAATATTTTTTTATTGAATTTTAGAACATCGAATGACTAAACTTTGAAACATCGTAATTGATATAAAATACTTAAATGTTTTTCTTTCTTTTCAGATATTCCTAAGATGCCAAAATTGAAGACAAGAGGTCAGTCGTCATGCCACTTGAGCCTGTTAGTCGGTACAGGCAAGGAGCTTGCCATATCAGAACTACCAACAGTGCGAGCGTGACCCGACAATTCAGCGCAGGACAATTCAGCGCCGACAATTCAGCGCAAGACAATTCAGCGCAAAGACAATTCAGCGCAAAGACAATTCAGCGCAAGACAATTCAGCGCGAAAATACCAACAAAGAAGAAGAAAGAACAAATCCAGAGGGAAGAGAGGCTTGCAACTGTTAGGTTAGGTTAGGTTAGGTTAGGTTAGGTTTCTAGTTTTTGAAATAAAATCTTAATTTTAACAATTCTAACAAATTTTGTTTTTTTAAATAAAATTTTAATAATTATACTCCTTTGAATTTTATCTCCGATTTGTCACTCCTTCGTTATGTCACTCCTTCGTTACGGTATTTATGTCACTCCTTTGTTATGTCACTCCTTTGAAATGTCACTCCTTCGATACAGACCCAATTTAGCATATATATAAATATACAAATTTTTCTCTTTTTTATTTATTGCGATTTATTTTTATTATTTTTAACTAAACTTTTAACTGTACTGACTTGCGCTGAATTGTCGGCGCTGAATTGTCTTGCGCTGAATTGTCTTTGCGCTGAATTGTCGGCGCTGAATTGTCCTGCGGTGAATTGTCGGTGCTCCCAGTGCGAGACATACTGAGACTAGGGTTACTCCTTCGTGAACAAAATACAAAGAATAGAAGGAACTACACAGAGAAAGAGCTCATAAGGGACATGATTCCGCCTCTTCTGCATCAGTGGAAAAAAGCTAATGTGTTATTCAAACCACCTGTACTCAATCAGTATAGAACTATTGAGCTAAAATTAACAAAGCTGTGGCACAAAGCAATTGAGACATCACTTGGTAAAGGAAAACTAGCAAAGAAAAATAAATTTCTGCACACACTTGATACTCTCTTCTTGACATTTTTAACTGCCAGTGTCCCATAGAGTTGTGTTCTGAAGCCAATTGTTCTCCCTCATGCAGAAGAGAACCTCACCCTCACATTGATTGTCGCTGTCCTCATGAGAAGAAGATCCCTGTTTTGGAGCTGGCTTTCATAAAGGTGCAGAGAACAAAGGCAGGAGGCCAAGGAAGTATGCAGATTGGTTCGGCAGATTATTCAGAAACCAAAAAACAGATTGCTATTGCTAAGAAAAAAGAGAAAATCCGAGAGAGGGAAGAAAGGAAGAAAAAGAAGAGTGAAGAAGCACCCAAAGAGATGAAGAGCTCTATCAAGAGGTTTCTCACTTCTTTGAAAGCTCTTCAGATGACCAGAAAGAAGCAACATCAGATGATAGCTCCAAAATGCCATCTGAACCTTCGCCGAAGAGAATGAAATACAACACTAAAGACATCTCAAACATTGCCCTTGCCAGTATTCGCCACCATACGGGGCTACGAGAGACTGCAGAGATTGCCACTGCCGCTTGGATAGATGCAGGCCTCATCAGTCGAGAGGATACATCCTTAGTGATAAGTAGTATAGCCGCAAAAGGGGAGAGTGGAAGAATGTTGCAGGTTATTATGTAATGTTGCAAAGGGGGTGGGGGTGTTGCAAAGGGGGGTGGGGATGTTGTGAAGGGGGGTGGGGGGTTGCAAAAAAAATAAAAAAGAAAAAAAGAAAAAAAAGAAAAAAGAAAAAAAGAAAGAAAAAAGAGTACTGGCCTTTGTTGCCAACCTAGGTTGCAAGGGTCATGCACCAACCTAGGTTGCAAGGGGCATGCAACTTGGAGGCCTCCCCCAAGCTATTCCCCCCAAAGGACCAGAGAGAAAGGAGGAGAGAAAGGAGGAGAGGTGTTCACCTGGCAGGAGCCAAGTGCACATTAAGACTTCAGCCGAGTAGGCGGTGTTTTATACGCTCCTAATCAGCCAGAATCAGCCAGTTGGCTGAATCAGCCAGTTGACTGAGCCAAGGGGGGAGGGGCACACCTGAAGGAGAGAGAGACGCCTGTAGGAGAGAGAGAGAGAGACGCCTGTAGGAGAGAGAGAGAGAGAGACGCCTGTAGGAGAGAGAGAAGACACCTGAAGGAGAGAGAGAGAGAGGAGTTCTCCCCCAAGTTATTTTCGTTTTCCTAACCTAAGAGGCCACTAAGGGGTTTTACCAAAGGGCCTGAAAGAGAAGGACCAGAGGTCCTTCCTCGGCTGGGAGCCGAGGTGGAATGAGTCTTTCACCAACTTCGCGGTCTTTTATAAGCCTCTATTCTGGCTGAATTGCCAGATAGCGCCATGTATTCAGTTGCTGAGTTGTCAGATCGCTCCATGTATGCAGATGCAGAGTTGCTACATCAAGCCATGTAATCGGGTGCTGATGTGCCAGATTGCACCATCAGATAGCGCCATGTATTCCAGAAATATTAATCATCCATTGTGTAACACAATATGACGATAGTTATTCCAATTAAATTCTGTTTAAATACACCTTTATTAATTGCATACCTTTCCAGTTTTTTTTTGCAATGATCGGTTGCTAGATATATATTATTATTTATATATATATATATACACATTCTTTTCTTGTTAGGTATATATATATATATATATATTATTTATTTTATAACATTTAATTTTAGTTTAGAAGCAAATTTAACATTAACTTCATTGAACTTAAAGAAACAAATAACATAGTTTACCTTCGAAAACGTCATAATAGAAAATAATTAATTTTATGGTTAACTAGTTTATTTCGTTTACTATAATTATATATACAGTTTTTTAAGCAGCTTATGATATATATATATCTGAACTCTTTCAGCTAAAGAAGCCTTATGTATAGAATTGGTTGTGTAATAGCTGATATTAAACTTCGCACCATCAGATAGCGCCATGTATTCCAGAAATATTAATCATCCATTGTGTAACAATATGATGATAGTTATTCCAATTAAATTCTGTTTAAATACACCTTTATTAATTGCATGCCTTTCCAGTTTTTTGCAATGATCGGATTACTAGATATATTATATATATATATATATATATATATATATTATTATATAATATATATATTATTTACTTTATAACATTTAATTTTAGTTTAGAAGCAAATTTAACATTAACTTCATTGAACTTTTCGAAACAAATAACATAGTTTACCTTCGAAAACGTCATAATAGAAAATAATTAATTTTATGGTTAACTAGTTTATTTCGTTTACTATAATTATATATACAGTTTTTTAAGCAGCTTATGATATATATATATATATATATATATATATATATATATATATATATCTGAACTCTTTCAGCTAAAGAAGCCTTATGTATAGAATTGGTTGTGTAATAGCTGATATTAAACTCTTTCCGGTGTGTGTGTGTGTGTGTGTGTGTGTGTGTGTGTGTGCGTGCGTGCGAGTTGTGGTAAAAAGTGGTATCTGGTAACTCAGTCTTCGTTAGAAAAATACATTAATTATTAATTACAGTTTCATTTTAAAATAATACACATTTGGCATTTTTTCCTGATTTTCATACCTCGCGTAAGATTAGCTACAGATCCTATCTCTCTCTCTCTCTCTCTTCTCTCTCTCTCTCTCTCTCTCTCTCTCTATATATATATATATATATATATATATATATATATATATAATATCTAAGTTGCATCGAGATGAAAATTTACGAAACACACGAGTCTCTTTCCATGCGAAAAAAATTGAAACAATATGAAAATTTATGAAACAATTCGACGATCGTCATTCCCCAAACCCGTATATATATATATATTATATATATATATATATATATATATATATATATATATATATATAATATCTAAGTTGTATCGATGAAAATTTACGAGACACACATTTCCGAGAATCTGCTCAAATCGGTTCACCTATTGCCAGAGGAGATTTTTTTTCTGACCGTAAAAGACCTTTCTCACAGACATCTTGAACAAAACCTCTCTCGACTATTTCTTAGATATGCCCACAATTATATATATATATATATATATATATATATATAGAGAGAGAGAGAGAGAGAGAGAGAGAGAGAGAGAGAGTTTTGTTCAAATAACGGGGTATGCTTGTACGAGTTTACAATTACATCATTATTGCTCTGCATTACGCAGTATATGCGGCTTAATAATATTTCACCGCTTAAAGTATAGGGTAACCTGTACTCGATATGAAGGGCTTTCATATCGTTCAGTACTATTTTTGTTCCCACTTTACAAAAATGAAACACCAAATAATTGTCCCCTAGCGCAATTGGAAAGGTTTTCACCCCACCTTAGACCCACAGTTTAACGTTGAAACCGAATGTTCTTTTAAAATATAAATCCTCTCGATTACATTAGTGACTAATGATGCGGGAAAATCTGAGTAAATATTTTCTCGAAAACTATGGGTGATAGAAAAATTCTGAAACCATATTTGGAATCAGTATCAAAAGTTCTATACGAATCATCAAATAATTCTCAAAGGAGAATACGAGCATTAAATCTATTGGTGAAAATATATATGTTACTCGTCAGGTCCCGTTATAGCGGATTGGTACACGTCATAGCTCCACCCAGCTACATCGGCAGCCAATCACTACGAACATCTGGTCTTTTGGGGCGGAGCTTGGCGATTGTGCATATAAAAGGGGATATTTTCAGTTTGGAGTAACAGTAGCTATTTTCGCGTCAGTGAATAATCATTCCCTCCACCATGGACCTGTACGTCTCCCCAGACTTGTATGAAGAGAGTGATACTGCAGCATTAACGACAATTAGCCTTTTTAATGCGGTTGACCGTGATGAATTATTTACAACGCAAACCGTAGAAGACGTGCAGTGACGCTCCTTACAATCCGACGCAAGGGACTACCATAGAAATGTAAGTGTCTATAATTAGAATTTATATATGGATGGGGTGTAGTATCTCGTCAAATAGATAATCGCCAAAAATGTCAATCAATGTTATTTTGTTACCCCATTATGCTAAAATCGAAATTTTATGGCATTCATTCCTCGAACCAAAGATATCTTCACATAATGGGGATCTGTCTGTATACTCTGTATATGTTTTAAAAGCATTATTCCTTTAAGGTCCGATGAGGATTTGACACGTGTTATACAATCTTTTGAAGAATCTCGGAATACGGGGGATATACTGAACAGTCAACAATGTCACACATCCTCCACCATGGACCTGTACGTCTCCCCGGAATTGTATGAAGAACGTGATACTGCAGCATTAACCGCAATTAGTCTTTTCAATGCGATTGATCGTGGCGAATTATTTTCAACGCAAACCGTAGAAGATATTTGCAGTGACGCTCCTTACAACCCGACGCAAGGGACTACCATAGAAATGTAAGTGTCTATAATTAGAATTATATATATATATGGAGAGTTGTAGTATCTCGTCAAATAGATACTCGCCAAAAATGTCAATCAGTGTTATTTGGTTATCCCCATTATGCTAAAATCGAAATTTTTATGGCGTTCACTCCTCGAACCAAAGATATCTTCACATAATGGGGATCTGTCTGTATACTCTGTATATGTTTTAAAAGCATTATTCCTTTAAGGTCCGATGAGGCTTTGACACGTGTTATACAATCTTTTGAAGAATCTCGGAATAGGGAGGATATACTGATCAGTCAACAATGTCACACCGAAATAATGTAAGTGTTTTTCGATCTTTTTGGGATAAGAAGACACAATATATTTTCATAAATTTATTAAATGAAAGAAATCAGTACAAGAAACGAATATATCGTTACAAATATACGAACAAAAACATTATAATATACAACGAGTACGTACAATTGGAAAACGGTTTTTTATCTGTCTGCATACCATTTCATCGTTTCGGCGAGTGTGACACGGGTCAAATAAATTTTAAAAATTTATAAATTCTTTATCATTTGACATATGCATGAGAAATGAGACGCAATACATTCCGCAAACATTAGTAAAATATCCTTGCATGCGAAATGGGGTCCACACAACTTCGAGAATATGTAACTGAGCGAGAAATTTTACAATAATAGGATCACTCCAGGGTTGAGTACCGAGTGAATCAAAATAGTACAGGCGCTGTCTATTTTTAAAATAGACAGCGATCCAGTGAATCCCTTCATTACCGATGATGTCTGTGTTCACAATAAGACTACCGCATTCTCGCGTACTTGGCAAACTCAATGTTTCATTCTTCGCAAACACGCCGATAAATTTGGAACGTGTGACTCGCTCCATTACTTTCTGAAGTGTATTAGCATCCATTTTAAAAGTCAGTGATAACGCTTCTAAATCTATCTACTTCTATTAGGGCTTGCGATTCGAGATATACTAGTACACTAATAGGAGCGTCTATAGGCTTGGCGAATTCCAGCCGCACTGAGATGTTTCCGCTCTGCTGTGGTGTTAAATGGGTATTTACACTAGCAGATAAGTCAGGTGTAATGTCAAACGGGTAAAGGTTAAATTGATCAATGAATTCTTCCTGCGTTACCCCATTACCAAGCTCATCACAATCACCTGCAATATGGGTCAGATTACTATAGGCTCTGGCACAAAGCGGTAACACAGCGTCTGATGAATAGTCCGTACCCATTGTTCCACCCAAAGCAGTGCCATTAACGTATAGAGTTATATTTTTAAGTCCGAAATTCTCGAATTTAAAGGCACTCTTTTTATATTTTCCATTCACCGAAGCGTGGTCCTGCATGCCGATTAATATCCTTTTAGGAAGATTTCCCAGGGCAATGTTTTCTATCTGCTTCGATGCCAACCCTGCAGGAACCGTATATAGTTTGATCTGCACTCTGTTAATAGGATATTTCACTGTAGCGTTTAGTAAATTTTTCTCAATTTCTAGTTGTTTTGGTGAACTTAATTTCACTCGCCGTACGCGGAGGTATGTGTCCATAATGTGAACCACAACGGACTTTGCACCCTCTTCTTGATTCACATCCAGATTTAAGCAGATCTCAGGACTCGTGCGGGTGAGCTTTATTTTCATATCCACCCCGTTCACAAGCAACTTCTCCTGGAAAGTGAAATCTGTGTGCAACCGTCCAAAACACTCGTATATTTTCTTTTTAGAATTTTTAAATTTGTCCTTTATACTATTTTCATCTTTAGTTTGATAATATCCCTCCGCACTTAAAAAGGTAGCCTTCGCTTCTTTGGAAAAGTTGAGGACATTTTCCAAATAGGCTCGTAGATGATAGTACCCCGTGCCTGCCGATATGTTGGTCTGATTTAAATATACGTCACACTGGTTGAATATGGCGTGCAGAAAGTTTGTTTCAGGGTATACAGCATATTTGTCATCGCAGACCGTTCCATCAGAATGGGCTATACGTAGCTTAGCGTACATGTGCACACAGCTTGGATCAAAAAAGTAAGGACCTGAGCTGGGTATCACGAATTCTATAGGTGCACTCGGGGAACTAATTGTGTTTAAAGGGTTAATTGTAATAAAGTCACTGTGCTCAATAGAAACTTGGGTTGGCGGGAGCTCAAAAAAGGACAGCTCCGATTTACAGCATTGTGAACTACATGGGTGGATGAAGCGTGCCATGGCGAAATAGTGACTCCTCTCTCGACAAGTGGTAAACAAACTATGATTCATGAGATCAATATCCTTAGCTTATATCAGTCAAAAAAGTGGTCAACCATAGGTTTCATTCGCTTACAGCATTTCTTTTTTGATAGCCTTTTACGTTTAATACCACGTGACCCCTTCTTCTTCCGGGGAGCCCTCTTCTTCTTCCCGCCACCACGCATTTTTCTCTTTGCATCTTTGATGATTTCGTTCCGTGTACGCTTTAAATGTTTTTTTAGAGCTTCTTTAGGTTTAGCCCCGGCCAATATGTCTTCTGCAGTGTTAAGGCCTGATTGTAGCGCTTTCCTTCCAAGGTATCTGGCACCCCTCTTCAGCAAAGGAACAGCCGTACGTAGTATGGATGAAAAAATGGATCCAAGTCCACTACCGCGCTGGTATCGCATCCCTCGATAGACGGTGAAAGGCTTTCTATCCATTATAACTCAGTGCGTCGAAAGTGTAGCTTCACTGTTAAGCTCCCGTTACCGAATGGGAAGTTTTCGCCCTCAATCGTTCTTATATATATTGTGATATTGGTTATTAAATTAGTTGCGACATTCACATAATGGGGTCTGTCATATGTAATACTCAAACTCCTTCCTCTATGGTTGGGGATGTGAGCAATGCGCAGCAGGCGTGCCTGGGTATCCCCAACAAACTGGTGCTCCACTATATTACTGTAAATATAGCACATGTCTGGGGACCTTTCAGCCAATTTCTCCATCTTCAATTGATACATTAATCTGGACAAGTTATACTGTGTCTCGTGAAATGTGTCTCTTTGGAAGGCTGCGCTATATCGGCCGTTGGTTAGAATTTTGAACTTTCTATGTTCTTTAAGACGTCTGTTAGTCTTTGATTTTAGGATTAGTGTATGTGCAGGGTTGTTTACGATTTCATATACTAAATCATTCGTAAGGTTTGAGTTTCTTAAACTTACGTTTAAGCCTCTCACAACATCCTCGGCCGAACCATATTGACCCGGCCCTAGTCTTACTTCTGTACTGTAATACCGTGCAATCTTAGTCCGAGCGATGCGCATAGTTTCATCCATAGCTACCCCAGCTTTTTCACACTCGTCAATGTCTCTAAGAATCGTAAAAACGGTTTCTTTATGTTCAATATTTAAAAAGACGGTGTCCAGCTGAATTTCGCATATCCCCACCTCATACGAATCACGACCCAATTCAATGTGCCCATGGAGTTCTGTTACAAAGTTGGCTAGCGTGTTGTTAGGGTGTACAGACAGGGACGAGGAGGACGGGAGTGTGACGTAGAAATGGTTAGGAGCCATGTTGCATACTATTTAAGCTTCATTATTGCATCAGCTTTTATATAGGTGTTGAAGCTTTCTGGGTACCCTAGCCATTTCACCAGGTACATTTTTCTCCTTCCTGAACCTTTGCTTCCTAAAATTTTCTCAATTTTAAACACATTTTTTTCTAAATTAAACGCAACTTTCTGCAATTCCTCGCGGTAAAAGCCTCCTGAGATTTCTTCCCCATTCAAATCTTCAATGTAATACATCATTATCTCACCTTTAGGTCTCACAGCCCTAACTTTAAAAATCTCGCGTGTCCATCCTTGCTCAAAACCCTTTGCGAATTTATTCCCCGAACGCGACAGCCTTACATAATCATTGATTTTGAAGCGCGCAGAGTGTGGTGGTGGTGGTGGTGGTGATCCATCTCTTCTCGGGAGCGTACCTCTTTCTAAAACTTCGTTAGGTGTTGCCCCAATCGTGCGATGGTGTGAGCGGTTGTAGGATGATGCCAATGATTCCAGAATGTCTAGAAATCTGTATGTGTTTTTATGTGTAAAATAACGGTGCATGCGTTCCTTTATGGTGCGCTGAACTCTTTCAGCTAAAGAAGCCTTATGTATAGAATTGGTTGTGTAATAGCTGATATTAAACTCTGTCAACATATTCTGAAAAGCACGGCCTATAAACTCCTTCCCCATATCCGTACAAAAATAGCCAGGAACCCTGTTTTCTTTTAACATTAGCGTTTTGGTGGCTTTAGCAACTGTTTCAGGTGATTTATTTTTCAGAGGAACTAGCCACAGATATCTAGAGAATACGTCTATTATGAATAGAATGTAGCGGTAACCATCGTTATACACAGAATATCTTTGCATGTCTGTTAAATCTGCTTGCCAAATAGAATCAATCGAGGAAGCCGTTGTCTTGGCTGTTTTAAACCTTTTTCTCACAGGCTTATGAAGCGTATAAGCGTCCTGCTCCCTCAAAAATCTTTCAACATCTTTTTTTCCTACTCCGTAAACACTTCTGTACAGTCTATCTACGCCGCCGTAAGAGGATGGGGTAGAAATGTCATAATAGCGTTTAGTTAATACGTTAGCCATTTGCGTATTTTAGAGGCACGTGGGTAGGGTTGGTTTAACCTCTTCTTGCTCCTCTTCAAAGGTGTTACCGCCGGGGGTGACGGCGCCTTCAATTGTGTCACAGGCGTTGCATGTTCCAAGTCTTTTAACCTGTTCAGATTTCCTATCAACGTTTTAGGGACATTTATTTGTTGTAGTCTTGCTTTAATATGCTTCCATCCTGATGGTGATGGCCTATCCCACTTTCTCACCAGATCATGGACAATGTCTACGATATTCGATCCCTGTACCTTTGATCCTTCCACAATGATCTCCCCTGTATCGGTCCATTGTATGGCGGGATCCTCATTCAATAGATTATAAAGACTTAAGCCTTTACTCCTCAATGTAAGTGGGAGGGTATTTTTTAATACATGTTCGATATGTTGTGTGGCTAATCTTTTTGGTTGGTCAGCTGTGTCGTCGGGTACAGATCCTATGTCGCCATCGTCCCCCGTGCTGTGCCTAATAACCACAGGAATCTCTGTAGGGCTCTTATAATTTTCGTACTCGTGAAGAAATTTCTGCAGAGCTTCTTGGTATAAGATTCTTTTCTCATCAGGTGTTTTTTCACTGTTTAATAGGGCTAACAATTCGCTTTCCATTCTTTTAAGTCTGCTTTTACGGGGATCTAGATACGTGTCTGGATTCCTTTGCAGTGAGGCGTACACCTCGTGGGGAATCACTACCACTTTCTTCATTATATTAATCTAGTCAGTAAAGGACCCAAAACTGAAAATAAGATGGGGAGAAATGACCCTCCTGTTTGTACAATAATTCGTTTTTTCTTCGCTACAGTTTGGCTTTTACGAGCGAGTGCACGTATTATGTTCTTGTAGCGGCGTAGGCGAGCCTTCTGATGGGTTTTCATTGATACATTGCAATTTATAACGTTAAGACAGATTTCACAGATGCATTTTAAAAAGTCGGCATCGATATTTTTAATAAACATCTGCTGCATTGCCCGAGGCAGTCGATGATAGATTTTTATTAATTCACGGTATTTCTTTAGTCTCTTTGTCATTCTGGAATATACACCGTTTCAGGCTCGTTTGGAAATATATTCGTTCGCAGAAGCACTCTAAACGTGTTTCGCGGATGAAGGTCGCAAAGCAAATATCCGTAACGCGTGCTTGTAGCTTCTTTATAAACTTCCAAAAACTCCTTACGCTGATTCGGGAACATTTGATTGGCTAATACCCCAATTTGTGATACATCTCTACGTTGCGCGAATAAGACTAGATATTGCGTATTTAACGACACATCGCGCATGTATCTATTTTTGAAAAATAGATTCTGATTGATGAAGAACACGCTTATGTTAAGATGGTGGGAGAATACTGTAAATGTCTCGGCAAACGTTTTATCCATCTCCAACATGAGATCGTCAATTACAATGATTGTATGTTCATTTCCCTTTAACGAATTAACGTCATATACGCCTTTGTGGAACAAAATATCATCTTGGTACTCGTTGAACACTGATTGATACGTCGAATAGCACCATATAACTTTATGCACAAATTTCGAGAACATCTCCCCCTTTTCTTTAATGATTTTAAGCATAAACACAGTTTTACCACATCCTGTAGGTCCAGATATAATACATGTGGATGGGCTCGTGAATCTGAATTTTTCTACAGAGTCCATTTCTAACACGTCACACTCCTAAGTGAGTCATTTACAAAATATTACAAATTTTGAGTGCTGATCCTTATATTTCTTCTCCCACAGAACCGTGAATGACGATGAGGTAGAGCAGCCCATCATTACGGATGACCTCGACGACAGTGTAGTTGTGATCTCCTCCCCTGAACCCTCACCAGCGATACCGGTAACACGTCCAAAGCGGAGGTATGAGATACCCACGTCAGGTATAAAGCGACCGAAATACGCGTCTGTTGCAGCGGTAATAGATCCCCAACCCTCAACCTCTTACGCAACAACACCCCAGCAGCACCTAATATATCCCCTTATTCATCCGCCGCCCCCCGTTCTGTTAAGTCTACAATAATAGAGCCCCAACCATCAACCTCCTACGCAACAGGGCCCCCATCAGCAGCACCTTCGGCTAATATATCCCTAATTCATCCGCCGCCCCCCGTTCTGTTGAGGATGGTATAACGCTGGAATTGGTGCGATCCGCAGCCCCCACCCCAGCCTTGACTAGAAATCGGTATAGAGTCAGGGTCGACCCTAGAGTCATGTATAGCAGTGGAATTGAGCGCGGACTACGCCGGGTTGTAGAGCATATTATAGAGTTTGCTCTTCAGAATCGTGACGAGCGTGAAGTCAGGACGAGTCTGTCCTTTGGATTCGGGTCAGATGACGGTGATGTAGACGATTATTGGGTGATAGTGCCATTTAGACGTTTGGCGGCTGAAGATGTAGAATATATATTAGGGCGTATAATGCAAGCCGCCCAAAGTAGTATAGCCTTCAATATGGACAACTTCACGGTAAATATTGACCATGTATACCGTGTTGCGGGTCATAGTGCCATACCGTATACTCTTAACTTCAATTCTCAAGCTATTTATAGACGGCATATAAACGTCGATCGTGGTTGCGGCTTTATAGCAGTACTCTTAGCACGTATGTTTACTGTACAAAATACACGAACTCAAAAAATTTGGTTGCCTACAGTCGTGGAGCGTGCCCGTAAACTAGCTGTAGACTGTGAACTTGAATTTGACTGTAATATGGGTCCTGAAGAGCTGAGAAGGGTAGAACAGGAAATGAATGTCCGCATAGTTGTGTTTGGGTTGGATGATCGTCGTAGGACTGTGTATGTTTTTAAAAGCTGTGTGAGAGATCGTACAAGGCCCCTACTTATTTTAGGATTGTCAGGGACAACGTATCTCCCCATCCGTAATATAAGGTGGCTTTACGCGAGTTATGACAAAAGTCGAAAATATGGGAGACATCATGATTTGTGTAAGGGGTGCCTCGAGTTTGCGGATGATATAGTGAGACATTGTAAAGAATGTCACATGGTATGTGAGCAGTGTAAAAGCACCAAATGTGAAAGCCGTGTAGTTGAAGCTGAGAAGAGAGACTGTGATGTGTGTAGACGCACATTTTTCAATAATAGCTGTTTTGATTTCCATAAATCAATTGGCACGTGCAGGAAAATGAGAATCTGTGAATGTGGTATGTTTCACACAATGGATAATTGGGGAAAATTTAAGCACAAGTGTGACGTAATTCACTGTCCTACATGCCAGGAGGAATATAAGGCGGATGGAGTAAAGCATGTATGTTATATGAAAGATGCTAAGCCTAAAAATAACCCTTGTATAACTGTATACTACGATATAGAAACATATACGAACGCTGAAACCAAAGAGGTAATTCCACATTTACTTGTGAGCCAGACTATCTGTGATGAGTGTATGGATATCGAATGTGACGAGTGCCCCAAATGTGGTAAACGGACAAACGTTTTTAAAACGAATGTCAGCGATAGTCCTGTGAAACTATTTGTGTCCTATATTGTCAAGTTAGCCGACAAGTTCAAAAAAATGACTGTGTATATTCTCGCCCATAACGGGGCAAAGTTTGACACGCAGTTCCTTTATAAGGAGTTGCTTGAACACGAATCCTCTGAGATATTTACAGGTGATCCATTGAAAAGAGGCAACAAATTAATACAGATGCAGATAAGAGGCAATGTACAATTTAAAGATACTTTATTATTCACACCTTGTAAATTAGCAAAGCTACCCAAGGTGATGGGAGTAGCAGCTGAAGTTTCCAAAGGATACTTCCCATACACTTTCCTCACCAGCGAGACTTTAAACTACGTAGGCCCACCACCCCCCAAACATTATTTTGACTGTATGGATGAACGTGAAGACTTTGATCGATACTACGACAGTTTTAATGAAAGTAACCCTTATAATATAGCTGATGAATGTGAGCGTTATTGCGTGAATGATGTGCGCGTGCTTAGAGTATGTTTCCAGGCCTTTAGAAGGATGTACATAGCCCGTTTCAAATGCGATCCACTGCAAGTCGCAACCACCATCGCATCATTATGTTTTACGGTGTTCAAGAATAACTTCATGCCGAAAGACACCTTAGCCATTATTCACCGAAACAATCCCCGCAGTTACGGGCACAAGGCTATTTACTGGCTCATACACCTACAGCAACAGACAGGTGTATACATAAAGCACGCCCGCAACACGGGTGAAGTACCCATTAAGATTAATGGACGTGTTTTTTGGGTTGATGGGTTAAGTGAAAACCGTGTCACTGGTGTGAAGACTGTGTACTCCTTTAACGGTTGCTGGTGGCATGGATGCCCCCGTCCTGAGTGCGGAGTCACCGGAGATATCCACGGTAGGTCTCCTGCCGACTGTCTTGCATCGACCCGCACCCGCGATCAACTTATAGGATCACAGTTCACTCACAAAGTCTTGTGGGAGCATGAATATGATGCACGGATGGAGACAGACGAGGTGTACCGTGAGGAAATAAAAGCGATCAAGCGTTCAATGGTGCTGGATCCTCTCAAATGTGGTGATAGCTTGTTTGGAGGACGTACAAATCCTTTCAGACTATACTTCCCACCTACGGAGGGCGTGAAGCTCCATTACTACGATTTCTGTTCTTTATACCCATACGTGATGAAGAGCCATCCGTACCCCGTGGGCGCTCCTGAGAAACTGGTGGGACCTAGCCTACCATCCATCAATGAATTTTCAAAAAATTTGAATGATCGTTACTTTGGGATCTCTTTCGTAGACGTACTCCCCCCACGCAATTTATGGATGCCGATCTTACCTGTCGTTATCGACGACAAGCTCATGTTTCCCCTGTGCGTGAAGTGCGCGGAAGAGGATAACGGCGAATGTAACCATATACCCCACCAGCGTAAGATCAGAGGCGTATATACAAGTCCTGAGTTGGCCCTAGCCGTGCGCCATGGTTATAGAATACTGAAGATACATGAGGTGTGGAGGTTTCAGAAGCTACCCAACCTTTTCACACCATATATAAACACCTTTTTGAAGGATAAGGTTGAGGCATCAGGGTATCCGCGAGGAGTTGATACCGAAGATGAAAAGTCTGCCTATATTCAACGTTACCGAGACCGCGAAGGTATACAACTTGATCGTGTCCAAATTGTAAAGAATCCTGGCAAGCGCTTTAGTGCAAAGTTGTGTCTAAACAGTCTATGGGGAAAATTTGCGCAGAATACCGGCAGAGGGAGCATTCATTTGGCACAAAGTTATAGCGATGTCTGGGATTATGCCAATGCCCCCGATAAAGAGGTCATGGAGATCGTAAATGTAGGTAATACTTACGTAATAAAGTACAACAACACTGAATTTGCCACAGATACCTCAAGGGTTACAAACATACCTGTGGCCAGCTTCACAACAGCCTACGCCCGTATAAAACTTTGGGGTCTATTGCATTCTCTTGGGCGGAGAGTATTGTATGCCGATACAGATAGCGTGATATTCACAGAGAGGGAGGGTGAATACATGCCCACTATTGGGGAGTTCCTCGGCGAGCTCACTGATGAGATCAAGGATGAGTATGGGGACAACGCATACGCCGACTCTTTTGCCTCAACAGGACCTAAGACTTATGGGGTACGGGTCAGGGTGGGGAGGAAATGAAATATATCGTGAAGGCAAAGGGTATTACGCTCAACCATGCGAATCGGGAGGTTGTTAACTTTGAGTCGTTGAAGGATCTAGTATGTTTGGATGAACAACCTCCCCAACTAATTGTAGGCACCCACAATTTTCGGGCGCAGAAGCTGGGGGGCGTGAAGGAACTTAGGGGTACGATGGTGTGCCGTAACACCTATAGGAAACGTTACCAGATACCTGGTACCTATGATACCGTACCCTTTGGATACCAATGATGCTTCTAACTCACACGTCTTGTATATAATCGTATCTATTTGTAAATATATATATATATATATATATATATATATATATATATATATATATATATATATATATATACTTGAATATCTCGTTTATTAAATCGTATTTGTAAATATATATAACTTGAATATCTCGTTTATTAAATCGTATTTGTAAATATATATAACTTGAATATCTCGTTTGTTAAATAAATCATGTTTCAAATAGCGTTTCACTTTCTCCTTTGTGTGTGTGTGTGTGTGTGTGTGTGTGTGTGTGTGTGTGTGTGCGTGAAAGTTCTAAGCTCCGCCCACTGTAAGACCGTGAGTCATGCTACTATCTGGGAGTCCCTGCGTGGTCAGTCGACCGCAGTAAGCCCGAGAGATCAGACGTGTATTCAGATCAGACGTGTATTCAAATGGCTACCTTTAATATTGCTTGTACAACGTTTACGAAATGGTATTCAGTAAAGTGCCAGGATGTGGTGGATACCGAAAAACTTCCTCATCCCTCCTATGCCTCTTTTAAAAACACATTGGATTGTGCGAAGTTCCAAGATGTACAAATACTCTACGGATGTTCTGGTGAGACCGTTGAAGGCTTTCGTTGCACAGACGATGTGCTGAAGTATACTGCAGAGCTAAACTTTATAAAGTCTCACATACACCGTGAAGTAAAAGAAACAACGCGTGCAGAAGAGAAGCAGCAGGTATGGATAATGAGTCTTGCTGATGGGTGGTGTGACAAGCGGTATTACGTCATGCTACACCATGTCGATTACTCATACCCTACGACTGGAAATGTGAATCTCGTGATCATGGACAATCTTAAGTATTTTTATCACTATATTAACGTATATCATGATGAGGTTCGTAGTGAGGTTGTGGCTAGTGCCCTGCGTGAATTTTTAACAGAGTTTAGAGACGAGTATCGTTTGATGGGCAGAAAGGAAAAATATGAACATATGTTCCTCTCAAATAGTGCGCCGGAGTGTGGAGATATTTAGTAAAACATAAAATGTTCCTAGTTCTTATCCAAAATGTCTGGTGCGTAGGCTGGTAGTGATATTCTTGTACCGGTACAACAATTCGACTCGCGGAACAAGCCCATTCACGTATCATCGAGTCAGCCGCCCGTCGAACCATTCCTGCCTACCTGCGTGCCTCACACGGCTCATAGTTATCTCAGAGCTTGAGCCGAGTGGACGTGCGCTCCTCGAATACGATGGAACTTCCTTTGAGCAGCATTCTCAACGCCTCGTACGATGTGTCCGTGACGAAATCGTTGCGCGTGTTCAGGCGTAATTCCGGTACCATTAGCTATGTACTGGAAACGGAATGTAGACCGACAAACAAACGGGTTTATTTAAGTATCGAGGAGATGAATAGAATCTTTGTGATAGTTGAGAAGTGGAGTGAAGATCGTTATAAAATACCTGCTAACGTAGGTACAAGAAGAGAGCAGATTAGTGACGCACCCTCATACGCCGTTGTATGTACGTTGTGTATAAATAACGATCGGCCGTGCATTGATATACGGTTGATGTGGAAGAATGCTTCTGATAATAACGCTCTTATTCCTACGCGAAACCGTTTCATCCTCGACAGAATGTTTGAAATCGTCGGATTCCGTAAACTGAAACCTATATTAGACGCGCGTGTTACGGATATGTTTTATTTTGATACAGTACTTGAATACGCATACACCGCTCTGCTCGATGGGTTTACCGAGTGTAGGGCTGGTGAGAGAATGGTCTAGTGCTGGATGTTTATTTAAAAAGTTTAGACTCTTTGAAATACCATGAACTTTGATACAAAGCAATTGATCGGTACAAGGCTGAGCTCACCTACACCGTTCACCCTGAAGAACTATTTCTTTATATAACGCGTAGTTGTCGTAACGATTTAGAAGATTATTTCAATTGCCGCTATGTTGAGTGAGTTCACGATTGAAAAGCTCGAGTCGGTAGAAATAAACCCTCGATTGGAAAAGCGTTCTTATAAACTTGTGTTTAATAATGTAGCTAACGATGAACTCTTTGTGCGTGCTTTTGATTGTATTCTAGACGTATTTAAAGATGACTTACCAACCGGTTGTAAAGTGGGAACAAAAATAGTACTGAACGATATGAAAGCCCTTCATATCGAATACAGGTTTCCCTATACTTTAAGCGGTGAAATATTATTAAGCCGCATATACTGCGTAATGCAGAGCAATAATGATGTAATTGTAAACTCGATTAAGACAGAGTTTAGTATTTTGAAAAAAAAGTGAATTGTATATATATTTTGCTTGACATTTCTCCTGTACTGATTATACACATATTTCTATTGAAATGTATATTTATTTCTATTTGAAAAGTATATTTATTTTATAAATATATCTCCATAATTGTGTGTGTGTGTGTGTATGTGTGTGTGTGTGTATACTTCTCCTGTACTGTTATGTACATATTTCTATTGAAGTGTATATTTATTTGAAATGTATATTTTATTTTATATATATCCATAATTGTGTGTATATATTTCCTGTACTGTTATATGCATATTCCTCAAATGTATATTTATTTTCTATATATTTATAATAAAAAGAATGATGCAATGTTGTTTTACTTAATTGTTATGCCTTCTACTACCGGTATTCGAAATATAATAATGTATACAGTGGTATTGCGGTATCTGGCAACATTTAAGCCTTCTAAGCCAACTGGCTGATTAGGCGTATATAATAATGTATACAATAATACTGCTAAAAGAGGTATCTGGCAACTCAAGCCATTTACAGCCAACTGGCTGATTAGGCGTATATAATAATGTATACAATGGTACTGCTAAAAAGAGGTATCTGACAACTCAAGCCATTTACAGCCAACGGGCTGATTAGGAGTCTATAATAATGTATACAATGGTATCGCGGTATCTGGCAACTCAAGACATTTACGCCAACTGGCTGATTAGGAGCCTATAAAACAACGCCTACTCGGCTGAAGTCTTAATGTGCACTTGGCTCCTGCCAGGTGAACACCTCTCCTCCTTTCTCTCCTCCTTCTTTCTCTTGGGGGATAACGCCACCTCCAAGTTTTCCCCCACCCCCCTTTGCAACATTCTTGCACTCTCCCCTTTTGCGGCTATACTACTGTGATAGATCATAATAAGATAAGAGGAGCACAAGAAAAAATAATGAAGGAAATATCTGATCAGCATGAAAAAGATTTGAAGGAGGAAGGTCTCTCTTGCCTTTTGTTTGATGGAAGAAGAGATGACACAAAAGTTATCCTAGAAGTAGAGGGAATGGACAGAAAGTTTCCCGATCTCATCAAAGAAGAACACTACTCTGTGTGTTCCGAACCTGGTGGTCGCTATTTGTTTCACTTTGTTCCTGAAGCAGAAGTAGAAGGCAAGAAACATGCAGAGGCAATTGCTGATCAAATAATATGTTGGCTTCAAGAAGGAAGACATGACAATTCACTGCAGGCCGTTGGTGGAGACTCAACTGCGGTGAACACTGGATGGCAGGGCGGTGTTATAACGCATTTAGAGAAAAAACTTGGAAGAAGGCTTGTTTGGATTGTATGTGATTTGCACACAGGGGAACTACCTCTTCGTCGTCTCATCCAGGAACTTGATGGTCCTGCAAAGAGCAACAACAAGTGGTCAGGCCCCCTTGGCAACATGCTAGATGAAGCAACGGAATTAGAAATAAATACAAAATTTCCAAAGGTCGAAGTAGGCCCTCCCCTTCCAGTGTTGTCTGAAGAAGGAAGTTATCAAAGACCTCAGCACGGATCAATCTTACGCTTATCGTATTGTTCAAGCAATCAGATCAGGAGAGTTGCCTCAAAATCTGGCTCTCTTGGAGATTGGACCCGTAAGTCACAATCGTTGGTTAACTACAGCGACTCGTTTCTGCAGGATTTGGGTTTCCAAACATGCACTGAAGGGCAAAATGCTACAGAATTTGATGTTGATTGTTGAATTTATTATTGGGTTTTATCTTACTCACTCGTTCACTGTAAAACTTAATCCAATGTGGATGGAGGGGCCCAACCACATCTTGTTTCAATTACAGCTACTGAGAACCCAAAGGAAAGTAGTGGTGGACATCGTGTTACCTGTGGTGAGAAGGTCCGCTTGGTATGCTAGGCCAGAGGCAGTTTTGCAAGCAACACTCTGCAGCCAATGTACCAAAGAGCGAACTGAGGCTGTGGAAATCATTCTAAAGCTTAGAGGAACATCACTAGATGATGACCAGCTGGGAGACTGCTCTGTTCAGACAAGAAGGTACCTCCGATAAACGTCAATGCCACGAAATTGTCAGAATTGGTTAACTTGAGTTCGAAAGTTTTGGAGCCACCACTGACAACATGTATAACAAACAAAGATTTAACACAACTTAAAGAGGCCCCAATGCAAGTGCCAAAGTGGCCTTCTCACACTCAGAGTGTGGAGAGATGTGTGAAAATGGTCACAAAAGCAGCTAGTCAAGTTTACAGTCACGAGAGGCGAGAAGGCTACATCAAAGCGCAAGTAGCAAGCCGAATGCTGATGTCAAGGAACAGCAGCAAAAAGGACATGACTGCATTGGTTACTTTCAAATAAAGACTGAATGATATCTTATTGCCACTTTAAATGTTGATAGGTTGTTTGCGCACATTTGTCATTTTGTTACGAATTTACGGAAAAATGGAATTTTTTAATTAAAATTGATGTAGGTAGGAGTTATTTTTTATTGTTTTTGAAGCAAGGATATTATTTTGTATGCCAAATGATTACATTAAATTGCTACCAAATCACATAATTTTCAATTTAGTCATTTCACCCCCAAAATTGACACACCCTAACATACACGTATTGTCGCCTTTCTCTTAACACAAATGAAAACGCCTTATCGTGCGAACATTAAAAATTGAAAATATGTATGTAATGCTTAAGATTTTCAGGCATTTCACGTAATACCTGTGACCCTAAAACAGAGGTAATACGCATTACTAACCTAACCTAACCTAACCACCCTAACTTAACCTAACCTAAGTTTGGGTGGTTGGGGTGGTTACCCTAAATACTTGAAACTTTTAGGCATTACATGAAATGACGGGTACAGTTCATAAAACTGAAAAGACCCCAGTAAAGTAGCTCCATTGAGTTAATGTAAGAAATAATAGGATTACTTTATTTTGGACAACCCTCTATATATATATATATATATATCAACACAGCTGAAAAATTATTTTCCTGTTTACTTTTATAATATTTTTTGTTGTTTATATGACTAATGAAGAAGGACTTCTAACTTTCGTCTATGAATTCAATTACCAGTTCTGTTTTTATACAAAAATATACAGTTAATGTTAAACGTACTCAGTATAACTCCTCCCACTTTTTGACAATGCATATCCATGTATTTTGCATTATCGGAGGAACAACGTTTCCTTAAAGTTTTTTCTGCGGGTCCCCTGAAAAGCACACGCGGCCCCCTAGGGGTCCTCGGAACCCCGGTTGCAGAACATCTATATATTTGTTATAATCATATACTAGGTCTGTGATAGATTTAACGATAATTTACTTGCATTCAACCAATTATAAATACGAATGATCTCCATGTTTGTCCTTTTGTGTAAAAGTACCTAAGTCGTTATCCGATATGAGGAGTGTCGTTCCATATGCGTACTGAATACTGGTTGCGTTGTGGCAATTATGAAAGTCATTGACATAACGCAGGAATAGGAAGGGTTCCAATACCGAACCTTGCGGTGCTCCGTTTATGACTGAGAGTTTGATTCACGTTTATCTGGTGTAAAGGATGGCTGTCTATCATTTAAATGGGACTTAAACCAGTTTAAAGTTATCTTCCCTTTTAAGCCTGCAAATAAGCCCAAACTTAACTTTATGTAGGCACATGTTTATTAATAGACATAAGTAAGAATAAATGCGACATTCAACTCTCAAACGCGTTACTTGAGTGCAGGCAAACATGGCAGCAAACCTTTCCGACGCGCTGCTTCAGATTACTAACGGTTGCCTAGTCTAGGCATTGTTACATCTTATTATATAACATTAGTTCAGACTTAATCTTAAATTAGACTTGGTTCATATTATTGTTATTTTTTAATAGAGGCCTAGCTACTAGCTGCTACATTTAAGTTGGATTTAAGGCCTAATAGTAGTAACTATGTTAATTCTATCCAAGAAGAGACCTAAACTATTTCATAGAATTAAAAAAGTCTGGTACTGACTTAGGCTTATAAAATTAAAGATAAAATTTTAATGTCACGGCTTAATAAAGATTTATGGACTAAACTATGACGAAGTTCGAGGCCTAATCCTAAAGGCATATAAGGCCACGGCTTGCCCAACACCCCGTCATTTTTTACCTATTTATACAGATCTGCAAAAAACTATTTACCCGAATGTATTAATTTACTCACAAGATATTAAACAAACTCAAATTTACTCTCGAATAAAAAAAAAAATTTCATTTTTCATAAATATACAACTTATCTCCTACGAATTTATCCCATCCCAGTGTGGAGGCTAGGTTAGCCTGACGAGAAGTCGATGAAATAAGGTGTCCAGTCTATATTTATTTATGTCTATGCGTGCTAACTCAAAACCTTCTTAAATTTGACTTTGCCTACTTTTCGTTTCGTTTCTTTAAGGTGTTGCCAAAATACAGGTATTTATGCCAGAGTACCCTACATACCTGAGTTGGTCCAATCCAAAGGTAGTGAACAAAAATGACACTAGTATCGAAACGATTGACATCATTAGAGAGAAGATTTACCAACTGGCCAGTGGTAGTTTGTCCCAGAGCTTTTGAACTCAAACGTAAGGCCTTAATTAAAAAGAAACGTAATGTACAAATTATACATTTGGACAATAATATCAATTACTTTAAGTAAGGTTTTTAAGTAATTTATTCCATCCTATTCTAATGTCTGTATCGCTACGATTACCTTCCTATAAATGAGGGCACAGCTGGCGATTCGAATCTTCATTCCTGCACACTGAACACCGTAAAAGAAAGGGTGATGGCAGATGAGTATAGCCACATAAAATGCTACAATGCCCATTGCCAAGATATATCCCCAAGTTTCCGTATACCCAGGAACACAGTTGAAATACCGAATCAGATGTCCAAGTAAGATAGGAGCGCATATCCTGCAAATAAGGAGCAGAATTGATACAAGCTTATTATAATTAGCCTAAGTTACACTCTGAATGCTGAACTAGCATCACTGTTACTTTTAACAGGAAAAAACAAAAGTGAAATGAAAAGCGCAACAAAAGGAAAATGATTCTATATATTATCTATATATTACATTCTGTAAATTATTTAATAAGATATATTCTAAATCTATACCATGCCTATCCCCGTGCGAAGCCAGTGTCTGCAGCTCAGTGGTTAACACCGTTTCCCCATAAGCAAAGTGAAAACACCGAGGTCGGGGTTCGAACCGCGATGATGCTAGTAATAATAATGTATGAATTAGAGCAATGAGCTACATTAGTTGTTGTTGTTGTTGTTGTTTAGTCGATCAGCCCACCCTGATCAAGCAAGCCGGCGGCACGCAGGTAACCGATCGCCCTCTCCGGAGTGGACCAGAGGTTCAGCGCACTAGTGATGTTGTGTTGTGTTCGCTGTTGTGCTAGAGCGGTACAGTCTGTCATAATGTGTTCAATTGTTTGTAGTGTGTCCTGGCACAGGTGGCAGGTGTCGTCTGTGGAGTTGTCTAGTCTGTGTTTATATGTCGGTAAGTTGGGGTGCTGTCCACATCAGAATCGTGCTAAGTTAACTCGATCCGATCTGCTCAGGCTGGTCTCTGACTTGTTAATGGGTGGCGGCTTCGCACCTAGGACCGCATTCGGACCGAGTCGTGTCAGTGCTTTGTGGGTTTGGTGTGTATGTGTATGTGTTTTCTGTACTGTGTGAAGCTACATTAGTTGACCTGAGCGCTGTATATTAGTTTCTGACCCTCGTCAGTCATGAGTGATTATTATTTATTATCCCCATGCGTACGACGAATCCTTTTCAGTAAATAAAAATAATAATAATAATCTATATAATATAATAAGAGAGCTGTCCGTCTGTCCGTCTGTCCGTCACACTTTCAGAAATTGTGAGAAAAAATTGTGAGAAAAAAATTCAGAAATTGTAAAAAAAATTCAGAAATTGTATTACGGGCGGCAATGTGAAGCTCAAGATTTTCATGACTGTGTTCTTTTCTGTAGTTTAGCAATGGGGGAAGGGTGTGGGTGGGTGTAATCGGGGATGGGTGGGGTAATGGGGAGGGGTGGGGGTAATGGGGGAGGGGGTTAGCCCCCAAGTTGTATGAATGGGGGTGAGGAGGTTTTGGGAGATACCAGATTCAGAAATGTTGACACAATGTGAAGCTCAAAATTTTCACGGCTGGGTTCTTTTTTTGTAGTTTAGCCTGTCTAACCGTCAGCGAAGCGGCGGGAACTGTACTAGTAATAATAATAATAAAGGATTTACATTTAATTTCCAATATTGTGAATAGTTTTTTATTTTCAGTACTGAGTTTCTTAATAATAACTCTAGATAAGAATGTGCAATATGCTAAGAATACTGTCTTCATTTTTTTTCTCCTGCTGACGCATTTCGTTCATATACTTTGAACATCTTCAGAGCTTTATACATAATTTTAAAGTAAAATGGGTTATTTATATATACAGTGTGTCCGTAAAGTCATGGTGGGATTTTAAATAGCTATATTATTGCAACGAAACATGATAATGAGATGAAAAAAAGGCAAATTGAAGAACAACTCTAAAAGAATAACTTTATTTAACGTAGTTCGATATGGGCTCCTCTGGTAGCCCTGCAGACATCTGGGCGGTGATTCAATTCCAGCCACACACGCCCAAGAACATCAGGAGTGACGGATGCGATAGCTTCCGTGATTCGCTCGTGCAAGTGATGAATATCCCTAATGGGTACACTGTACACGCTTTGCTTGACGTAACCCCACAAATAAAAGTCCAAATGTGTCAGGTCCGGAGAGCGTGGAGGCCATGGCTTCCATCCTCCACTTCCTATCCATCTCTGTGGAAATTTTTCATTAAGGAATTCTCGAACAACGTTGGCATAGTGCGGAGGAGCACCATCTTGCTGAAAGATGACATTATTGTCAATAAATTGGGGTACTGCAAAATGTTCCAACATAGCGAGGTAGTTGTGTGACGTCACAGTGGGTTCCGCGAAGAAAAATGGGCCAATC
Organism: Bathynomus jamesi; assembly: GCA_023014485.1. Lineage (NCBI taxonomy): Eukaryota > Metazoa > Arthropoda > Malacostraca > Isopoda > Cirolanidae > Bathynomus > Bathynomus jamesi. The sequence goes on from JAJOZX010001175.1 coordinate 258,777, forward strand.
ACTCGATCTCGTGCTAGAGCACACCACACATTAACTTTCGGGCTATTACGCTCATGTTCAACATAGGCATGTGGACAGCCTAGACTAACTACGAGATAAAGGTTAAGCTTAGCCTAGACTAACTACAAGATACAACTTTGAGAGTTGTTCTTAAATTTGGCATTGTTTCATCTCATTATCATGTTTCGTTGCAATAATATAGCTATTTAAAATCCCACCATGACTTTACGGACACACTGTACTGTATTTCTTGATTGTAAGTTTGATACAATTTCAAATTAATTTCAGAATATTCGAAAGTTCATTAAATTTTATATTAATTTTCGGTTTTTTTCATTTTAATGTAAAAGGCTTCGGCAATTTTTAGTTTTTGTACGTTATGTGATGAGTAGAAGATTTGAAAGTTTTGTAAGATATTTTTTAAATTTAATATTTTATGATCTACTCTGTAATGTTCGTTAATTTTACTTGGACGATATTTATGTTGGTATGCTCTCTCTTTAATGTGGTTTGTGGTGTAACCAATGTAGTAAGTCGACGTACAGTCAACTACAGGACACGTAAATTGGTACACCACATGATGTTGCTTATCAGGGTTTTTGTTAAGTGTCGAAAAATGACTTAATAACTTTTTGTTTTTATAGTACAGTATATGTTAACATTGATAGTTTTTCCTTTATCCATTGGTTTTATGTGCTTCTTTAATATATTGTTTAGACATTTTTCTTCATGTTTAAGTCTTGTTGGGTTTCTTGTTTCGAAGTAAAATTTTATACCTGTATTTTTATTTTTATTTTCATCATAAGGAAGATAATGAAAATAAAAATAAAAATACAGGTATAAAATTTTACTTCGAAACAAGAAACCCAACAAGACTAAAACATGAAGAAAAATGTCTAATATATATATATATATATATATATATATATATATATATATATATATATTGTGTGTGTGTGTGTGTGTGTGTGTGAGCTCAAAATTGATGATGATTGATTTGCAATCAAAATTAATTGCATCTTGGAAGGCTTACGTTGTATTTTATTTCCAATTTATGGGCAAAGAATTAAATTTGCACAAATTAATCGTACGTACCACGTGACCACAAAAATTGTCCCTGTTTTTAATCGCTTATTACTCAGTCATTATTGCAGCTTCACAAATGAAATAAAAAGCTTTCGAAAAAGAATATTTAAAAGTTTTATTTAATTTTTTCGATATCCTGGATACGAAATCAGTACTTATAAAAAAATGACAGTTTTATCCACCACAATCATGGGTTATTTGTCGGACATGCAACGTGTTTTCATCGCAGAAGAGATGATCAAACATGGCTCGGTAGTTGCCACCCAACGGTCTTTCAGACGACAATACGGTAGGCAAAGGACCATAGATCCTAAAACGATTCGCAGGATTTTCGCAAAATGGAAACATCACGGCTCAATCAAGAACATGCATAAAGGCAACTCTGGGCGCAGCAAAGGTGTGCGAACCGCTGAAAACATTGATTCAGTCGCAAATCAGCTTGAAACGGACAAGAAGAAATCTGTGAGACGACTATCAGCTGTGACAGGAATCAAACGGGAGAGCATTCGGAAAATAATCACGTTGGATTTGAGAATGAAGTCATTCAAAATTATGTGCTTGCAACAGCTTAGCGAACAAGACTACCAGCGTCGTTTGATGTTTTGTGAACGCATTGAAACAATAATTGAACAAAACCAGATAAGATTAAGTGACATAATATTCAGTGATGAATGCCACATCTATCTCAATGGGTTCATCAACAGACAGAATTACCGGTGTTGGTCACAAAACAAGCCAAATATACACTTGGAGAAACCTCTGCATTCACCAAAAGTTACTGTCTGGTAGCAGCAAGGTTTATGGTCCTTACTTTTTTGAGGACCCAGAGACAAGGAGACCGCTTTCAGTAACTTCAGAAAGATATGTAGAAATGCTGAACACTGTTTTTGAACAAGAAAACTGCAGTAACAAGTGGTTTCAGCAAGACGGAGCAACAGCCCACACAACTAGGCAATCACTGGAATGTTTAACAAGATTTTTTGAACAAAGATTCATTTCTCATCGCTCGCAGTTTCCCTGGCCCGCAAGATCTCCCGATCTATCACCTTTGGACTTTTTTGTCTGGGGATTTGTCAAGGACAAAGTATTCAGGCAAGAGCCATCCTCTATCGAAGAATTAAAGCAAGCGGTGGTAGAGTGTGTACAGTCCATTGAATGCAGCGTTTTGGAAAATGTAATAAATAACTTCCTTTCCCGTTGTGTGAAATGTAAGAATGTTCAGGGACGTCACTTTGAACACATGTAGAATAAATTAAAACTTTAAAATGTTCTCTTTCGAATGCTTTTTATTTCATTTGTGAAGCTGCAATAATGACTGAGTCTTCTTCTTCTTCTTCCGCAGCTTATTATCCCATCTTTACATGGGGTCGCTGTTTTTGGTTCGTCTTCTCCACTCTCCTCTGTCGTATACCACGTCTTCCTCCAAGTCCTTCTCCCTGATGTCCGCCACCACACAGTCCCTCCATCTCGTCTTCGGTCTTCCTCTTCTTCTCCGTCCCGGCAACTCCATCTCCAGCACTCTGCGCCCCACATACTCCTCCTCTCTTCTCCTGACGTGTCCATACCACCTCAGCCTGGCCTCCTGCACCTTCTTAGATGCTTCCGCCACCTTCACTGTCCCTCTTATATGCTCATTTCTGACCCTATCCCTCCTCGTCACTCCACACATCCATCTCAACATCTTCATTTCAGCCACATCGATTTTTCTTTCATTGCTCTTCTTCATTGGCACAGTCTCCATTCCATACAACATTGCCGGCCTCACCACTGTTTTGAATACCTTTCCCTTCAGTTTCACTGGGACCCTCTTATCACAGAGCACCCCTGATACGTCTCTCCAGTTCTTCCACCCTGACTGTATTCTACAGTTTATCTCTCTCTCTCTGCTCCCCCCTCTGCATCCACTGTTGACCCCAAGTATTTAAAATACTCCACCGTCTTAACACGCTCTCCACTCAATGTCACTTCCCCTCCTCGGTCCTGCTGCACATCACATCTCATATATTCGGTCTTCTTTCGGCTAATTCTCATCCCCCTACTTTCCAACGCCTCTCTCCAATTTTCCAACTGCTGCTCCACCTCCTCTTTCGTCTCCCCACTCAACACAACATCGTCTGCATACATCATGCACCACGGCGCCTCCCCTCTAATCCTGTCCGTCAACACATCGAATACCACATTGAAAGGGAAGGGGCTCAAAGCTGATCCTTGGTGCATGACTGAGTAATAAGCGATTAAAAACAGGGACAATTTTTGTGGTCACGTGGTATAAAGACATATGTAAAGGTTCCTAAGCCAGCCAAAATAGTAGAATCATAATTATTATGGGCTACATTTGCATACGTACAATACACCAACACCTTGGAATATATTTCCTGTATTGCTGCACATATTTCAATTATTATACTTGGATCACATACGTGATGATGATATGTATCAATAACATTTATGACATTTGATTGTAGAATTATAAAAATAAAAGGCATTCGGACACACCAAAGTTTTAAGGAGACAAGCAAAACGAAAAAAACAAAAACAAAAAAAGAAGTCGGATAATCATTGCTTTTGAGTTTTGAGTTAATAACATGTCCTGGTAATCATAAAATAACTGAAATTCCACATGACATCAAGATTTTTTTGTGATGAATGTTGCAAAGTTATCGATTTTTGAAACTTTCTTTTTTAAATATCTTTAATGACAGTAATAATAATTTTTAAAATGGGGGGTCTGTGCCCACCTTATGTACGCCACTGTAGGTAGTTAATCTAACAATAATTATTAAACGCCTTTTATGTCAATAACTGGGTAGATGAAACCAATCGGTTGCTGACCAGAGTTAATCTTCACACTAGTATTTATACTGTGTGATAAAGCGTACTTGGTAGTATTGAAACAATGACACTACCAATCAACCAACCAACACCAAAAAAAGCTGGGGGAAAAAGAGAGAACACAGTACATGCGAAAACAGCGGCATGACGAGCGAGGGGCTTGAAACGGAACAAAGCAGAACCAGCTTAAAGTGCGCTCACCTAAATTAAACAAATAGAAAAAGAACTCAAAAGACAAGAACAGGCCTGGCTGAGGAGACCAGGACTTATCTATTAACATGGTCTTATCTATTAACATGGTCTACCCGCTCTGGACCATTTCCGGAATCTCTGGGCTGACCCTACAAGGCTAGGCTTAACCTACCTACTTAATTGGGAACCAATTCATACAGAGCATTTTTCATAATAATGTTACCCTAATATTTTAGGTAGAAGTTGCATGTTTCTAGGGTCTTCAGAGCCTAAAAACATTTTCTTGTAAGATTTTTAACAATAAATAGCGCCGACCGCGTTATCGCGAAGATCTCGGAACGAAACTTCGCGTTGTCATCGTATTCTACTGTACTACATTCTCCTCAATATCGTATGCACGGTGTTTAGCGTTTGCGCCTAAATACGTTCGTTCACAATAACTTCTTTGGTGCCAAAACGTACCCTTCTACTGCGTTAATTTGTTTAGGTTCTAATACGGTATAAATCTAGCTGTGGGTTCAACTAACCTAACCAACCTAATCAAACGCTGCAGCCCAGTTTGAGAAATATGTCAATAATTTACTACCATTTATCACAATATTTGAGGTCCTCTAAGGAAGAAGTGGCTAAGCGACAAAAGTAAAAAACGGCCGAAAACGCAGTAAAATGCTTTACTAATTTGAAAGTGTCATAATTTTTTAACTTTTGAAGATATTTCGACGAAATATCTTCAAAAGTTCAAAAGTTATTCCACTTTCAAATGGGTACAACATTTAACTGCGTTTTCTGGCGTTTGTTTACTTTTGTCGCTTAGTTGCTTCTTCCTTGGAGGGCCTTATTTATTCTCCTTTCGTGACTTATTTATAGCCTTTTGACGGGAAAGTGTTTGAATATTTACTGTATCCTGTATATCCCATAAGCATATTTTTGGCAAGAGCAACTCTGAGTATATAAGTTCATAATTATATGCTATATATATAATTTTAAAGCAAACGATACCAAAGCGAAGGGACTTTATTATCAGAACATTTACGAAAGTACATATATTTAGCCATCATGCACTAATATACGAAATTAAAACCCACAACAAGGTAAAAATTTGAACAAAACATGTTAAAAAGAGAGAGAATTCGCGTAAAGAAATTACATTAATTATACAATTCAGGGAATTTGTAAACGAACGCTGAGTGACATTAAAAAAAATGGTGTTCTGTTTTAGCTCAGTAGTAAATGTTTGAGCACGGTTGATTTTGAATGTCGATATTCTTATTATGTTTATAGTTGTACAACACCATGACCCAGAGATGAAATAAATTTCTTAGAATTGGTCGACGACGCTCTATATTGATTCAAAGTGGGTCTTATTATGTTAAATCACGTTTTAACTTGCTTCTCATCAAATATTTTGACTAAACAACCGGAGTTGCCAATAACCACCAGATTTAAACCACAACAAATGGTTGGTTTGTGATTTGGTTACATTTACGTGTTTTCGTGCTTAACGACGTTGAAATACTCATGTTTTCTTAAGAAGCCGCGCACCAACAAAGTTGAAGATTTTAGGCAGATTTTCGGCCACTCCGACCGCCATATTTTGTGACTGATTTAAAAAAAAAAAAGGTACGAAATGACCTCACTAGTAAAACCGTCATAATATGCTGTTCAGGCAAAAGTGAGAAATCAGAGTTTAAACTTTTAAAGGTATGTTCATTTGATCATGCCTGAAGTTAAGTATGACGAATTTGCTAACCAAAATTCATGACAGCAAAGGCTCATGCTCATGCAAAAAAAATTCACACACACACACACAATACACGTGAAATGAATGAATGAATGAATGATGCAAACCTACAAGGAAAAAAAAATTATTCCAAGGTCTTTCATGTATTCAACAGTACACCTCGTCAGGAAATGAAGGGAAAAGACAAGATAACGAAAACATATGCCTATGTACATTAAAACAACAAAAGTGAAGAGAGATTAGCGCAAGGTTAACAAGCGCACTGATAAAAGGCAAAAGACATTTTAACAAGATATTGTCAATGTTATGCATTCCTATTGAAAAATTTATTATTTAGAATTTATTTTATTTAGCTTGAGAGAGATTATTTTTATTTTGGGGTAATATTAGATTAAGTTTACTTTAAATAGACACGGTAATTATAGAAATAATAATGGCCTATTTAGACACTGTCAACACAGCTACAGACTTTTTCACTGTAGGTTGCAGTGGTTTTCAGGTTAAATTTGGTCAGCAGCCAGATTACTAACTATGGTGAAGCTAAATTCATCAAAATTAATTTAGACTTACCAAAAATGAAGTTGCCAGTTGAACGTTACCCTTTCAGTTTCTAACTGATTCATAAGTTTCATTTAGTTTCCAGGTTTTAATTTTAGTTGTTAAGTTTTAGGTTATTGTTTAACACACTGCTAGGTTATTTATTTGTAGGGGCTATTTCCCAGACCTAGGTTTTGCAGGTTAAGTTAGGCTAGGGCTGGATTGCCCTTAAGTTTTTGGTTTTAAAGGTTTAAGGTTTAAGGTTTTGAAGGTTTTATTCGTTAAGTTAGGGCTATATTGCCTTTAGGTTTTAATAGGGGCTATAACAGCCATTTAATTATTGAGTTAGGGCCGTTGTAGCCCGGTTCGAGTTTCGTCTAGGTACCTAGTTTTTCTCTTACCTTAGTTATTTTCTTTAACTTACTTACACCTAGTTCTGATAGGCCTCTATTTAGTTAAACATGGTTTTTGATTAATTGCAGTGGTTATTAATTAAGGATAAGGTTTAATTAAAGGTTGTTAGGTTTGAAGGTTGACTCAGTTTCCCGGTTTGGGTAACCACGAGCATTTTAATTTTTTTTGAGAAAAAAGGGCCCGCTTCATGCGGTCAAAAATTTTCAAGACTGGACAAAGCTCCGTTTTTCTTTGTCCCAGAAACTTTTTTTTTTCCTTCTTTTTGTTAATTAGGGAAACCCAACTTCACTAGTTGGTTAGAAACGAGGGTTTTTATTTTTATTTATTTTGTTTATATTTTATTTGGAAATATGCGGTTATTTCTAACCACTTTTTTCAACATTCCCCCCAAGGGGAAAAATTTACCCAGAATTGTATTCTTGGGAAATTTTATTTATTTATTTTGATGAATGAAAATGACATGCTCTACAGAAAAGTTCCTTTTAGGTGAAATATGAAAATGAAAGCGTCTTTTCTGTAGAACGTTAGTCCTAAGTTATTGCTAAATTGTGCAATCTGGTGTTGAAGGTGGCTTGATTGTCTGAAATCAAAACCTTTGGAATAGAGTAGTTTAAGGACAAATGGTAAGGTTCTCTTAAAAAGGTTTTTTTAGGTTAGGTACTTTAGGTTAAGTAGGGTAGGTAGGTAGGTTTGGTAGGGTAGGTAGGGTAGGGTAGGTTGGTTTGGTAGGGTAGGTAGGATAGGTTGGTTTAGTAGGGTAGGTTGGTTTGGTAGGGTAGGGTAGGTTGGTTTGGTAGGGTAGGTAGGGTAGGTTAGGTTGGTTTGGTGGGGTAGGTAGGGTAGGTTAGGTTGGTTGGTAGGGTAGGTAGGTTTGGTTTGGTAGGGTAGGTTGGGTTGGGTTGTTGGTTCAGCCAGGTTAGGCTAGGTTTGCTTAGGTTGTTTTAGGTTCAGCCAGGTTAGGCTAGGTTTGCTTAGGTTGTTTTAGGTTTAGCCAGGTTAGGCTAGGTTTGTTTTTTAGGTTCAGCCAGGTTAGGCTAGGTTTGTTTTTTAGGTTCAGCCAGGTTAGGCTAGGTTTGTTTTTTAGGTTCAAACAGGTTAGGCTAGGTTTGTTTTTTAGGTTCAGCCAGGTTAGGCTAGGTTTGTTTTTTAGGTTCAGCCAGGTTAGGCTAGGTTTGTTTTTTAAGTTCAGCCAGGTTAGGCTAGGTTTGTTTTTTAGGTTCAGCCAGGTTAGGCTAGGTTTGTTTTTTAGGTTCAGCCAGGTTAGGCTAGGTTTGTTTTTTAGGTTCAGCCAGGTTAGGCTAGGTTTGTTTTTTAGGTTCAAACAGGTTAGGCTAGGTTTGTTTTTTAGGTTCAGCCAGGTTAGGCTAGGTTTGTTTTTTAGGTTCAGCCAGGTTAGGCTAGGTTTGTTTTTTAGGTTCAGCCAGGTTAGGCTAGGTTTGTTTTTTAGGTTCAGCCAGGTTAGGCTAGGTTTGTTTGGGTTGTTTTAGGTTCAGCCAGGTTAGGCTAGGTTTGTGTTTTAGGTTGTTTTAGGTTCAGCCAGGTTAGGCTAGGTTTGTTTGGGTTGTTTTAGGTTCAGCCAGGTTAGGCTAGGTTTGTTTTAGGTTCAGCCAGGTTAGGCTAGGTTTGTTTTTTAGGTTTAGCCAGGTTAGGCTAGGTTTGTTTAGGTTGTTTTAGGTTCAGCCAGGTTAGGCTAGGTTTGCTTTTTAGGTTCAGCCAGGTTAGGCTAGGTTTGTTTAGGTTGTGTAAAAAATTTAATTCACTGGATTTAAAACTATTGTATCAGAAATAAAACAAAAAAGGGTAACTAACTTCTCGACTTCCCACCCGGGGGCGCCATATTGAAAAATTTATTATTTAGCTTTAGAGAGATTATTTTTATTTAGGTGTAGTATTAAGGTTAAGTTTACTTTAAATAGACTCGGTAATTATAGAAATAATAATGGCCTATTTAGACACTGTCAACACAGCTACAGACTTTTTCACTGTAGGTTGCAGTGGTTTTCAGGTTAAATTTGGTCAGCAGCCAGATTACTAACTATGGTAAAGCTAAATTCATCAAAATTAATTTAGACTTACCAAAAATGAAGTTGCCAGTTGAACGTTACCCTTTCAGTTTCTAACTGATTCATAAGTTTCATTTAGTTTCCAGGTTTTTTTAATTTTCGTTAAGTTTTAGGTTATTGTTTAACACACTGCTAGGTTATTTATTTGTAGGGGCTATTTCCCAGACCTAGGTTTTGCAGGTTAAGTTAGGCTAGGGCTGGATTGCCCTTAAGTTTTTGGTTTTAAAGGTTTAAGGTTTAGAAGGTTTTATTTAAGTTAAGTTAAGGCTATATTGCCTTTAGGTTTTAATAGGGGCTATAACAGCCATTTAATTATTGAGTTAGGGCCGTTGTAGCCCGGTTCGAGTTTCGTCTAGGTACCTAGTTTTTCTCTTACCTTAGTTATTTTCTTTAACTTACTTACACCTAGTTCTGATAGGCCTCTATTTAGTTAAACATGGTTTTTGATTAATTGCAGTGGTTATTAATTAAGGATAAGGTTTAATTAAAGGTTGTTAGGTTTGAAGGTTGACTCAGTTTCCCGGTTTGGGTAACCACGAGCATTTTAATTTTTTTTGAGAAAAAAGGGCCCGCTTCATGCGGTCAAAAATTTTCAAGACTGAACAAATCTCCGTTTTTCTTTGTCCCAGAAACTTTTTTTTTTCCTTCTTTTTGTTAATTAGGGAAACCCAACTTCACTAGTTGGTTAGAAACGAGGGTTTTTATTTTTATTTATTTTGTTTATATTTTATAGTGGAACCTCGCTTAACGAGCATAATTCGTTCCCGAATTGTGCTCGTTATGCAAAATGCTCGTTAAGCAAGGCAATTTTTTCCATAGGAATCAATGTAAAATATGATAATGCGTTCCATGCTTAAAAAATACTTAAAATAATATTTATAATGATATTTAAAGGCGTTTTTTAAATTATTATTGCATGAAATGAAAAGATTATTAATAAAAATTAACCCAAAAGAGAATGTAAATAATTAGTAAAGGGTGAAATTTATAAATAACTTACGAAGAGAGAAGGTGCTCCTGACGCACGCAAAGGAAATGAAGAGACAGGGGAGGAGGAGAGGGTTATTGAGGGGAAGGAGGAGAATCGTCTTCGTTCAATGCAATAACATTCTCGACGAGCTCACAGTCACTAGCTTTAAATTTTTTAGAGGCACTTTCACTTTCTTTTGGATCCTTTTTTACGAGGAAACTGTCTAGAGACATTTGTTTTTGTCTACGCTTTAAATTTTGACGAAATATTTTGCTCGTTAAGCAAAGTGTCGCTCGTTATGCAAGGTAATTTTCCCCCATTCTTTTGGCTCGTTATACGAATTTCTCGTTATACGAGGCACTCGTTAAGCGAGGTTCCACTGTATTTGGAAATATGCGGTTATTTCTAACCACTTTTTTCAACAATTCCCGAACTGTTATTGAAATTATTTTTAAAATGGATGAATGCACATTCTAGAATATTCTTTTCAATTACAGCTTCGTTTTCAACGAGAACTTTAGAACTCTCCCACTTAATTCTATGATTACAGCTATACTGTACACATGGTTAAACAATGCATAAAAAATACTTAAATGCGTAAATGTATAATAAAATCAACAATATCTTGTTAAAATGTCTTTTGCCTTTTAATCAGTGTTTGTTAACCTTGTGCTAATCTCTCTTCACTTGTTTTTTGTTTTGAGAAAAAAAGACCATATAAACATAGGTCGAGAAACCCGTAGGTTTCGAGCTATAACATGCCTCAGCACGTCGCACCAGTGACTGTCTGACACACTCAAAAATTCCTGGAGTATTACGGATCGTTTCGCAATTGTCTCGAACTCGTTGCCACAATTCATCACGTGCTCGGACTTCTGTGACATAAACTTGGCTTTCCAAATGACCCCACAAGTAATAATCAAGAGGATTTAAATCTGTTGGCCGAGGTGGCTACAGAATAGACCACCGCGCCCTATCCACCTATCAGGATAAACAGCATCAAGATATTCCCTCGTTAAACGGGCGAAATGAGCTGGTGCACCATCATGCACGAACCACATTGGTCATCGAGTTCTGATAGGTACATCTTCAAGTAGCACTGGCAAAGTCTGCTCAAGAAAACGCCTACACGAATCTCCAGTCCAAAAAAATCTTTAGGAGTTTCATTTTTCTGTCGCGTGCTATACCTCGAAACCTACGGGTTTCTCAACTTCTGTTTAGATGGTCTTTTTTCTTTACTTTTGTCTCAAGAATACACCCTGCGATTTATGAAACACATTTATGCATCACCATATATATATATATATATATATATATATATATATATATATATATATATATAAAACGTTGTTAACCTTGTTTGGGTTCCGTGCGTCGGTCTTTCTTCACAAGAAGGTCAAGTTGGTGGCCCCGCCTCTAGTCCTGGCTTGGTGGAGGAGCAAGTTGCTTTCTTGCGCTCCCCATTGTACATAGCCAGGTACACCCGGCTCATCTGGTACTATCCTGAGCCAGGCATCTAGTTTCTCTTGAAGACTTCAACTTTGACCCCTGTAATGTTTCAGAGGTCCTTTGGAAGCTGGTTGAAAATTCTTGGCTCCCTGACAACCAAGCTATTTTCCTTCAGAGTTGAGAAGGTCCCTTGTCAGGTCTTTAATTTGGGAGCACTACACATTCTGCCTTTCCTATTTTCCAATGTTGTTTGAATGGTAATTGGGTTTAGTTTGAGGTTTGGCACCAGTTTTTCGATCATTTTCCATATGTAGATTATGGTGTACTTCTCTCTTCTTCTTTCCAGGGAGTACAGATTTAGTTTACGTAATCTTTCCCGGTAGTTGAGTTCTTTGCAGCCATCAATCTTGGCTGTGAAATGTCTCTGCGTTTCTTCTAGTTTATTAATTTCTTCTTTTTTATATGGGACGTCAAAACTGAGCAGTATTCAAGTTTTGGTATGATCAGTGTTCACAGCAGGGGAATCATTGCTGTCTTGTCCCTCCTTTTGAACGTTCTTAGTAACTGTCCCGTGACTCTTTTTGCTCTGTTTATCGCTATCTGATTTTGTGTCTCGAATTTGGCATCATCGGTCATTACTATCCCCAAGTCGACCGCTTTCGTGCTTCTCTGAATTTCTTGTCTATCTGGAGCATAATATGCAGTCTTTTTAAGTTCCTCATTTCTACCATATTCCAAAAGCTGAAATTTCTCGGTGTTAAATGTCATATTTTTGTCTTCTGACCATTTGTATATTTTCTTTGTATCTCTATGCAAGGCCTCTACTTCGTCTGCATCGCTGATTTTACTGCTGATCTTTGTATCGTCCGCAAATGATGTTACTATACTGTTGTGGTACTGAGCTGCGTACTTCTGATGATGATACACCTCGAATTTTTACCACCTGTAGTCGTTCTCTGAGGAATTTGTAGACCCATTTTCCTACTTTGCCTGTTATTCCCATATGTTTCATTTTATGTGTTATTATACCATGATCGCATTTGTCGAAAGCTTTAGCAAAATCCGTGTATATGACATCATAGTTTTCATTGCCTTCAAGTGCATCTAGGATATTGTTATAATGATCTATAAGTTGTGATAGGCATGATCTTCCTGATCGGAATCCGTGTTGATTTTCGTTGAATCTTTCCAATGTCTCTAAGAAGTCATAGATTTTCTCTCTGACTGTTCTTTCAAATATTTTGGTGAGGTGGGACGTCAACGACACTGGTCTATAGGTCTTTGCTTGAGATCTATCTCCGCCTTTATATATAGGGACAATGTTTGCTCTTTTCAAGATGCTCGATATTTCCCCAGTGTCTAGGGATCTTCTCCATATCCAGTATAAGGGTGTAGCTATTTCATTTTTAGTTTTTAATTAATAGTGCGTTCCATTTGTCCGGACCTGCAGCTGAATGTGATTTCATTTGTCGCATAGCTCTCGCTACATCTTCTGGGGTAAAATCAAAGTCTGTTATACATTCTCCTTGCAATTTCTCTTTGAAGAATGGATCTACGTCAGGTATCGCGTTGTCACTTTTTGGGATACTGAATACCGATTCATACTGGGCTCTCAATGTTTCAGATATTTCTTTTAGATCGTCTGTTAGTTCATTATTTCCTTTCCTTAAGGGCCCGATAGTAGCGCGCGTTTTTGTTTTCCTTTTCACATAGCTGTAGAAGTATTTTGGATTTTCCTTTATTGCTTCTACCGCCTTTTCCTCTTCCCTCTCTGTATGGCCCTTTATCAGCGTTTGTATTTCCCAATCGATTTTCTCGTTTTTCTTGTATTACTTTCCTGGCATTGTTGTCTCCGCAATTAGCTAACTTCGTCGCTACTCTCTTTCTTTTGCGGAATATTCTTCTCTTTTGCCTCTCTAGCCATTTCCTCTTTCCTTTTGGCTGTGCTTTCGGAGCATATTTTTCCAAAATTCTCAGCGTCTCTTTTTCCAAGGTTGTTAGCATTTCCTCAGTTGTTTTATTCTCTAAAACTGTTCTCCACTCTATTTGGGCCATATGTGATCTGATTTCTTCCCAAATTATGGTCTTGGAGTTTAAGTTAAAAGCCCTAAATTTGCTTCTTCATTCCGTATGTGTATTGTCTTTCAAAGTTATCGCCATATTTGTTGATAACTCGATTATATTGTGGTCTGAGATAATAATTGGAGTTATTTTTATATCAGCAATCAAGTTCGTGTTATTTGTGAATACCAGATCTAGGCAGTTATTTTTCCTGGTATTTTCTGTTATCTCCTGTGTCATCATAAACTCGTTTGTGAGAGCCCTCAGCATTTTTGCTTGCTCCTGGTCCTCTCGTGTGCCACCCTTATCTTGCTGTATAAATATATTTCCATTTACCTTCTTGTATTTTATAAATGGGAACTTAAAATCGCCACAGAGTATTATATTAAGGGATGGAGAGTTTACGGACTTTATTAGCGTTCTGATATCCTCAATGGCATCCGAACATTTTTCATTTTGAGAGTTTGGAGGTCTATAGATGACTATCAGTACCACGTTTAGTTCTCTATTTTCACTGCAAGGGTTTCCACGAAACTGTTGGATTTACTTATTACCGTCTCTGTCATATGCCTCTCATGTTTATAAATAGCACAGCCACCTTTACGTCTCGCTGTTCTATCCGCTCTTAGTAAGTTGAATCCATCGATATGCAATTCTTTCTTATCGATACAGTGTTCGCAGTTGTCACAGTTTCCTTGACAGTCTTTAAGATGTGTTTCTGTGAGGCATGCGATGTCCGCCCTTGTTTCGTCCATAAAACCTTTCAGGCACGATATATATATATATATATATATATATATATATTATATGTTTTATATATATATATATAATACTGTATGTTATAGGGAATCTGTGTAACTAGGGATTTCATGAAATCCTTAAAATGTTCAGAGATTTCATGGAAGGTTAAGTCGTGATATTTTCGTTAAAACTAACTAAAATATCACGACTTACTGTAACCTTACATGAAATCCCTGAATATTTTAGGGATTTCACGAAATCCCTAGTTACACAGATTCCCTGTAACATATATACTCGTATATACAAACCAATGGACAATTTGAGAGATAACAAGTAAAAAATTTAGCATCAGTAGTGATAATAGTATTCTGTATTAGTGGTGGTAATAGTAGCGGTAGTTGAAGTAGTGGTGGTGATAATTGCAGCAGTAGTAGTAGTAGTAGTGACATTGGTAGTTGTTGTTAATGTTATAGTATTATTGTTAGCAGTTGTGGTATTAGTAGAATTTACCCAAGGTTGTTGCAGCACCAAGGTTACATCAAAGAGTGGACGTACAATTTGACGTAGAATCCGAACCACAATCCCGCCAAGGAAGAGTAAGCAAAAACACGGCCATCGTCCAAATCTAAAGTTCACAAAGGCCGAGCAAGTACTCGAATCTTCGTCCTTCTTGGTTGGTTAGTTGGTTGAATGGCAGTGCTGTTAAGGATGATTTAGGTGGTTTACTTAATGGACGCAGTTCGACTCGGGATAGCGCGATGTTGATCAGTTCTTGATTTAGAGTGACGCTAAGTGGTACCAGTATAATTCGCTCGACGGTGAACATCGCAGTAAGCGAACAATGGAAGAAAATAGTTAAATATTTGTAGTAAACATTATTACAATAAAGACTTTTAGAATCTTTAATTAAACTCAAACTGAAAATAATGGTTTTAAATCCTTTATTATGAGGCTTATCGGTTTTAGAAGGAAACCATTATTAAATTTAGTTTTACTTATTTTCTGTAAATACAGTATGATAGATAAGCAATCAAGTTAGGTCTATGAATGTTAAAATCAACAGAAGAAAAGAATGGAGTATATATATATATATATATATATATATATATATATATATAGGGTCGCTTACATCTCATCTCACCAAAATATTTGAAAGAATTGTTAGACAGAAAATCTATGACTTTTTGGAAACTCAGAAAAAATTAAATGATAACCAACACGGGTTTCGGTCAGGCAGATCATGCCTGTCACAACTAATGGAACACTACAACAACATTATTGATTCACTTGAAAGTAATGAAAACTATGATGTACTATACACAGACTCTGCTAAAGCATTCGACAAGTGTGACCACGGAATCATAATACATAAACTGAAATATATGAGAATAACAGGAAAAGTAGGGAAATGGATATATAATTTCCTTAGTGAGCGGAGGCAAGTCGTTACAGTACAAGGAGTATCTTCATCAGAATCAGAGGTCCTCAGCTCAGTACCACAAGGAACGGTATTAGCTCCACTACTCTTCATAATCATGCTAACTGACATAGATGAGGACGTTACCAGAGACAGCACAGTAACATCCTTTGCAGATGACACAAAGATCAGTAGAAAAATACGAAAACCAGAAGACATAGGATCTCTACAAACCGACATAAACAAAATTTACAAGTGGACGGAAGACAACAATATGAAGTTTAACACCGAGAAATTTCAGCTATTACGGTACGGAAAAAGAGAAGACCTAAAGTCCATGGAATATTATACCCCAAATGGACAGGAAGTCCAGAGAAATTCCAGAGCAAAAGATTTAGGGGTTGTAATGACAGATGATGCGAAATTTGAAACACAAAATAAGATAGCAGTAAACAGAGCAAAGAGAATAACGGGTCAGATATTGAGAACTTTTAAACGAAGGGATAGGAATGTAATGATCCCCCTACTGAAAACCCTGATAATACCCAAACTGGAATACTGCTCGGTCCTAACATCCCCATATAAAAAAGAAGACATTAGACAGCTGGAGGGGATTCAAAGAAGTTTCACAGCCAAGATCAATGGGTGCAAAGAACTAAATTACTGGGAAAGGTTACGAGAACTAGACCTATATTCACTGGAAAGGAGAAGAGAGAGATACACCATTATTTACACTTGGAAAATAATGGAGAAACTAGTCCCTAATCTTACTCTGAATCCCATAACTCCCCAAACAACGGTGGAAGGTAGAAACGGTAGACTGTGTCGTATTCCCAAATTGAAGGCGAGACAGGGAACATCCTTAACCCTGAAAGAAAATAGTTTTGTAGTGAGAGGACCAAAACTATTTAATCAGCTGCCCAAAGACCTAAGAAACACGAAGGGAGTTGCAGTGGAAATCTTCAAAAGAAGACTTGACGCCTGGCTCAGAACAATCCCCGATGAGCCGGGCGTACCTGGCTATGTGAGGTGGAGAGCGCAAGAATCCAACTCACTACTTCACCAGGCCAACTCGAGAGGAGGGGCGACACGCTTGACCTTCGCGAAATGAGAAATCATCACGTGGAACCTTTGTAAGGTTGTAAGGTTGTAAGGGTGGGCCGAAAGTCTGGATCCATAGGAAAATATTTATTTTAATACATAAATTACAACAAATGGTAAATACTTAAAATGAATATCAACTTTAACTCGTAAATGCGTATCCGTGATACTGTACAGTAGTTCGTACTCCAGTATAAATACTCAAATACTTTTTTTATTTCAGCCCAGAAATGGCTTCGAATCTAACAACAGAAGACCGGGTAGAACTTGTGCTCATGTACGCAAGACAGGGCGCTACACACAGAGAAGTTGCTACCGAATTCAATAGAAATCATCCTGATAAGCATCCAGTAACACATGCGACTGTTGGCAAGTTGTTTAAACGTTTCAAAGAAACAGAAAGTGTACATGATCGACGGCGTTCTGGTCGTCCAAAAACTGCAACTGATGAAAATACCTCTGCAATGGTATGTAAAACTTTAACGAATAGTTCAGTAGGGTCAACAAGAAGATTATCAAATGAAACACGCATCTCGAGAACGTCAATTCGAAGAATTATTAAAAATCATAAATTCCATCCCTAAGTGTCTCGATGTCAGAGGCCGCCAATTTGAGCATTTGTTATAATTTGTTGTTTATACTGGAGTACGAACCACTGTACAGTATCACGGATACGCATTTACGAGTTAAAGTTGATATTCATTTTAAGTATTTACCATTTGTTGTAATTTATGTATTAAAATAAATATTTTCCTATGGACCCAGACTTTCGGCCCACCCTGTGTATATATATATATATATACAGTACACGTATATATCTTTTGATACCTTATGAGGGTTTCGAACAATGGTTTAGGATCGACCTACGGTCGGTCGATCCTTTTGCAGCATCCCGCCTCATTTGCGGGATTCAGTGGAGGAGAGAATTGCTTTCCGATGTCCTCCTGCCCTCGTAGCCAGCCACGCATTGCTAGTCAGGGACTTTGCACAAGAACTTATCCAGCCCAGTAGCGGATTATAATGGGGGAAAAGGGGGCATTTGCCCCCAGCCCCAGATGCTAACCGGCCCCAAGATGCTGACCGGCCACAAGAAACTATGTAAACGCTATAATCTACCGTTGAAATAATTGGTCGACCGTGAGGAAGAAAAAAATTTCTAGATTCCGCTTCTACAAAACCTAGTTTAGTATCCCATTTATGTGAACAAAGTATACATTTTCTGTAATCACATCTTTGTTTTTGTTTCGTTTTCTGTTGATCGATCCCAGTCAGCTGATCACATCACTCATGTATGATGTATCAGGTAAAGAATTGTGTTTTTCTAGTGTTTTTCTAGTGACACCGGCCCGAAAATATTCATTGCCCCCGGCCCTAACAATGCTTAATCCGGCCCTGGTCCAGCCGGTTCCTGAAATTAATCAGACTGATGTGCTGGAGGATCCGCAGTTCTTGGGGCAGTACATTAAAAAGTTTGGGGTATCGTATTCCGTGGGTATTTTTCATCCTCGTTTTCATGGCCCTTTGTCCCACCGCAATTGGGACAGTACAAAATCTGCCTCTTCTCTCAATCCAGTGCGTGTCTATTTCATTTCCTCTATCTTAGACGTAAAAGTCCTCTGTATGGCTTCTATGTTTACAGTGTCTTCTGTTTGGGCTTGTTGTGAGTACTGAGGACTGTGTATATACAGTAAGTGTACTATGTATAAGTATATATAGTTTTGCGGAATCGGGAAAAAGACATTCAGTTTATAAATTCATGAAAGAATACAACCAAGATTCTGAATTTCATATCAGAAGCCACTGAATAAGTCAAAATTTGTGAAGTCGCATTTCAAAATGTAAGTGATTCATGGCCTTAAAGTAAATGTTAATCTTTCATTGGACGAAAATTTTCAGTTCAGAAATCCTTCGAAGGAAATTCCCGATATTCGAAGGAGATTGCTACATTCGTATCATGTAAGATACATCTTAACAAAAAAAAACCCTTCTGCCATCTAGTGTTTGAAAAGAGAACTAAATTACCCAGAGGAAAAAAGTCATCAATTTAATATTTATTATTATAGAGTTCACTGTGTAATCAGATATAGGACCAGTTAATGAACTAAGGACATAGGTTTGTATTTTTTTTAAAACGAGTGTGATAACACAAAATGTTTTGCAACATACTTCTAACTCATGTTTGTGCGTTCGTGTGTAAACTATAGTTCTTACTCCATACACTAGGTGGCGAACACCTATTATTCATTTGGCGGGATTACGAAAGAAATAAGGAAAAATATCATCAGTTTCGTATCTTGTTATATATATGTAGATGTATACTAGCAGAATTACCCGGCTTCGCTCGGGTTCAGTATATATGAAATTACCTTGACTCCGTGTCTTTGATCAGAATTAAATTTAGTCCAAAAAATGGTAACTATAAATTGAAAACAAACTATAAAGTAAAGATAGGTTAAGGAAAGCAGGTCTTGACGATTATCTTTATTGTTCAACAAATGGTTCAAAAGTACAAATGAATTGCATAGATAATTGATATTTAGTGAATTAGGACCAAGTAGTGATCTTTTAGATGTTAATGAAAGTTGCATGAAATGAGAAATCGAAAACAATACAATTATTATTACTGTAAATGTTTAAGAAAAATACATTAAATCAAATATTTATACCATATAATCAATGACATGTTATCGCTGCAGTGCTTCGGGATAGACTATGTTGACTGTTTTCCCATCAGCACCCAAAATGAAAAGATTTTTACTGTCACCAACTCCTGAGCACCCAACATAAAGCTGGCCATGAGAAAAACATGGTTTCTGTAGGTTGAGGCCAACTACTTTATGACTGGCCCTGAGCTTTGGTGATGCTCATGGCAAAACTTAGTCGAATTGGGAACTGGAGGCGCTTGAATTGAAATGGCAAGTCTGATGGAATGATTGGAATTCGTGGAATGAAGACATCCTTTCCTGCTACATGTCGTCATTAATGTGGCCTCAATGACATGTGCCCACAGCTTCTTTACAGCCAACCGCGTTCCATTACAAAGTGTTGGTGGGTCCATATTCCTGAGAAGAATGATAGGTGCACCAATCTTGAGCTGTATATTGTGTGGTGGCACATCTGGTGGCTCCAGAGAATTGAGAAATTCTGTTGGATAATTGACAGCATCGTTTATGGTATCAGCTGCATCATTCTTTGGTGCAAGGATAGCTCTTTCAGAAAGCCACTTGTGATTCCGGAAATGAGAAATAACATTTGGGAAAACTCAATCTTTGAGTTCTTGAAGTGTTGTGACTGCTTGACCAATGTTTTCGACTGATACCATTCCATGCATGTTCTCAAAAACCATTTTGCCATTTCCAAGCTGAAGTAACCTTCCTGCAAAATTGCCAGCAGAAGCATCACCTGTCAAATGCACTCGCATTTTGGTTGCTAGGGTGAGTTGGTGAATGTTGTTCCAGATATATGAATCCTTGATGCACGCTTGTAGTTCATCTGCTTTGGTTCCACGTGGAATGACTGAGAGTGTTTGGCGAAAGTCACCAGCCAAGACCATAGTGACAATTCCCATTAGTTTGTCAGTACGTCGAAGAGCTAAAAGGAGATTGATGAGAAAAGTTTTTCCTGTTCCACCTGGAGCATCCAGAAAAAAAGATGCTGCCACTTCCACTGAAAACATCTTCAGTGAATCTATCCAAGGATTGTCTCTGGTCTGGAACCAGACGTTGTTGATTTTCCTGTATGTATTCAGCAAATTGGTCAATGTTGTAATTTGTTTCTCTGAGGATATCAGTTGATAACTCGTTGATATTAACTCGCTGTGGCTCTGGGAGACCGAAACTTTTGAGATCAGAGCCACCTAAATCTCTCAGTTTGTCCTCAATAATTATAAGAGCTTGATTGAAAATGTCATCATAGAAATCTATATTTAGGTTTTGGTTTTGCATTTGGGTTTTGCATTTGGGTTTTGCATGTCAGTTCAACGGCGAAAAAAACGTGACCATCACCGATTTTTTTTTTAAATTGGCAAACTTACTTATAGATCTCGGTGAGGAAAACAGAATGACCCTTTTTTTTTTGTAAAAAAGATCAATTTCCAAGGTCATACCATATTTCAACATGAAATATCTCGGCTTCTATTGCACTTACAGAGACCATTTAAACACTATTTTAAAGCTTTTAAGCAGATCTACAACTTTGTTTCTATTCATATTTTACCTCAGCGGTCAAAAAAAAAGTTGATCTTATTCTTGACATTTGATCTTGTGTAGGTCATTTGATGTCACAACCGATTTTTTTCTATTTTCACTCAATTTTGGGTACACATGTCTACCTTAACCTAGAACAAGAATTTTAGTGTTGATTAAGTTAGTATAGACGCTACAGCCATTTCAGTGGACCATATCCACCTCCATTTTGACCAAGTACCTTTTTCCACCAAACTTTGGAGCACCGTATCTTTGGAACTGTTTGAGCTAGTGTGTTGAGAAAAATACCATTAGATTTTTCTTACTGAGATATATAATGTCTGCTAATTTTAAAAAAAAATCGGTAATTATCTAACCTAACCTAACCCAGTTATTTGGTCGAATAAGTATCCGGCCCTATTATAAAATTTTATTTTTTTTGTACATTTCAGAGAATTATATAATATAGGTAATTTAAATTACATAATTAATTAATTTATATGGACAGTCAAAAGTGTGAAGAACTTCGAACCTGCTATCATGTTTAAAGGTGAAGCTATCTACGTATATAAGTACCTTATTCTATGCTATAGGTACTACCCTATAGAATAAGTTCAGTTTTAAGAGTTAGATGAGTTTTAATAGAATTACTTAACTTTGTGTATTTATTCATTGTGTACAACAGTATGTACCCATGTGAAAATAAGCTTATTTAAACCTTGGAGCAAGGATTTTTTTGGCATCTGTATTTATTCCAATCTGTAAATCAAACTGCACATTTTTTTCTTGTTGTAGACCTCTGAAACAAGATCAGTAGGTCCCAAATTTTATTTGTGCCATCTAAGCAAAAATAGCTTTTAACAGCGTTGGATACAATTAATCAAAGCTGGGCACAAACCGTTAATCCGTTAATCGTTAATTAACGAAGTTAACTTTTTCGTTAACGATTTAACTTTTAAGTTAACTTTGAAAATCATTATCGGACTAATTAACTTCCGTTACATTTAACTTCCGTTAACTCAAGTCCGTTAACCCAAAAAATTCATAAATAAACGTTTAAAAGTTTCTATTATTTTCAGTGCTGAGCAGGTGCGCAATTAATCCGCCACTGTTAATAGTGATGAACGAATTTCCATTTCCGCAGTGCAAAATCAGGCGACATATTTGTTTCCGTCGCCACAATTTGTGTCTTACCAAATATGGTAGTTATTTATGGCATTGGTTTGAGCAAAACATGGTCGACTGTAAAATCAGGCGGAAAGATTTGCCATTTGAGTTGAATGTTTCAACTTCTTTCAAGAAATATCACGAGCATTTTAAGGCACTTTCAATAATATATATGTAACAATTACAACAAATAACTACATTCGTTTCATTTGCAGTCTGTCTCTTGCGCAACATGTTTGTGCTAGTGAATATTTAAAAATAATCGTTGTCAAGTAAGTCATGTATATTTATAATATGTCTGTGAGTACCTTATTAGTAGTCTCCTTGATACATTTCAAGAACCATAAAACTGATCAGGTAAGATTTCAATTCTCATGTCACTTTGATGACATAAATTAAGTCAATTGATGTCTTACAATGGGAGCGTTTTCACCTTAATTAACCCTTTATGTCCTGGCGGTACTTCTAGGTACCACATCTTTAAAATCTCCATAATTATTTTTCTACCCGGTTGATCCTGCCGGTACTTTCAAGTCCCAATGTGAATTAGTTTCTTTATGAGATAATAGATGGCGTTGAGAAGTAAATGTGAACGTGTGGCGCCAGAGGCTGTTTACTCTTTAGTATCTCTGCTGTGAAGACCGAAGAAATTTCAGTGCAATTACTTCCCGAAAACTTTGATATGCTAATTTTCATGAAGGGCAACATGCATCTCATGGACAAAATGGAGAACGAGAAGAAGAGGGAAAATTAAATTATATATATATTGTGTTTTTCATTTTTTTTATAATAAAAGTTAACGTTAACGGTTTATCGGTAACTTCCGTTACATGTTTAACGAATTAACGGATTAACGGTTAACGAAGTTAACTTTTTGGTTAACGGATTAGCGGTTAACGAAGTTAACTTTTTGGTTAACGGTGCCCACCACTGCAATTAATAATTATAATTGTATTTTTAATTAATTGATCCTAATTTCCATTAATTGTAATTGATTCAAAATAAAATAAAGGTACAGTGGAACCTTGCTTAACGAGCATAATTCGTTCCCGAATTGTGCTCGTTATGCAAAATGCTCGTTAAACAAGGCAATTTTTTCCATAGGAATCAATGTAAAATATGATAATGCGTTCCATGCTTAAAAAATACTTAAAATAATATTTATAATGATATTTAAAGGCGTTTTTTAAATTATTATTACATGAAATGAAAAGATTATTAATAAAAATTAACCCAAAAGAGAATGTAAATAATTAGTAAAGGGTGAAATTTATAAATAACTTACGAAGAGAGAAGGTGCTCCTGACGCACGCAAAGGAAATGAAGAGACAGGGGAGGAGGAGAGGGTTATTGAGGGGAAGGAGGAGAATCGTCTTCGTTCAATGCAATAACATTCTCGACGAGCTCACAGTCACTAGCTTTAAATTTTTTAGAGGCACTTTCACTTTCTTTTGGATCCTTTTTCACAAGGAAACTGTCTAGAGTCATTTGTTTTTGTCTACGCTTTAAATTTTGACGAAAATGCGTGATAACATTATCATTAAATAAATTTGTAGATCGCATAGTCACTGCCTTATTAGGATGATGCTTTTCAACGTATGATACAACAGATTCCCAAGATCTCAGCATCTCCCTTATTGCACTGGAGGGTTGTTGTTCTGCTACGGGCGTTTCTTCGTCCTCCCCTGACAAATTCTCCCCCACAATTTCTTGCTCGTTAAGCAAAGTGTCGCTCGTTATGCAAGGTAATTTTCCCCCATTCTTTTGGCTCGTTATACGAATTTCTCGTTATACGAGGCACTCGTTAAGCAAGGTTCCACTGTAATTGTAATTGATTTTTGAGCTATAACTGATGTAATTGATCAATTAATGTCAATTGTTAAAAATTATACCCCTAGATCTGGCAGTCATACATCATCCAATGAAAATAAACCTTTGATAGTTTATTTAGTTATACTTAGATATAGACAAAGCTGGGCACAAACCGTTAATCCGTTAATCGTTAATTAACGAAGTTAACTTTTTCGTTAACGATTTAACTTTTAAGTTAACTTTGAAAATCATTATCGGACTAATTAACTTCCGTTACATTTAACTTCCGTTAACTCAAGTCCGTTAACCCAAAAAATTCATAAATAAACGTTTAAAAGTTTCTATTATTTTCAGTGCTGAGCAGGTGCGCAATTAATCCGCCACTGTTAATAGTGATGAACGAATTTCCATTTCCGCAGTGCAAAATCAGGCGATATATTTGTTTCCGTCGCCACAATTTGTGTCTTACCAAATATGGTAGTTATTTATGGCATTGGTTTGAGCAAAACATGGTCGACTGTAAAATCAGGCGGAAAGATTTGCCATTTGAGTTGAATGTTTCAACTTCTTTCAAGAAATATCACGAGCATTTTAAGGCACTTTCAGTAATATATACAGTATGTAACAATTACAACAAATAACTACATTCGTTTCATTTGTAGTCTGTCTCTTGCGCAACATGTTTGTGCTAGTGAATATTTAAAAATAATCGTTGTCAAGTAAGTCATGTATATTTATAATATGTCTGTGAGTACCTTATTAGTAGTCTCCTTGATACATTTCAAGAACCATAAAACTGATCAGGTAAGATTTCAATTCTCATGTCACTTTGATGAATAAATTAAGTCAATTGATGTCTTACAATGGGAGCGTTTTCACCTTAACCCTTTATGTCCTGGCGGTACTTCTAGGTACCACATCTTTAAAATCTCCATAATTATTTTTCTACCCGGTTGATCCTGCCGGTACTTTCAAGTCCCAATGTGAATTAGTTTCTTTATGAGATAATAGATGGCGTTGAGAAGTAAATGTGAGCGTGTGGCGCCAGAGGCTGTTTACTCTTTAGTACAGTCGAGGAGGCCATGAAGCAGCAGTCCAACGAAGTGGGCAGCAACAGTGGAGGCAGCAACAACGAGGAGGAGGAGGAGGATGACTTCTTCAGTGCTGTCATCCAGACAAAAGAGAGCAGCAGAAGCCACAGGTCACTCAAGGGCAAGGCCCAGAACTTGGTCAAGACCTGGCTGGAGACCAACTCCAAGGACTTGCTGACAGATGCTGCCTTCTTGGGTGAGCAAGTGTTGGTGGACTTGTTCATCAAGTTCAACACAGCCATCCCCTCCAGTGCTGCAGTGGAGCGTTTGTTCTCTATGGGCAAGGACATCCTGAGGGCCAAGAGATCATCCCTGTCTGATGAAAACTTTGATATGCTAATTTTCATGAAGGGCAACAGGCATCTCATGGACAAAATGGAGAACGAGAAGAAGAGGGAAAATTAAATTATATATATATTGTGTTTTTCATTTTTTTTATAATAAAAGTTAACGTTAACGGTTTATCGGTAACTTCCGTTACATGTTTAACGAATTAACGGATTAACGGTTAACGAAGTTAACTTTTTGGTTAACGGATTAGCGGTTAACGAAGTTAACTTTTTGGTTAACGGTGCCCACCACAGGATATAGATATATATTTTTATAGATATAGATTTATTTTAGATATATATTTAGATATATAGAATAGATAGTTATATTTGTGTAATTGTAATTGTAATTGATTCAGACAAAATTAATTGTAATTGCAATTGATCTTGAAATTGTGAAGTACAATACTAACTGTAATTAATTTGAAGAAAAATAAAAAAAAATTGTAATTGTTTCCATTTTGTGTAATTGAACCCAACCCTGGCTTTTAAGCTACATATTTTTTTTTTTTTTTTTTTTTAGATAAACATGGATTTCAGCAGTTTGAATATGGGCAGGTTCTGTTGTGACCCATTTAAAAAACACAAAGGAAAAGTGAAAAAAGGCATTCGTGCATTGACTAAAAATTTGATTGATCAAAATCCTGAATTGAAACTAACAAATAATCATTCAGCATGTGCAACCTGTCTAAATATATTAGCAAATCGTCCATCCCCAATGCCTGAATGTGAACCACTTGAAAAATCACCATCCACCTCATCAAGTGTCCCATCTGAGCTAGAAACCGTTGGAGATGTAGTTGAAATGCAGTATGAGCTTGGTAAATTCAATGCTTCATTGGCCACACTTGATGAGACCCCAATAAAACCATGTAAACTCTCTGACAGCGCTGGTTACGCAAAGAGAAAGTTGAGGAAAGTAGGAGTTGTGAAAAGAAAGCTTGAACTTGCAACTAAACAACCAATTTCATGCAGTGACTCAGATGATACAGAACTGGAGATTCTTCAACAACTAAAAGAGAAATTTAATCAAGTGACAAGTCGAAGTGAAAAACACAATTCTTACTATCCTACCAAAAAGATGGACACACTTAAGATCAGAGAAGAATTTAAGTGCTCAGATTACATGGCTAGGCAAGCAAAGAGTTTGGTGAGGGAGAAGGGAGAGCTCTCAACTCCTAATCCGCGTTTGGGAAAACGTCTGAATAGTGAAACTGCTGCCAAAGTAATTGACTTCTATCATTCGCCAGATGTGAGTAGACAAATGCCAGGGTTGGAAGACTATGTTTCTGTAAAGGGAGTTGATGGTAGGCGGGAAAGAAAACAAAAATCGCTAATCTTATGCAACCTAAAAGAAGCATTTGAGCTTTTTAAAACAAACCATCCAACAATTAAAATAGGATTTTCAAAATTTGCAGAGCTTCGGCCAAAAGAATGTGTTGCCAGGTGCCAGTGGAACACATTCTGTCTGCATTTGCACTAAGCACTGAGCAATGTAACAATAATGGCTTCCATAAAATATATTGTAAATACCTAATAACTGCCTTTTTTAAATATAAAGTTATGTTGATGCCTCTTTTTCCTTGGTTTCACCCAGCTAGACAAAAATCGGTTCTTATAACTCAATTGGTAAAAATAAAGGAATAGGTTATTTTAATATACATATTAAAAGGCAAATTGTCTTAAAAATAACAGACATTATAGATCTCAGTGAGACAAAATCTAATGGTACTTTTCTCAACACTCTAGCTCAAACAAAGAAACGGCGCTCCAAAGTTTGGTGGAAAAAGGTACTTGGTCAAAATGGAGGTAAGTATGGTCCACTGAAATGGCTGTAGCGTCTATACTAACTTAATCAACACCAAAAATCTTGTTCTAGGTTAAGATAGATATGTGTGCCCAAAATTGGGTGAAAGGAGAAAAAAATCGGTTGTGACATCAAATGACCTATACAAGGTCAAAGGCCAAAAATAAGATAAACTTTTTTTTTGACCGCTGAGGTAAAATATGAATAGAAACAAAGTTGTAGATCTGCTTAAAAGCTTTAAAATAGTGTTTAAGTGGTCTCTGTAAGTGCAATAGGAGCTAAGATATTTCATGTTGAAATATGGTATGACCTTGGAAATTGACCTTTTTTTTACAAAATTAGAATGACCATATCTCCGGAACCATATGACCTAGAGTGTTGAAACAAGTGCTATTCTGTTTTCCTCACCGAGATCTATAAATGTGCCAATTTTTAAAAAATCGGTGATTGTCACGTTTTTTCGACCCAAAATTCCGTTGAACTGACATGAAATGACCCCTAGAAGTTGTGCCCCGTTCAAAATGTTCTCAGCAAGGTTCTCCTTGTAGGTGTTCCAAAGTTCCCAAGGATTATATATAGCACACATATGGAGCATAATGGCAAAAAGATTCCGCATTATCATTGGTGACTGTGTAGCAGCTGCTTCATTCAAGGTGTTACTCCAATGGGCATCATCTTCAAGGAGTCCTCTCAAGTGGCAAGCTTGTTTGTAAGTCTCACAGATTCTGCCGTCCAATGTTCGCAGTTCCTCGAACGATGTTGGCTCCTTGACCTCATGTAGAAAAAGCATTCTGAATTGTCAGGATGCACAGTGTAAACACGGGCTAATGCATCACTGGCTTCGACATTAGGATGCTCTGGCCAGTGGCGTGGTGGCCATATGGGCCAAACGGGTTTGGCCCGACCAGCGACGATTAGCCAAAGGGCGCCATAACAGAGGTTCAGAGGGCGCCGCACCAGGGGCCTGATTTTAGAATTTTTAAAATTTTAAAATTATAAAACCAACAATAATAGTAATATGACTGCTACATATTACTAAAATTAGTAATACAAATTTTTAATCATAATCTTTGGTTATGATTTAAAATTTGGGGGACCTATAACCATTCGTAAAGTAAAACAATTTTCAAATCCATTTTTTACAAAACACAACTTTCTATTTTAGAAAATTCATAAAAAAAATTGGAGACTATGAATTTCTTTAAAATTGCACAGAACACAAAGGAAAATTTACTCTACAACATAGAAACCCCAAATTATTATAAATTTTTGAAAGGGGGAGGGGAGTTATGCCCAAATTTATACCAAAACTGGTGCACGTGCACGTAAAAAGAAGAGACAGATCAATGAGAATGATACTGAAATCACTGAAAATATTCAGGCAAAATGGACACGTGAAACATTTTATACTGTTCTAGACAAAATTAACTCGGCAATGAACGATCGATTTTCTGCAAATCGAAGTGTACTAAAATCAACACAAAAATTTTGTCCAACAAATTTCTAATATTGGTGCTCAAATTTCTACATTGGAGAATGAGATCGATGAATTTTGTAGTAATTACAGCATCAATAGTCACGAATGTGCCTTGGAGCTCTATAGCTTCAGTTCCGTATTCCCTTTATTATCAAACACAAAAACGATTTACAGCGCCTACACTGTACTCAATCATGATACGGGTCTTACTGAAGCCTATCCAACTCTTTCAAAAGCATATGGCATATTAGTGGCAATTCCCGCTACATCAGCAACGGCTGAGCGATCCTTTCCAGCACTGAAGCGAATCAAAACGCGCATAAAGAATTCCATGTCGCAGGAGATGCTGCTGGGTACAATGCTGATGTCAGTCGAACGACATATAGCATAGAAACTAGACAGCCCGGCTAATTGTTCGATTTGGTCAATCATCTAAATTTCTCTCTAAAGCCCTAATTATGTAGTAGAGACGTTAAGTATTTATTTTCACATACATGACACACATGTGCTGTGCTTTCTCTTGTTTTAAAACGTTTTGTGCTTTCTATTGTTGTAAGAAGTTTGTAATAATATTTTCTGCATACAAGCAACCTATATTTCTATAAATTTATTAACCGAAAAAATCTAACAGTTTGGTCCTGTTTATAAAGTTCAAAACGAAAAATGTAAACAAATACGTCTCAGTCTCAAAACGGTTAAAAAATGCTAAAATTAAAAACTTCGAATCATTTCGAGAGGGCGCCAAAATGCTCTCTGACCCTACCAGCGATGAGAGTCCCACCACGCCACTGGCTCTGGCCCATTATATCCTACTTTTCGACGGGCCCACTTCTTGCTTCCACTATTCCATATGAAATACTTGGATACTTGGTGGTAGAGCAGAGTCTTAGCATATTCATCTCCCCTGCAAAGGTTAAAAAATCCTGTGAGAGTCGTCTTGTGTAGCTTGGGCACAATGAAGTGCATTTTCTTCAAGATGTATACTGAGATGAACCACTGTAGGATGTCTTTCATGAATTAGAAAGCTCAGAATTCTCCAGATGGCCTCATTACTGCTGATATATCGGCCTAATTCATATTGTTGAACCTCATCATTCTTGGATACATCCTTCTGAAGGCTAAAACATAGCCATATCAGTTCCCTTATTGACATATTTGCAGACATATTTTATGGACTTGATGGAATTACACATTTCAACATTGATGTGAGCATTGAACAGTCGAGAGAGGAGTGAGCAATATGGAACAATTCACCTGTTGTCAACTTGAATTTCAGAACCACGAATCTTGACAGTTGTTGTAAATCCACCATCCTCTGGGCTTCTTCAGCGATAAAGTGGATAACCGTCTTCTCCAGTCTGTGTCTATTTCAGTAGCTGTCGTGGATATCTCTTTGTGCACTTGTTGTCTTTCATGCATGTTGAATTTCGATTGAGGCTTCCACAGGGACCATGTACCATTTGCGTTTTAACTATGTTGAAAAGTAATGGATCAACACTTGGGTCAGATAGTTCAGCACTGATTAAGTCATCCACATTGTGGGAATGAAGGTCATCTAGAAGCCATAGCAGAATGTGGGCATGATGTAGGCCACGTTTTTGCCATTCAATTGTGTACATGTAGCATCGAGCAGTTCCAAAGATTTTTGCCTTTGTGATTAGGTTCATCAGTGACTTCAGTTTTTGACAGAAAACTCTAGCAAGCATGTTTAGTGATCATGTGGTTTTTGTCGAGGTAGTAGTTAATTTGACACTTCTTCCCAGGCTGGGTTGCAAGTGAATGTAATGAGTAGGTCAGGGCGGTCATAATTACGTACATAAGTCATAGCATCCTGAGTGCGCTCATGCATGTAGCGAGGACCACCTGTGAAACTGGAAGGCAATATAACCAATTGGCCAATGTTTGAAGCAGTTCCATCTTGAGCCATGTCATCGCGTAGGTGGACATAGTTTTCGACTCGGAGCTTCCGTTGATTTGTGCAGATAAACCGCAGCCTTTCAGTTTCAATTTTGGCGTACATGTCAACAACAAACTGGTGGAAGAGATCCTTGCATCGGTGTAGGTGATTGAAACTTTGTTGTCGCAACATCATCCGGAATGAATAAAACTCCATGGCAGAGACTTTCTTGTTGGTTGGTAGTCCTGTCGCAGGATTTCTATGTTGCAGTTTAAAATGGTAACCATCCTCACCCTGCCAGAAAATGAGTGGATACTGCAATGCATCAATGAACGATGTGTTTCCGCAATTTTGTGGAGCGAGTTGTCTCTAAGCTGCAATACTATATCTCGATTGCTATGTTGTTCTCCAGCCAGGATGACTGCCACTTCTGATGTTGTGGGTACATTAAATCGAGGCTCATGCTCCCCCTTTGGAGTCTTGTCTGCATGAAGAACAATTTTGTATTCGGGAGTCATTGTTTCCATCGCACACTTGAAGCTATTAACATAGTTATTCTCTCGGTGCAACATATCTTGTAACTATAATACTATGTCCAGCCTTGTTTGTCCAACACTGCTGCAACGCTGTCTTATTTCGTTGACATTGTCACTCATGAAGTAGATTTGTAGAAACTTCGGTTCCTCATTGGATAAAGGCTGTAGGCCACCAATGCGATGATAAACCTGACCTTGTACTTTGAATGTTGGCATATAGCCAGGCTCTCTGATCTCTCGTGTTGTACCAAAAGACGTCATCTGGAAGCAGGAATTGTATTTCCGAATATTGTTTTGGAAATGAATTGCATCGGGAGTGTTCGATGTCATCAATGTAGTAAAAGTCTCAGGAGGATCAAGAAGAGGAGGCAAGTGAATTTTGCCATTGCTGCAGCATATGCCTAGAACTTCTCCTTTCCACCTTAGGGCATGGCAGTAATTGCAAGAAACGGACATAGAACCAATGGAAACAGATGGGTCTACAGCAAAAGCCAAATCAGGATTGTAAGCAAAAGCTGACTTTTCTTTGTCCACCCAAAGGTGAATTCTGGCAGCAGCCATGGCTTGTCTATTCATCATTTGTCGCCGTTGCTGTTGTTCTTGAGTTTCAGTAGCCCTTGCAGCAGCCATAGACTCTCTATTCACCATTTGTCTTTCTTCTCGTTCTTCTTGAGTTTCAGTAGCCCTTGCAGCAGCCATAGACTCTCTATTTATCATTTGTCGCCGTTGCTGTTGTTCTTGAGTTTCAGTAGCCCTTGCAGCAGCCATGAACTCTCTATTCACCATTTGTCTTTGTTCTATTTGCTGTTGACTTTGACTTTCAGTTGCTCTTGTAGCAGCCATGGACTGACTGTCTATTCACCCTCTGTCTTCGTTCTTTTTGTTCTTGAGTTTCAGTAGCTCTGGCAGCAGCCATGGACTGTCTATTAATCCTTTGTCTGTCTTCTCGTTGTTCTTGACTTTCAGTTGCCCTTGTTCCAGCCCTGGCCCGTCTATCCAGCATTCGTCTCCTTTTCTCTTCCTCCTGCGTTTCAGTTACCCGTGTTGCAGCCCTGGCTTCTCTGTCAAACGATTGTCTTCTTTGTCGTTGTTCTTCACTTTCGTGAGCACGGGCTGCAGCCACAGCCATGTGTTTCCTTTCCCGTTGGGTTCTTTCAGAATTTTTTTTTTCTTTTTTTAGGCGCCATTTGAAAAGCAATAAGGTCCAGCTGTAGATCAATCCTGGCTAGATGTAGAGATTTTCTTAGGGTTTTGATGCGAGGAGCCACACTTACGCAGGCATGTATAAAAAGAACACCAAACAAAAATTTGTGTCGTATATAAAATACAATTATCGTAATTAAAGACATTCAAATACTAAATAATAAATTAAATGTGAAATATTTAATTAAAAAATATGTCGTTCATGTCTTTTGTATGTACTCGCGATATATTTTTTATTTTTTTAAATTAAATAAATATTTTAATTATTTAATTTATTAACAGGCGCCCTTCCCGAAGGTTTCCTCAACCGGTCTCCGCGGCGAGGCCACCGCTGGGGAATCTCACCCTCTTTGTGTCGCGATTCAGCTCTCGAACGAGGCAAGCGATATTCGACACATGATGGAAGAAGTCATTGGTGAACACAGTATACTGATACTTAATAAACTAAAAACGAAATCTCTGTATTATAACTCATTTAAAGTAATAATTAAAGGTGTAAATGCGCATTTCAACCCGTATAATATGAGTCAATGGCCAGGCGGTATTATTGTTAAAGAGTTTATTCACTTTTCCAGGAGATTTGATAACAGGCATAATAATAATAATAATAATAATAGGCGCCCTAACGGTAATGCCTGAAAGTTGTACTGTGTATAATAATAATAATTTTACTAATAATAAATTCTCTATCAGTCATGGCGGATAACTTGTTGAAAATAGTCTCATATAATGTAAGGTGAGTGAGGAATTCAACTGTAGATGTTCATAAAATCTGCGACAGTGCAGATTTGATACTCCTGCAGGAGCACTGGCTACTTAAGCAAGAGCTAAAATTCCTCTCTACCATCCATGATGACTTTATGTACCATGCGCCATCAGCAGTAGACTTGTCAGATGAATTAATGTACGGTAGGCCTTTTGGTGGTGTTGCTTTCTTAATAAGGAAAAATTTGTCAAAACATATAAAATTTTTAACAAGCGATAATGTAAGGTTGTTAGGCATTGAATTACAAGTGAACAATGATTGCATATTAATTGTAAACTGCTATTTACCATACAATAAAGGCAGTAATCTAGATGAATACATTGATTTGCTCTACAAAATTAAGTCATTATCAGATAACCCCAGTGGTGAGCTGCCAAAATTTTAACAACCGGTTCGCTAAGCTGCCAAAATTTTAACCACCGGGTTCTGTATAAAAAATTCTGAATTCGGCAATAAAAAATTGACAACCCTTCCCACCCCACCCTTTCGCAATTTTAATTAAATTAATTATCTCGCTATTTGCCTTTTTCAAGTGTCTGCATTTTATGATTCAGCTAGGTATTAATAACTGCATGACAATTAATTAGTATAGTTAATTAGAGAAATAGACGTTTCTAATGAAATCAGAAAAGAAGAATTATTTAATAAAAACCGATGAATCATATTATTATCTACATAGTTAAAATTAAATTGCTCAGTCAACTTTAGCAATAATGAATTATTAGGCAAAACATAAATATCAGTACATCTATGCTCTCTTCAGCGTCCAGCAAAAAAGTTAACAACCGGTTCTTATTTTCAAAAAGATTTTAACAACCGGTTCGCGCGAACTGGTGCGAACCGGGTCCAGCTCACCACTGGATAACCCCAAATATTCTCACTGTATAATAATGGGGGACTTTAACGCACATGTGAACTCGGAATTCTTTGTAGAATTGGGTAACATGTGCGAGTCGGCCAATTTAAGTATAAGTGATGGAGATGTATTAGGGGTAGCCAGTGGTAATTTTACGTACGTTAGTGATATGAGTGGTACCACCAGGTGGATTGATCATTGTCTCACTAGTAATAATCTAAAGGATCGAATTGTTAGAGTTCATATTCTGCATGATTTCCTTCTTTCTGATCATAGACTATTAGAAATATTAATTAACGTTACCAATTTATGAGCAACACGTCTTAACAAGAACTCAATAGGTAAGAATAATCGCGTCGATTGGTCTAATGTTAATATGCAGCAGAGAATAGAATACAAAGACAGAACAAGTCACCTCTTTAATAAGTTAGAAATTTTGCACCTTGCCTGTAATAATCCTTGCTCAAATGATTCTCACTGTAAACTCATAGATAGGTATTATAGTAAGATAATATCACTGTTAAGAGAAGCAGGAAGCCCCCTGATTAAATCTTATAACTATCATACTAAGATTATTCCTGGATGGAATGATTTTATTGCCCCCCCCCTGAAGAGGGAATCGAAAGACGCCTATGATTTGTGGTGCTTTCATGGTAGACCCAGATTAGGACCAGTATACATGAATATGTGTAGAAGTCGGGGTCAGTATAAGGCGGCCAAAAGGCGATGTAAACAGGAAGAAGAGTCTATTCGAGCATCAAAAGCCTGTGAAGCTCGCATAAATGACGATAATAACAAATTTTGGAAATTTGTTAAGAATCAAACGGGTGTCAAAATGTCCTCCCTCCGACAATCGATGGGGTGTCGGGGGACGATGAAATTGCAAAGCTGTGGAAAACCACTATTCTGAACATTCTTAACAGTGTAAGTAGGGATAATCTTAAGATAGATTGCAGCGAAACTATTGTGGAGAGGACAAGTGAAAATACTTTGATATCATTTTCTAAAGTAAAGAGGTTAATTAAAGAGTTAAAGACTGGTTCTGCGTCAGGGGTAGATGACTTATCGAATGAGCACTTAAAATATGCAAATGACGTAGTATGTCTGCATATATCATTGCTCTATCAGCCATGCTTGCTCATAGCTATATCCCTGCAGAGTTCATGAGGGTATATAATCTATATATCTTGCCCCTGGTCAAAAATAAGTACGGAGACATTCTGTCCAGCAATAATTACAGGCCTATTGCTGTCGCTTCCTGCTTCTCGAAACTACTAGAAAAACTCTTGTTACTCCGATTAAATGATTTCCTATGGACATCTCCTAATCAATTTGGCTTTAAAAGGTCCCACTCAACTGACCTGTGTATGTATGTACTTAAAGAAACAATATCTAAATACATTGACAGTAATTCAACTATTTATAGCTGTTTCCTAGATATAAGTAAGGCATATGATAGGGTGAACCACAATATTTTATTTGCAAAACTAGAAGACAGGAAGGTTCCCATGTATATATTAAATTTATTGAAATTTTGGTATTCCCACCAATCTTTCACTGTTAGGTGGAGCAATGTACTATCCGAGTGTTTTGGCTCCTCTTGCGGGGTGAGACAAGGCTCCTTGCTCTCCTCTATGCTGTTTAATGTGTATAGTGACGGATTAATTGCTTCACTTAATGAGGCAACAGTGGGATGTTGTATAGATAACACAAGGATAAATAACTTAGTTTATGCCGATGATATGGTGTTAATAAGTCCTGTTAAAGGTCTGGATCGGCTACTAAAAGTCTGCGAAGTGTATTCGCAGAAACATGATATTCTTTTTAATGTTACAAAAACTAAGGTTATGCAATTTCATCCTAAAAGCTGTAATCAGCCAGCTGATATAAGGTTTAAAATGAATGGTGAAGTAATTGAGGAAGTACAAGAGTTTAAGTATTTGGGTCAAACTATTACCAGCTCCTTCACTGATGACTCGGATATAAGAAAACAATCTCGAAGCCTGTGTCTAAAGCGAATATGACCATAAGGAACTTTCGATTCTGTACAAGTGAAGCTAGAGACACTCTCTTTCGTACTTTCTGCAGTAATATATACGGATAGCAACTGTGAGTGAATTATAAAAAAGGTTCTGGCAGAACCCTAAATTTGCTGTACAACAGTCTTTTAGACTCTTACATAAATTGCCCCCGAGATGCTCAGCTTCGCAAATGTTTGCTACCCGCAATGTCCCGAGCTTCCCGGAGGTAACAAGACGTGCTCAACACAGTTTAATGCAAAGAATTAAAAAATCAACCAACCCGATCATCCAAGCTATCCATGAGTCCTGCCATTTATCCTCTAAAGTCTAAGCTATGGACTTCTTGGTACGAAAATGTCTGTCTGTAGCTCCACTTAACTTCGACAGTACAGTATTATTTCTAATCAATTGTACATATTTCTATCCTTAGTATATGAACTGTCATTGTATTAATAATATTTGTCATATGGACTATAGTCTGCCAATAAACCTTTTCATTTTCATTTATTAACACCCAGGTGTACAAGCTCATGACCTAATCAATATATGTGTGAAGTTTCATTTTTGTAACTGCTTCCATTTTGGACCTATGGCTGGAACACACACACACACACACACACACAGACACACACGCGTCCTTTTATTATTATGGATATATACACTGTGATTTCAACTACACTATGATTAAAAGCGTAAAATATAGGCCTATCATTAAATTTAAAATTAATCTCAAATGACTCCTTCGACTAAAGAATCGAGGTAGTGTTTTGGGGTCGTTTAAACGCCTTCGTAACGGATAAGGTCATATGACGGAGAAGACCTACAACTCTACTTGGGATCCAAACCATGGGTCGACACATCATCTGAACACAAAAAAAAAATGCTCACCCATCAATCCACTGAACAAACCCAACATTGCTTAACTTTGCTGTTCTGACGGAAAGTCGTGTTGCAACGTAACCACGAATTATTCCCTAAAGAATCGAACACATTCTTTCATACCTGAAGATGCACTCTTCAAAGAAAGCGAACAGACCGTAGAAGCAGTAAGACTTCCCAAAAGATCGGATCAAGGCTCTGATGTAACTCGGCTTCCTTCCTTTGTCTTTCGAAAGCGCCATTTCTTTCTCCCAGTTACTGAAATAGAAATAAAAAGGAGTTTGAAATTAACCAACTTAAACCAGTGTGTGTGTGTGTGTGTGTGTGTGTGTGTGTGTGTGTGTGTGTGTGTGCGTGTATTCTAGTGACGTAGTATTAAATTTAAGGTTTAAATATGTTCTCCTTTGTTTTGTTGGTCACCTTGTGGAAAATATGAAAATTGGTCCCCAATTATAATTTTTAACCCAATTAGAATACAAATCAGTGCAAAATATATATATATATATATATATATATATATATATACTGTGTGTGTATAATGTATATATATATATATATATAACCAGCTGCACAGATTCCTGTGCAAAGTCCCTGATTAGCCATGCGTGGCTGGCAACGAGGGCAGGAGGAGATCAGACAGCAATTCCCTCCTTCACCAAGTCCCGCAAATGAGGCGGGATGGTGCAGAGGGGTCGACCGCAGGTCGATCCTGAACCGTCGTTCAAACTCACCTAAAGTAAGTAACCTAAAGTGTATGTGTGTGTGTATATATATATATATATATATATATATATATAATTATATATATATATATATATATATATATATATATATATATTACACCTCCGTTTGCAGAGACTTCTGTGAAAATAACAAACATTATCAGGTGTCATTCTGTTACTATTCCGTAAGTATATATATATATATATATATATATATATATATATACTCTCTCCCAAATAACAAAATAACAAAAATTAAACTACATGTCATACGATGACGACGATGTCACATTCACGGATTTTGCTAAAGCGTTTGACAAATGTGACATTGGTATAATAGCACATAAAATGAAACATATGGAAATAAGTAGGAAAATGGCTCTACAACTTCTTCATAGAACGTCTACAGGTCGTCAAAATTCAAGGTATATCATCTTAGGGTCTTTGTTAGCCTTAGCTTCTGTAGATCTGTAGATCAGAATCGGAAGTACGCAGCTCAGTACCACAAGGAATAATATTGGCCCCACTCCTATTCATTATCATCCGAACAAACATAGACAGTGAAGTAAAGAGCAACAGTGTAGTAACATCCTTTGCGGACGATACAAAAATCAGCAGAAAAATCAGTGATGTAAATGAAGTGGAGGCCTTGCAGAGGGACACGAACAAAATATACAAATGGTCAGAACTTCAGAAGACAACAACATGACATTTAACATCGAGAAATTCCAGCTCGTGAGATATGGTTGAAATGAAGAACTTAAACAGACAGCATATTATGCCCCAGATAGACAGGAAATTCAGAGAAGCACGAAAGCGATAGATTTGGGGGTTATAATGACCGATGATGCGAAATTCGAGACACAAAATCAGATAGCGATAAACAAAGCCAAAAGAGTCGCGGGTCAGGTTTAAAAAGAGGGACATAACATTAATGATTCCCCTGCTGAAAACGCTGATCATACCAACACTTGAATACTGCTCAGTCTTGACGTCTCCATATAAAAAGGAAGAAATTAATAACTGCAAAGAACTCAACTACTGGGGAAAACTACGTAAACTAAATCTGTACTCCCTGGGAAGAAGAAGAGAGAGCTATCCATAATCTACATAGGGAAAATGATCGAAAAACTGGTACCAAACCTCAAACTAAACCCAATTACCATCCAAACAACGCTGGAAAATAGGAAAGGCAGAATGTGCACTGTGCAGTGTTCCCAAATTAAAGGCCCGACGAGGGACCTCTTCAACACTGAAGGAATATAGCTTGGTCGTCAGGGGGCCAAGACTTTTTAACCAGCTTCCAAAGGACCTCAGAAACATTACAGGGGTCAAAATTGAAGTCTTCAAGAGAAGACTAGATGCCCGGCTCAGGACAATACCAGATGAGCAGCGTGTACATGGCTATGTGCGGTGGAGAGCGCAAAAGAGCAACTCGCTCCTCAACCAAGCCAGGACTAGAGGCGGGCAACCAACTTCACCCACGTGTGAAGAGAGACCAACGTAACGAACTGCTACGAGGTTACCAGGTTACATACTCCTGTTTTCATATTTAATTCCACATTTCTAAATAGATAAGCAAAAATAATAATAAAACAAAACCAAATATGCGCAAGGTCAAGACATCATCTAAGATTGTTAAAGTACTCAATAAACGAAGTATTTATCATAATATTTCGACATTTTAATTATATATCATTTCAGGACCGATACGCGACCATTGACAAATTTACCCAAAATATACAGTATGAAAGCATTACTATCGTATTTCTCCGAATGTATAATGAGCAAATGAGTATGTTTTTATGTATGTATATGTATGGACATGTGTATTTATGTATGCCTACGTGTGTGCATGCATATATATATATATATATATATATATATATATATATATATATATATATATATATTATATGTGTGTGTGTGTATATATATATATATATATATATATATATATATATATATATATATAATATATATGCTTCCTGTAGCAACTGATGAGCTTATCAACTCGCACAAAAATAATAAGTTGTGATATTAATATTATTATTGTTGTTTTTGTTGTTGTTGTTGTTGTCGTGAATATTGTTTTATATTGTATATTATATTATATTGTCAATACATATGCTTAGGAATGCATTAACTGTCGCACTATCATATATATATATATATATATATATATATATATATATATATATATATATATATATATATATATATGCGTGTTATTATATGTCACTCTTTGCATAACTTTTGTATGATATATATATAGCAAGAACAATAAAATTATTATATATACTGTGTGTGTGTGTGTGTGTGTGTGTGTGTGTGTGTGTGTGTGTGTTGGTCGAACATTTATGTAAATTTTTGTCTGTGACAAGGTTTGAGAAAGCGGATTTTTTATCGTGTATAATGATTAATTTTTCAAATTTAACCCCATTTGGATTTCAACTCAAAAAAATGGAAGTCAGATAAGTCGTCCTTTCTGCTTCCTCACACTTTACACACACTCTGATTTTCAAACAATTCATTAATTAACATCTTTCATTGATAAATCAAGGCCAAAATAAGTGTTTAAAAGTGATACGATTCTTGCGTTTAAATGCTAATTTAACTTAACAATGAAACAACACTATTCATTACAAGAGATCATAAACTCACTGTTTAAATAGTTGTGTTTATCCCCAGATTGCAAAAGCGCTTTCCATGTTTGAACTTAACATTAACGAATGGATGCTAATTTCTCATTTTCTGCATAAAGGCAATGCTTTTGTTTACATTGTTAACTGTCGTTTTAAATTTCGTTTGTGCAAACGCGCCCTGATGAGCAATTTAAAGTTTTGTATTTTTTTACTGTAACTACTGTATCTCTTCTTAATTTTTGCCTTACTTATACTATTTCTGTTACTATTCTTACTACAACTACCACCACATATATATATATATATATTATATATATATATATATATATGTTAAACACAGACCGTGTGTTTAACATATAATTGTCTCAGGGAACCATTCTGAATTTGTGTATATATATATATATATATATAATGGGATGAATTTAACGCTTAAACACGTGAAATGATTGAATGATGCAAACCTACAAGGAAGAAGAAAAAATTAAAATTATTCAAAGGCCTTTCGTGTATTCAACAATACACCTCGTCAGGGAATGAAAGGAAAAGGCAAGATGACCAAAATATATGTCTATGTACAGTCGCCTGCAATAGTTCCGCTCCACCCTCTCCGAGATGTGGTAGTAACGCAGTCCCTCTTAAACCCTAGTGCCCACCCCGCTCACTCCCTCCTTCTCCTCCCCCCTCCTCTCAAGTGTTGTCATAGTAATACTTTTAATATTTTGAAAACCAATGACAGCATAAATATATTGTTCGCTGTAGTTTTGGTGGTAGTGCTAGGACGACTATGTATTTTATTCATGCATTATTCGTAAATTTAGGGAATAGAGTACCGTAGTTTGGTTATTTCACAAACGTGGGATTTAGCAAGTATTTTATTGGCTCTATTTTATACTTATTTATACTTTTTACTTGATATAAAAGGTTGAAATTTTTTTTTAGGTCTATGTTGTAGCCTGTATATCTAAATATAATTAAAAGAAAGTCGATGATGTAGTGGTTAGCATCGCTGACTACGAAGCCATCATAAGCAGAGCATTTTTTAACCTAGTGAGTGGGCGACATGAAAGTTAGTTACCCAGTGAAGAAAATTTGTCGCCCAGTAAATGAAATTTTAGGGTACTGGGAGTCAAGGAATTTTCAAAATTTGTAAAAATAGAATTGTCTTGGGAGTTATCTTGGGAGTATTGTCTTGGAAGCCATATAAATACATATAATACACGCACATATGCCACAATTAGAACTGTTTATCCTAAATGTAAATATGAAATTTACATTGAATATTTATATATAGATAAGGCTAGTGTTATTTCAGACCACACGGGGATGGTGGCCTGATTAGAGAACATCCGGATCCATAATATCTTTAAGGCTTAATCCCCCCCCCCCCTCCACTTCCCGATCTGCCTCTGTCGCTCAGTGGGAAAAGCTTAAAAAATGCTCTGCAAATAAGTGACCTATCGGTAACCTTACCTCAGTATCTGAGAGACATTGAGGTTAGGTTACTGACAGGTCAATTACACTGGTCAACAAAGATTTTTCATCAGAGTAAAGGTTGTGGTGGCTGGATAGCATTTTTCACGCTGATTCCAAAACTGCATTCAGATTTTTTCTAGCACGTATAGTTTTCAAGATGAAGGCATATATATAACTACACAGATTTAACCATTTTAAATAGGCAAAATACTAATATTTCAACATTTGATTGTGTTTATTTTATTGTGTTTTTTTAGTTTATTCATCTTATTTATTTCAATTATCTTAATTATACATCTTATGTATTTCAAGTGTGAGCTTTTACGTCTAGCAGCATTGTGATTCAGGCAACAACGCAGTGCTTTGTGCATCAAAAGATCAGTCCAGTCCAAGAACTTGTTGTGTCAAGTTGGTGTACATTTTTTTTTAATTTATAGTTTGCTCAGGTCAGTCAACATGCCTCGACAATGTAAGAATGACCCCGACAAGTTCTGTTTCGTATGCGGCCAGTTGACAACTAAAACACAGCGACGAAGTATTACAACCGACATTAAGAAAATATACAAGCTATACTTTGGTTGCCATCTAAGTGACCAAGATAAACCATGGGCGCCACATCAAATCTGTTCTGGCTGTTCAAATGGATTACGTGATTGGCTTAACAAAAGAAAGCTTCAATGCCATTTGCCATACCCATGATATGGAGGGAGCCGAGAGATCATCATGAAGACTGTTATTTTTGTAGTGTGAACTTAATGGGGTTTTCTGCCAAGAACAAACACCAGATTGTATATCCAAACTTGGATTCAGCACGTAGACCAGTAAAACATGATGAAACATTGCCCATTCCAATTCCCCCAAGTGATAGGCTAGATTCTATCATAGATGACATGGAAAGTGATGAAGGTGCAACTGGCGTTTCCGGACCATCTACAGAACCAGAGTACACTTTTGAAGGTAGACATTTAGAGCCTAAAACTTAACCCAAGGACAGTTGAATGATCTTGTTAGAGACTTATCGCTGTCTAAAGAGAAATCAGAGCTTCTCGCCTCAAGACTAAAGGAGAACAATTTACTTGAGAACAATGTTCGTATTAGTTACTACCGAAAGCGGAATTTGAATTAACAGCATTATTTTCAGTAGACGGTCCTCTCTGTTATTGCCATGACATCAATGGACTATTTACAGCCATATCTCAGACGTATGTGGCATCTGAGTGGCGCCTCTTTATTGATTCGTCACAGAGAAGCCTGAAAGCAGTTCTTTTGCATAATGGTAATATAATGCCATCCATCCCCATTGCCCATTCCGTCCATCTAAAAGAGACATATGACAATATGGATATACTACTTAAGGCAATCAAATACGACAGTCATCAATGGAATGTTTGTGGAGATCTAAAAGTTATAGGAATGCTTATGGGTATGCAGTCAGGATTCACAAAATTTTGTTGTTTCCTTTGCCTGCGGGACAGTCGCGCCACTATAGAACATTACACCAAAAGTGACTGGCCACTTAGGTATACATATGTCCCAGGGATAAGCAATGTCCAGTCTGTCCCTTTAGTGGATCCCCAAAAGATCTATCTGCCACCTCTTCACATTAAACTTGGTTTAATGAAGAATTTTGTTAAAGCAATGGGTAAAGTCAATTCTGAAGGGTTCCAATACCTTTCAAGGAAATTTCCGAAGGTTACTGCAGCAAAATTGAAGGAAGGAATTTTTGTTGGGCGACAAATAAGGGAAGTTTTGAATGACACTGAATTTGAAAAAGTCCTAAGTCCGCTGGAATTGAAGGCTTGGCTGGCGTTCAAATGGATATGTGAAAACTTTCTTGGAAGCAACAAGTCACCTGCGCATAAGGATGGAGTCAAGAACCTCCTTGATGCCTTCAAAGAAATGGAGTGTCGAATGTCGTTAAAAATTCACTTCCTGCATTCCCACTTAGATTTCTTTCCTGAAAACCTTGGTGCAGTGAGTGACGAGCAAGGAGAGCGCTTCCATCAAGATATTCAGATGATGGAGAAGCGCTACCAAGGATATTGGAATGAAAGCATGATGGCGGACCATTGTTGGATGCTGTATCGTGACAATCCAGGCCAAATTTACAAAAGGAAATCACACTCACAGCGCTTTTAATAAAATAATGTATATATTCTTTATTTATAAGTACATTGAATAAGGTATATGATGTATTTGTTGTTTAGCATTCCTAAGTGTGATCTATACATCCATAAATTTTCTTATAGCAATATCAAAAACTTAAAAATAACAAAACCAGTGTATCTATATAACTATACGTGCTAGAAAAAAAATAAAACCAGATTCGGAATCAGCGCGAAAAATGCATTAAGAAAAGTGTGATCATGTTTGTGATGAGAAAAAAAGTTTCATTTTGTTGGCCAGTGTTATTTGACCGATGCAAACGGAGCATATATTTTTCTGACTGATGCATGTGCTTCATCAGTCAGATCGGTCTGGATCCGTCCCTGGACTACATTTAAGTATTTTAACCAACTTTAAGAACTAAAA
Organism: Bathynomus jamesi; assembly: GCA_023014485.1. Taxonomy (NCBI): domain Eukaryota; kingdom Metazoa; phylum Arthropoda; class Malacostraca; order Isopoda; family Cirolanidae; genus Bathynomus; species Bathynomus jamesi. Next base: position 302,778 of record JAJOZX010001175.1, read on the forward strand.
TGGTGTGTGAAAGTGTTTATATATTTTTCGCTTTTGAGTACCACCCCCTTTCAAACATACACACACACACACACACACACAGGTTTGGTGGTTGGCGTATAAAAAAACCACATTTTCACATTTTCAAGTGTGGATGGCGAAATTCAACTTAATTAATTAACCTAATCTAACGGTTATTAACGGTTATTATTGTAGTGAATACTCTTATTTTAGTTTCAAGATAAATGTTAATTTTACCGTCTTGAATTTCGGAATAGAAATCCAAGGGTTATATTTTCCACCTTTGGTACTGTCGCAGTTTCGCCTAACGGACTCAATACGGCTAGTGAGATAATCACTGGTTGGCACTTAACCAGCGGCAGTGCTTATGGCTACATCATCCAGGTTAACCTATACCGGATAGATGCGCTACGGTCCCAAGCCGTAGCTTGCCTAGGCCGACGACGACGACGTAACCAACACTTGGTGACCCCGGAGTTGGGTTCCCCCCTTTTACCCGAACGACTAGGATTAGACTGTAACGTCGTTCGTGCCCATCACCCCCTTCACCCGAGCGACTAGGACCAGACTGTAACGTCGTTCGTGCCCACACCCCCTTCACCCGAGCGACTAGGACCAGACTGTAATGTCGCTCGTGCCCTCTGCCCCTCACCCCTGCCCGTGCGCTCTGTGCCTGCGCTCGTCTCAACCTCCACTCCTTCGTTGGTAACTTGTCGTCTTGCTTGTACGTCAGCAAGCATAGGAGAAGATGCCTGACGACGCTGGTGCCATCTCCCACTTGAGCGTAAAGCTCCCCGTCTTCTGGCCGGGTGATCCATTTATTTGGTTCCACCAAGTGGAATCACAATTCAACTTGGGAAGGATCACCGCTAGCAGGACAAAATACGATCATGTTTTGTCCTCTCTACCAGCGAGCATCATCTCTGAAGTCCGTGACGTCATCGTGTCTACTTCCACGAGTGAGGACCCATACAACGATCTGAAGTCTGCCATCCTGTGCCGCACCACTGTCTCCGAGCGTGAGAAACTACATCAGTTAATCTCAAAAGAAGAACTTGGAGACCGTAAGCCCACTCAAATGCTGAGGGCTATGCAGTGCGCTCTAGGCGAACGCGCACAAACCTTCGATAAGGACATCTTTAGACAGTTGTTCTTGCAGAAACTTCCTCCATCAGCTCAGCGTGTCTTGGCCACTATGGATCCTGCTACTCCAGTTGATAAACTAGCAGAAACTGCCGACAAAGTAGTGGAGATTGACACAGCTCCGGTCAACAACGTGAACACACAATCGGAACTGGAGTTGAAAGTGGAAGAGTTAAGTCAACAACTCAACCACGTTTGTTCTCTGCTACAAAATCAACGGCAAAGAAGCCATTCTCGGTCAAGATTTACGAAGAGGCATCGTTCGAGTTCCGGGAAGATCTGCTTCTACCACTCTAAATTTGGAAAGAAGGCTAGGAAGTGCATCTCCCCTTGCAATTTTTCGTCGGAAAACCCCAGCAGCGAGTCCTAATGGCGTCTAGTACTCGCACTGCCAACCTGTTATTCATAAAGGACAGGAACTCTGGTGTCAATTTCTTGGTCGATACCGGAGCGTCAGTCAGTGTATTCCCTCAAAAATCTGGTCATACGCACTCGGAATCTCCGCCTCTATACGCTGCTAACGGTTCACGCATACCCACGTACGGTACTCAGTCGCGTGAACTAAACTTGGGCCTTCACCGATCCTTCAAGTGGATTTTCATCTGTGCTCAAGTGCAGCATCCCATAATCGGCGCTGACTTCCTCCAGCATTTCAAACTCCTGGTGGATCTTGACAAGCGACGCTTATGCGACCAGGCCACACTGCTTTCTGTTCTTGCCAAACAGGTTGCCCTTCCGGACGCCTCGAACTCTGCACTTTCCCTCGTTCCCCCTAATTCCATGTACCAGTGCCTTTTCCAGCGATATCCAGGAATTCTTCAACCGATGCAGATGGGTGATACCATTAAGCACACCATTACCCATCACATTACAACAAAAGGTCCCCCTGTGTTTGCAAAACCCAGACGTCTTGCCCCGGACAAACTGAAAGCTGCCAAATCGGAATTCCAGCTTATGATGATCTTGGGATAATAAGACCTTCCAAAAGCAGTTGGTCCTCTCCCCTACACCTGGTCCAGAAGAAGTCAGGAGACTGGAGACCATGTGGGGATTACCGGTTTTTGAATTCGACAACCATCCCGGACCGATATCCGGTACCAAATGTCCAAGACTTTACTTCTCTTCTCCACGGCAAATCTATCTTCAGTAAAATAGATCTCGTTAAGGCTTTCCACCACATTCCCGTAGAGCCTTCGGATATTCCCAAGACTGCAGTTTGTACACCATTTGGGTTATTCGAATTTTGAAGATGCCGTTCGGGCTACGGAATGCTGCGCAAACCTTTCAGAGGTTTATAGATGAGGTCACCAGAGGCTTAGACTTTGTTTATGCCTACATCGATGATTTGCTTGTGGCCAGCTCAACGGAAGAGGAACATAAGGAACATCTTTCACTCCTCTTTCAACGCTTAGAACAATACGGTGTTACTATTAATGCATCTAAGTGTGTGTTTGCACAGCCAACCTTGGAATTTCTTGGTCACACGATTTCGCAGCACGGAATTACCCCCCTTCAGGACAAGTGTGAAGTGATAAAAAATTACCCTATGCCAAATAATCAGCGTGAGTTACGTCGGTTTCTAGGTTTGGTAAATTATTACCACAAGTTCATTAAAAACTGTGCCAGTGTTCTTGCTCCTCTACACGCTATGATCACACACAAACGCAAGGTAACGAAATTGGTATGGTGTAGCGATAGTTTACAGGCGTTCGACAATGCCAAAAATGCTATCAATAGTGCATTGTCTCTGTCATTTCCTATCAGTGATGCCCCCCTAACTCTGACGGTCGATGCATCAGATGTTGCGATCGGTGGGTGTTGGAACAAACCATTAACGGTCAACAAGCACCCATCGCGTTTTACTCGAAAAAGCTGCAGCCAGCCCAAACGCGTTATAGTGCTTTCGGACGTGAACTTCTTGCTATTTACTTAAACGTGAAGCATTTTCAACATTTCCTTGAAGGCCGAGAGTTTTGTGTTTTTACCGACCACAAACCTTTGGTCACTGTCTTCAATAAAAACAGCTGTAACCACTCTCCCAGAGTCATCAGGCAACTCGATTATATCTCGCAATTTACCACAGATATCCGCCACATCAAAGGTGTCTTGAACACTCCAGCGGATGCACTTTCAAGAATAGAGATTACTTCTGTTACCCTCAGCTCTACACTGTGGAATGCTATTGCACAGGATCAAGATAAGGATACGGAACTACAAGACCTGCTCAGAGAAGACTCCACTCACTCACTTTCCCTCAAGAAAATGAGTATGCCAGGATTGTCTGTGCCCCTCTATTGCGACGTATCAACAGCTGCTATTCGCCCTTATGTCCCTCCATGTCACAGAAAGCAGTCTTCACGGATCTTCATAAGCCCTCCCATCCTGGTATCCGTGCTTCGCAACACCTGGTTACCTCTCGCTTTGTTTGGCCCTCGATGCGGAAGGATGTCAAACATTGGACCAAAACGTGCCTTGCCTGCCAGCGTGCCAAAGTCCAAAGGCACACCAGGTCCCCCTTTGACGCATTTCCGCCCCCATCCCAGCGATTTGAGGTAATTCATGTAGACATTGTTGGCCCTCTTCCAGTGATTCAAGGCCAACGTTATCTGCTCACCTGTCTCGACCGCTTTTCCAGATGGCCTGAAGCCATCCCACTTCCTGATATCCAAGCGGACACTGTTGCAAGAGCCTTTCTTCATGGATGGGTATCAAGATTTGGATTGCCGACAAAAGTCATCACTGACCAAGGTCGCCAATTTGAGTCTTCGCTTTGGAAGAAGTTTACCAGCTTGTTGGGTACAGTACATGCGCATACCTGTGCGTATCATCCGCAAGCTAACGGCCTCGTCGAACGCTTCCATCGCCAGCTGAAGTCATCCCTTATGTGTCACGAAGACTCCCATTGGATGGATAAGCTTCCACTCGTGTTGCTTGGTATTCGCTCTGCATTTAAGAGTGATCTGAAGACTACAGCGGCTGAACTAGTCTATGGAACAACACTGCGGCTACCAGGTGGCTACTTCACTGCAGGGGATAAGTCATGTGATCCTACGGAATTCGCTCAAACACTTTCCTCTCACATGCAGTCCCTTCAGCCTGTTCCCCCTCGATTGACTAGCCAACAGAACATCTTTGTTTCCCCAGCCCTCCAGTCTTGCACCCACGTTTTCGTTCGTGTACCTGTCCCAAAACGGCCTCTCCAATGTCCATATGACGGACCCTATGAAGTTCTCCGACGTACGCGCAAATCATTTCTCATCCAGCGCGGTTCCAAGGTCGACAAGGTTTCTATCGATCGTCTTAAGCCTGCGTTTTTGGAATCAACCTTAAGCGAGGTACATGTAGCTACCAAAAAGGTCCAGCGGAAATCTGTGTCGTTCGGAACTCTTTGAACTTCCTCTCTGGTGGGGGAGTGTGTAGTGAATACTCTTATTTTAGTTTCAAGATAAATGTTAATTTTACCGTCTTGAATTTCGGAATAGAAATCCAAGGGTTATATTTTCCACCTTTGGTACTGTCGCAGTTTCGCCTAACGGACTCAATACGGCTAGTGAGATAATCACTGGTTGGCACTTAACCAGCGGCAGTGCTTATGGCTACATCATCCAGGTTAACCTATACCGGATAGATGCGCTACGGTCCCAAGCCGTAGCTTGCCTAGGCCGACGACGACGACGTAAACCAACATTATCATATTTAATGATTTTTAATACAAAAATAAGTCCAACGTGACGACAACACTGCTGTCGCTACAGGCACGTTAGTCTCACGGTTTCGTAAGGTAACCTACAACACACACACACACACACACACACACACGTTTGGAATTTAAGCCAAATAATTATGATAAAATGTACAAGTTCTTTCATGGACTATGGACAAAAATAAGGAAAAACTATCATATATATATATATATATATATATATATATATATATATAATCATGCGGGTTGCTTCTACAGAGCTTCAATTTAATATTTAGGAGAAATCCAATGACAAGGAGAAATGTAAATGCCATGAAAAGTCTTCTTTAATGCGCAACGTTTCGAGCAAATACGCTCATCTTCAGGCTGTATGATAACAATGTGAAATTAAAATCAATAATTGAATGAAAAACCAGACAAAGAAAATTTCTATAACCTATTCATAAAGGCAAACTTTAAAAGACTGAAAAAAGAGGGTTAAATTCTAAGTTATACAGATTTACATTTAAAATTAAGAAGCTATTTTTAAATACATATAGTAAATGTGAAATTAATACACTGGAAAAATTAACAATAGTACACTGGAATAATGAACTAACTAACCTTTCACTGCAATTTCCGAGGCTAGACTGATTTAAGCACAAAACGAGAAAACATAAGATAAGATAAGATAAGATAAGATAAGATGGTGAGGGCGATTGGGAAGGGGGATTATAAGGAATTGGGGAAGGAGGAGGGATTATAAAAAGTTTAAAGGGACGGCTGATGAGTCAACATTTAACGTCGGGGTCAAAGTTTTAATATAAAGCGATTCCAGAATTCTAAGTGAGTTGGGACAAGTATTACAACCAAGAATTTTAAAATTTTCTAAAGTGACATCAGTTTTACATTTGATACTGTGTTCCCGAATGCTAGAAACTTCTTTAGTTTTTAAAATTTTACCTGTTCGGCCACTTATTCCCATATGCGAATAAAACCTAGCACTGTTCGCTCTCTCAGGGCTAGGTTTTATTCGCATATGGGAATAAGTGGCCGAACAGGTAAAATTTTAAAAACTAAAGAAGTTTCTAGCATTCGGGAACACAGTATCAAATGTAAAACTGATGTCACTTTAGAAAATTTTAAAATTCTTGGTTGTAATACTTGTCCCAACTCACTTAGAATTCTGGAATCGCTTTATATTAAAACTTTGACCCCGACGTTAAATGTTGACTCATCAGCCGTCCCTTTAAACTTTTTATAATCCCTCCTCCTTCCCCAATTCCTTATAATCCCCCCTTCCCCAATCGCCCTCACCATCTTATCTTATCTTATCTTATCTTATCTTATGTTTTCTCGTTTTGTGCTTAAATCAGTCTAGCCTCGGAAATTGCAGTGAAAGGTTAGTTAGTTTCATTATTCCAGTGTACTATTGTTAATTTTTCCAGTGTATTAATTTCACATTTACTATATGTATTTAAAAATAGCTTCTTAATTTTAAATGTAAATCTGTATAACTTAGAATTTAACCCTCTTTTTTCAGTCTTTTAAAGTTTGCCTTTATGAATAGGTTATACCTGTAGAAATTTTCTTTGTCTGGTTTTTCATTCAATTATTGATTTTAATTTCACATTGTTATCATACAGCCTGAAGATGAGCGTATTTGCTCGAAACGTTGCGCATTAAAGAAGACTTTTCATGGCATTTACATTTCTCCTTGTCATTGGATTTCTCCTAAATATTATATATATATATATACCATATTTCCCACAAAAAAGTACACCCAACTTTAGATTGTACTAACTCCTCCAAAAATTGAGATATTTTGGATCTGTTTGTTTGATTTAATATGGCAAATTATTCTTTGTTAACGTTCAAAATTTATTCATGTTTAAACGATTTAGTGTTTAAGCATCTGCTTTTAACTGAAGGGTACAACAAAATGGATTGCGCAAAATTGGTCAATGAAAAAATAATGTGTGTGCTATCGATGTAATGAAAAGACATACATAATAATAGATATTTTAACATAATTTTAATAAGATACAAAGCAGGTTTTTCTTTATTCCTTATTGCAAAAGTTATGCTTAGTTTCGTTTTCTTTCAACATGACCGCCATTCCTATCGATACAAATCTAGAGTCGAGCTCTCATCTTCCCCATCACTCTTTTGATAAGATCTGGATTGTCTTTTAACAAGTTGATTTCAGCTGTGATGCGAGTCCTCAAATCATCTAAATTGATAGGTTGTGATGCAAATACTCTATTTTTCAAATGACCCCATAAAAAGTAATCACACTGGGTCAAGTCAGGGCTGAATGCTGAATGTTCTCGTCTGTTCTTGCCGTCTTCGGGTGGCCTGAACGTCCTTTGTTCAAATTGAGGACTGTTCCTTCTTTGTATTTCCGAACATTCTTCAAAATTGTATGTTTAGTTGGAGAAGCTCTATCGGGAAATTGCAGTTCGAAGGTATTCTGAACTTGTTTGAAGCTTTTAGTTTGCAGATAAGTTGTGATCATGAGAACGCGCTGCCTTCGTGTAAACTGCATGATAAGGGTTTCAAAGTTATTTATAAATTTAGTAATTCAGATTCTTCATTTATATGCATGACTCGTATCTTAGATACAAAAGTTCGAATTATTTAAAAAAAATATTTGCAATATCCTTCGACGTAAAAAGTAGCACATTGGTTAAAGCAAGAGGAGCTATCTGGCTGGGAGAAATGATCATTCGGCGCAACCCATTTTGCTGTACCCTTCAGTTAAAAGCAGATGCTTAAACACTAAATCGTTTAAACATGAATAAATTTTGAACTTTAACAAAGAATAATTTGCTATATTAAATCAAACAAACAGATCCAAAATATCTCAATTTTTGGAGGAGTTAGTACAATCTAAAGTTGGGTGTACTTTTTTGTGGGACATATATATATATATATATATATATATATACTAGAACGTTCGCTGCGACTTGCACAGCAAAAGCCCTTCGGAACAAAACTTATGGGGGAACTGGGAGGGGAGGGTGTGTTGCTGAAAGTGAAACCTTCCGTGGTTTTTCTTAATGTGTATACTAAATTTGGTGCAGATTACCCTAGCCGTTTGGGTGTGTATAAACGAACACAGAACAGACAGACAGACAGACAGAGAGACAGACAGACATATGGTAAATAAGATGAATTCATTTTTATATAGATTTAATAATTCTAATTTCTTTTATCAGTTTTTAATGTTTCTTCAAATCTGAGAAATTTATGAGGGCTGCCAACTTTTTATTATTAAATTTCAAAATTACTCTAAATGAATTTTAATTTATTTACTTACTGACGAGAGTTACTGAATTCAAATTCATTAAAAATATAGGCTCTAAATTTCCCAACCAATCAGCTGAAAAACACCATTAGCTAATTTATTTACCAACCATAATTTACAATTTGTTTGAAAAAAATTGGCTCTATCGACTCAGCCTAATTAACCAATCAGAATCCAGATTTTGCAATGTGTACATCAACTGATATTATTATTATATTATTATTATTATTATTATTAAATAACGTTTTCTTTTTCTTCTTTTAAAATGTGACAGTTGTTTAAGATTCATTCATTTTTATTTACATGTCACGAAACAGATTCAGCCCAATTATAGATGTTACAATTTATGTATAAAAAGTTTGTTTTTCTTTTATCCGTGCTATTGGTCACGACACCAAAGCCTACCTACGTCTAATTAGGCCACACTTGTGCAAAATTTCATACACTTTTGTGAAATCGAGGAAAAACCCAGTGAAACTATAAATTTACAAAAATACCACAATCATGAAAATTTTGAGCTTCAAGTCCAGAGACAGTGACTCCAAATTTGTGAAGTTGCGCTCAGAACCTAAGTGGCTCATGAGCTTAAATATTTTAATATTTAATATTTTCTTTCAACATAAGTTAAATTAGTTAGGTTAGGTTAAGATTACGTTAGGTTATGTTAGTTTTTTAGTGTCAATAATATGTCACGTAATCCGATAAGTATACATCCAAATTATTTACGTTATAATGCTAGGTGTGGACCGACTAGATAGAGGTAGGCTTTGATCACACCATGAATATCACGCTGACGTTATCGCAGGAAATGCGATAAAACTTTGGTTTTAAAATTAACGCAAAAAGAAAATACACAATATAAATAATATGCACAAAGCTGAAATTAACGTGAAGGATATGATTTTTCTATATAAGATACAAAAGAAATTTTACGAATTAGGCTGACAGGAAACGTAAGGTGTATCTTAGGATACATATACATATAATCAAAACAGGAGACAAGGTTACACACGTCATTTCTCTTGCATAAACGAATAAGGACATCGAGTGACATTCGATTATATTAAGGATGATGGCACACTCCTTTCAAATATTTACTTTTAGTCCTCCATGGTGCCTGGCCGTGACTTTGTAAACCAGATTTCAGGTGGTTCTACAAAAAGAAAGCGAGCATTAATCTGCCAACGTCTCTACCAGCATTTTATGTAATGTCCGTACTAGTTTACGTAAGAGCATTTACGCATATAAATGACTTTACAGCTTATAGTTTGAACTTTTACTGAACTAACAAATGTTCTAGATGGGGGCCAGACTTTTTGTTAGCTCTGCCGAGCGGTGCCCCCCATAGTACTGTGAGGTATTGAAAAACTCATGATCTTCACTTGCCCCACAAACAACTTTAAATGGGAGACCCAAAATGGGTGCACACACATTTCTACATTACTGTACAGTCTTTACAGCCACACCTACACTTTTCCTCCTAAGTATAAATATTGTATTATATATGGTTGTAAATTGTGACTTGGTCCGCAATTGATATGGACCGTGACTTATTTTTGCTTGGCAAGGTACTGGTATTGATGGATACCGTAATGAAATTGACTGGATTCTTTGGATCTGATATATTTGCATGTCGATTATAAATAGATATAGAGTGTAACATATTTGTGAATAGTAGTCTATTATGACTTGATCCTCTGGATCCAGAGATTATATCCTTAGTTTTAAATTGATAATTATTTAGTTTTTGTAAAAATTGGTTGTTGCCAATGTACAGGCAGTTTTTACATAGTGGAGCCGCCTCGATGGGCCGACGTGGCCCCTAGTGTGCCCACTATAAAAATTTCTTATGTTCTTATGTTTCTTGTGGTTCGGAACCCACGTAAAATTGTAGGTCCCCTCCGCCACCACGGAGGACATGCACAATACACAATTACGAACACAGTTAGGTAGACCAGCCATGAGTGGATCCTAGGGTCTTTGTTGGTCTGAAACATTATAACATTATAACATTATACTGATCCAGCAGAAAAGGTATCTTACCTGCTGACAAGATTACCAAGTATCAAGGAAGTGTCTTGAGCCTGGGCATTGTAGAGGTCCTTTTTCTCAAGGGGTTTTTTACACCCCTTCACCAGCAATGGATAAAGCCACCTGCAATGGGAAAAATGTCCTTAAAAAACATCTAATTGCGCCTTTTATCGACTGAAGCAGTAGCTAAAAATTCATCACATTGTCTGACAAGAAACGGGACACGCAGCTGGACTTCTAAATTTTGATGATCAAGGACATTGTAGTATGAATATTGTTGTAAATGTAGCTAACTTGTAGATTTGTAATAATATATTAATATATATATATATATATATATATATATATATATATATATATATATATATATATATATATACAGGGTCGGCAAAAAAAAAGGAGACCTCGAACTATGGCTGTAAAATCCAGTCATGGTCAGATTTCAATATTTTTCACACCCAACAACTAAGTAAATTTCCTATACGGTGAGCGAATTTCAAAGAAAACTAATGAAAATTACGGAGTTATTGAACATTTCTTTATGCCACTGGAAATTCTCCTTTTACACTACTACTGCATTGTCTGGTCGGCAAAAAAAAGGGAGACCTTTTAAATCCTTCATATCTCGGCAAATACGGTACATAGAACCATAAAATTTTAGTATGTTAATACTAGGTAATTTTATGGTTTGCATGCCATCTTTTAGCATTTTAGCTGAGAAATTGGATTTATGGCGAATATTCCAGAAAAATCTTGCGATAATGAAAGCGATTTTAATTAACGTAAGCCAACTGCACGAGGTTTGGACAAGCTTCTCAAGAAAATCGATAAAACAGGAGATGCTAAAACATGGCATACAAACCATAAAATTACCTAGTACTAACATACTAAAATTTCCTTCTCGTTTTCGCAAACGTGTAGAAGTATTTTGGGTTTATATATATATATATATATATATATATATATATAATATATACGGGATGAATTTCACAATTAAATACGTGAAATGAATGAATGATGCAACCCACAAAGAAAAAGATAAATATGATTCCAAGCTCTTTCGTGTATTCAGAAGTACACCTTGTCAGGGTCATTCCCTAACGAGGTGTACTTCTGAATACACGAAAGGCCTTGGAATCATATTTTTCTTTTTCTTTGTGGGTTTGCATCATATATATATATATATATATATATATATATGCGTGTGTGTGTGTGTGTGATAAAAATAACCACGAAGGAAAAAGGAAACACAGAATGGTGCTCAAGCGCTTTCGTCGGATCTTTCCTGTTTCATTAATTTTTTCCGATTTTTATGAAAACAACGTGATATGTACAGTTTTTCACGCTGATTTCAAAATTATAAACCATTTCATCGAGAAGTATATATAACTAAAAAGTTATAATGTGCAGAAAGTAGCAAATGTTTGAAAAAGCGTAGGCTATAGAAATTTTAAAATAATACGCTGATTCTAAAAATAAGTTTTTTCGAAATGAAAGTAAATTATAGAATACTACAAAAAGTACTAGAACGGTGTAATCACTGCAAGCATAGACTAGGCTATTTTTTAAACGGTGGCATTGCGCATCTATTTTGTTCTTCCGCTGCAAGCATAGACTATCAGTGCAAGCATAGGCTAGGCTATTTTTTAAACGGTGGCGTTGCGCATCTATTTTGTTGTTCCGCTGCAAGCATAGACTATAGTTCAACATCTTTTTACTTTCCAATGACTGACAAATTTAATTTTATAGAATTATATAGGAAGACTGAGACAGAAGAAAATGCAGTAAATTTTTTACAAGAATATAACTTAATACCAAAAGAAAAACAGTGTCCTAGAAAACATCAAATGCTAATAAGCCTAACTTAACCTAACCTAGCCTATTTCTCGATGAAATGGTTTATAATTTTGAAATCCGTGAAAAACTGTACATATCACGTTGTTTTCATAAAAATCGGAAACAGTTAATGAAACAGGAAAGACCCCTTTCGTCTAATGACATCCTCAGGAACACTGAAATAAATAACAAGTTCGAGACTATATATAGGTCACAAAAAAATAAAATAAAATAGAAAAATAAAAATTGTAAGAGGAGCATACAAATTTATAAGGAAAAGCTACCAGAGTTTTAGCACTTTGCCCCTCTTGTCTAAATCCATTCTGAGCGAATTCAAAACAACAGGATCGAGCGAAAAAAGGCCCTGGCTAATGTTAAAATTATTTGTAAGTTGAATAATGGCAGACTCAAGAATATTTCTATTAACAATATTGCTTCAAGTGAAACAAAATTGAAGCATTATTCCAATCAGTACAGTGGGATAACTCTGACAAATGGACGAAAAGGGCACTGGACGACTGTCTCGTTCTAACGGAATATTGATGCTGTTTTACACGCGTGTGCAAATCCTTTCCCGTCTGTCCACTGTAAAAGGAATCACATTGTTTACAACCAATTTTATGGATAATGCCTGAATTATTGGTAGGGCTATTTTTTACTATGATATTTTTCACAATATTGTCAAATGAAAATACTACATTAATATTCAAAAGTTTAAGTACATTAGCAATGCCTAAAAAGCTTGGGAAAAATGGAAGTACTAAAATATTTTTCGACAAAGTGCGAGGGTTATTATTCACACGATAGAAAGTTCGTTTTGCTTTGTTAAAACAAGATTCCAAAAACGCAGGTGGGCAACACAAATCATTTCCAATACTGTTGATTTTTTTCTAATTCGGCATCCATGGATTCCGGACGGATTTAGACAAGAGGGGCAAAGTGCTAAAACTCTAGTAGTTTTTCCTTATAAATTTATATGCTTCTCCTACAATTTTTATTTTCCTATTTTATTTTTTTTTTTTTGTGACCAATATGTAGGTTCATTTATTTCAGTGTTCCTGTGGATGTCATTAGACCAAAACGCCTGAGCACCATTTTGCGTTTCCATTTTCCTTTACGGTTATTTTCATCATAAATATTATTCACGTGTTATTTTCGTGAAATAATATATATATATATATATATATATATATATATATATATATATATATACCGTATTTGTCGGCTTATAAGACGCACTTTTTTTCCTTATAAATACCTTTAAAAATCACCCTGCGTCTTAGAAGCCGAAAGTGGCAATACAGCACATCAATTAATTAATTGATTAATAACAAATAATAAGATTAATAATCATATCTTTCTTTATTGGCTTTTGGGTTTTCTTTTTATTGAATTTTACATATCCATTGATTGTATTAACAATAAAGTGCATCAAAAACTTTTTTCTTGAATTTACCTTTCCAAAATTAAGGTGCGTCTTTCACGGCGCAGCGTCTTGTAAGCCGTCAAATAGGTACCGTATATATATATATACTGTATATTATACTAGGATGGTCCAAGAAAATTTAAAATGAAAAATATATTTCTCATGACATTTGTTCATATTTCACAACCACTAATGATGCCGAAAATAAAAGGCTGGATCGATTCGTGTATATTTAGAGGTGGCGCAACTCGAAGCCTTTATCAATTTGAGAGCACATAGAACTAATAGTAAATGTGAGCAAAAGCAGCATGTTTTAGCCACCAAAAATCTGCCCGATTCCCATACTCATGAAAAATTTGCAACTGCATTGACTTCTATATTGCAAGAATGGTCAATAAAGAGCGATCGCGCGCATGCAGTTGCGCACGACAATGGCTGTAATATTACTAAAGCTGTTAGCGTTCTCAAAATTACTCCTGTTGCTTGTGCGAATCGTACTTTAGTACTTGTAGTTGATGAAGCCCTTCTTAGCCAGAAGTCTGTTCAAGAGATATGTGCAATTGCGCGCCCAATCTGTTGCATTATAATTATTCATCTCCAGCCTTTGACAAACTTAAGGAATTCCAGAAGCAACATAATTTTCCAGAAAACACACTTATAAGAGACGTTATCACCCAATGGAAATCTACATTCTATATGCTACAACGACTTCTTCAACGAAAAACTGCGGTTGTTGCATACGCCTCGGTCTATGACATACTGTAGCAACCTTCAATAATCATCAGTGGACTCTAATTCAGTGTGTTGTAAAGCTTCTTAGTCGATGTGAAAAATTAACGCATGACTTTCCCTTTGATTCTTCTTGTCTTCACATGGTGTCTCCCGATGTAACAGGTCTCGTGGTATTTTTGCCTAACATAACTGATGATGCAGGTGTTCATACTATGAAAAACGATTTAATGGAAAATTTGCAGAATCGTTTGAGGCAGTGGAAGGCAGACATTATTCGTATGATTTCTCACGTTTTAGATTCTCGTTTCAAATTTGCTTGCATAACAGTGTCTGAGTTTGTAAAAAATAAGATAATCATTATGTCTGCATCACCTAACGCTAGTCCTGCACGTAATATAACCTATGGCGATGAAGCAACTGATTTTGTTTCACGAGAAGATCAAGAACCTTTGAAAAAGAAGCCGAAGGTTAATTTACGGAGTTATTTCGATGAGGTTGTGCCTCCACCTATCAAAAATCGTCAGAAAAGTTATCAAAAAGGATTAGACATCTATTCAAAGGAGCCACGAGTCAGTCGCGACACGAACCCTCTTGATTGGGTCACCATAATGGTGAAAGATTCCCGAAACTACTGAACAGCTGGGTTTTGCTGCGCGCCGCCTGACGTCACTGGGTTTCGATCCCGGGCCCGATGGATTCGTAGTCAGCGATACTACCCACTACACCACCGAGGCGCATATGTATATATACTGTATATTAGGGTGAGCCATACAAATAATAGCTCCTGATGTATTTTCTCATTCTTTATATGGAAAAAGCCCTCAGACCTTTGAGCTAAATCCATTAATACTCGTATTTAAGGGTGGCGCAAATTTGAAGAAATTTGGGGTGGCTAATACTAAGGCTTCGAGTTGCGCCACCTCTAAATGTGCACAAATCGATCCAGTTTTTTATTTTCAACATCGATTGTGGTTGTGAAATATGAGCAAATATCACGAGAAATATATTTTTCATTTTTATTTTCTTTGACCACCCTAATTCCTCGTTAACCTCGTTGTTGTTCTGTGCGTTGGTCTCTCTTCACACGAAGGTCAAGCTGGTGGGCCCGCCTCTAGGTCTGGCTTGGTGAAGGAGCGAGTTGCTCTCTTGCGCTCTCCACCGTACATACCCAGATACACCCAGCTCATCTGGTACCGTCCTGAGCCAGGCATCTAGACTTCTCTTGAAGACTTCAACTTTGACTTCTGTAACGTTTCTGAGGTCATTTGGAAGCTGGTTAAAAAGTCTTGGTCCCATGACAACCAAGCTATTTTCCTTCAATGTTGAAGAAGTCCCTTGTCGGGCCTTTAATTTGGGAACACTACACATTCTGACTTTCCTATTTTCCAGTGTTGTTTGAAATGGTAATTGGGTTTAGTTTGAGGTTTAGTACCAGTTTTTCGATCATTTTCCATATGTAGATTATGGTGTACCTTTCTCTTCTTCTTTCCAGGGAGTACAGATTTAGTTTACGTAGTCTTTCCCAGTAGTTGAGTTCTTTGCAGCCATCAATCTTGGCTGTGAAATGTCTCTGCGTTTCTTCTAGTTTATTAATTTCTTCCTTTTTATATGGGGACGTCAAAACTGAGCAGTATTCAAGTTTTGGTATAATCAGTGTTCTCAGCAGGGGAATCATTATTGTCCTGTCCCTTCTTTTGAACGTTTTTAGTACCTGTCCCGTGACTCCTTTTGCTTTATATATCGCTATCTGATTTTGTGTTTCGAACTTGGCATCATCGGTCATTATTACCCCCAGATAGATCGTTTTCGTGCTTCTCTGAATTTCCTGTCTATCTGGGGCATAATATGCAGTCTTTTTAAGTTCCTCTTTTCTACCATATATCAAGAGCTGAAATTTCTCGGTGTTAAATGTCATGTTGTTGTCTTCTGACCATTTGTATATTTTGTTCGTGTCCCTCTGCAAGGCCTCCACTTCATTTGCATCGCTGATTTTTCTGCTGATCTTTGTATCGTCTACAAAGGATGTTACTATACTGTTGCTGTTTACTCCGCTGTCTATGTCTGTTATCATGACAATAAACAGGAGTGGGGGTCAGTACTGTCTCTTGTGGTACTGAGCTGCGTACTTCCGATTCTGATGATGATATACCTTGAATCTTGACGACCTGTAGACGTTCTTTGAGGAAGTTGTAGGTCCATTTTCCCACCTTGCCTATTATTCCCATATATTTCATTTTATGTGCTATTATACCATGGTCACATTTGTCGAAAGCTTTAGCAAAATCTGTGGATATAACATCGCAGTTGTCACTGCCTTCCAGTGCATCTAGGATATTGTTGTAGTGTTCTATTAGTTGTGATAGGCATGATCTTCCTGATCGGAATCCATGCTGATTTTCGTTGAATCTTTCCAGTGTCTCCAAGAAATCATAAATTTTCTCTCTAACTATTCTTTCAAATACTTTGGTGAGGTGGGACGTCAATGACACTGGTCTATAGGTCTTTGCTTGAGATCTATCTCCGCCTTTATATATAGGGACAATGTTTGCTCTTTTCAAGATGCTCGGTATTTCCCCAGTGTTTAGGGATCTTTTCCATATCCAGTATGAAGGTGTAGCTATTTCATTTTTACAGTTTTTAATCAATAATGCGTTCCATTTGTCCGGACCTGCAGCTGAATGTGGTTTCATTTCTCCTATAGCTCTCGCTACATCTTCTGGGGTAAAATCAAAGTCTGTTATACACTCTCCTTGCAATTTCTCTTCAAAGAATGCATCTGTGTCTGGTATCGCTTTGTCACTTTTTGGGGTACTAAAAACTGATTCATACTGGGCTCTCAATGTTTCAGATATTTCGTTTGGATCGTCGGTTAGTTCATTATTTCTCTTCCTTAACCCTTTAAGCCCTGAATTTTTTGTAGGGCTAAGTTATGAATGTTTGTATTTGAAACGTTAGCAATTTGTACCTTCAGTCCTTAAAGGGTTAAGGGCCCAATAGCGGCGCGCGTTTTTGTTTTCCTTTTCATACAGCTAAGAAGTATTTTGGATTTTCCTTTATTGCTTCTACTGCCTTTTCCTCTTCCCTCTCTGTATGGTCCTTAATCAGGGCTTGTATTTCCCTATCGATACCCTCCAGTTTTTCTTGTATTACTTTCATGGCATTATCTCCGCAGTTGGCTAACTTCGCCTCCACTCTCTTTCTTTTGTGAAATATCCTTCTCTTTTGCCTCTCTAGCCAGCTCCCCTTTCCTTTTGGCTGTGATTTCGGAACATATTTTTCTAAAATTCTCAGCGTTTTTTCTTCCAAGGTTGTTAGCATTTCTTCAGTTGTTTTATTCTCTAAAACTGTTCTCAACTCTATTTGGGCCATATGCGATCTGATTGCTTCCCAATTTATAGTCTTGGAGTTTAAGTTAAAGGCCCCAAATTTGCTTCTTTCCTCAATATGTGTATTGTCTTTTAATGTTGTCGTCATATTTGTTGATATCTCGATTAAGTTGTGGGCTGAGATAATGGTTGGGGTTATTTTATATCAGCAATCAAGTTCGTGTTATTCGTGAATACCAGATCTAGGCAGTTATTTTTTTCTGGTATTTTCTGTTATCTCCTGTGTCAGCATAAACTCATTTATGAGAGCCATCAACTTTTTTGCTTGCTCCTGGTCTTCTCTTGTGTCCCCCCTTGTCCTGGTGTATATATATATATACAGTATATATATTCCTATCCACCTTTTTGTATTTTATAAATGGAAAGTTAAAGTCTCCGCAGATCATTATATTGGGGGATGGAGGGTTTATGGTCTTTATTAGCTTTCTGATATCATCAATGGCCTCCGAGAATTTTTCGGTTCGGGTGTTTGGAGGTCTATAGATGACTATTAGTATCACGTTTAGTTTTTCTGTTTTCACTGCTAGTAGTTCCACAAAGCTATTTGATTTATTTATTAGCGTCTCTGTCATATGACCTTCATGTACATATATAGCACAGCCACCTTTACGTCTCGATGTTCTATCCGCTCTTAGTAAGTTGAAGCCCTCTATATTTATCTCTTTCTTATCAATACAATGTTCGCAGTTTTCACAATTTCCTTGGCAATCCTTAAGATGAGTTTCTGTGAGGCATGCGATGTCTGCCCTTGTTTCGTCCATAAATCCTTTCAGCTGCGAAACTTTGTTGAGTGATTGGTTTGGTCTTATTCCTTGAATATTAGCCAGGACAATATTTATGTTCTTTGTTTTTCGTTGCCCCTTGTGCATTTTAAGTTCGTTTTCCTTCGGTATCGCTTGTTTCGTTGCCCTATGATCCTCCGAGAGAGATCCGTTTCCGCCTACCTGTTCTGGTAGCTTCTTGCCCGGAAGCGGTTTAGCTCGGGGGTTTCCAGCTGTGTCAACTGCATGCGTTGGATGACATTTAGCAGCCGTATCGTGTCTGCGATGTTGAAAAAAAAATTTTGTCAGCTTATTGTGTTCCTATTGTTATTCCTATTGTTATTGTTATTCCTATTGTCATTTAAACTTTGTCCTTTGCTCTTTGGGTCCGTCGGGAGATGTTGATAGTAGCATTTTTTCCCATATTTGCAGGTTCCATATTTTGCGTAAGTCCTGCAGATGTCCGGGTGGTAGAATTTGCATCCGTCTCCAAATTTACAATGACCATTATTATAGAAGAAATTTCATATTGGGAGATGTTCAGATATACATTGTCCTCTTTTAAATCTGCAATTATCTTTTATATAATATCTGCATATAATTCCTTCCCCATATTTACTCGTGGCCTTTGTTTTTTGCTCCTTATTGGGGGACAATTTCACTCCATTTTCTTGATTGTCATCTTGTCTTTTCTTATTTGTGCTATTTGTGCTAATGTCCTTCGTTGCCCTTATATTATCTGTTATCTTTATACTCTCTTTCGCCTGCATGATTTCGGCCTCGTTGTGTGACGGTATTTGATTTTTTTTCTACTTTGCCTTTCTTCGTTTCTTCTGTTTTCCTCTGTTCTTTATTCCCATTTTCCTCTTTTATTTTCTTCTCGTAGTCTCTTTCTGCTTTAAATAACGTAAAAGAGTTTATTTCGGTCATGCAGTTTTCGCAGAAAAATTTTATCCCATTAAGTTGCTTCGCGTTCGTTATAAGGATGATTTTTTCATCTTCCCATTCTAGGCATCTAAAATTAGAGTTGCACCGATACCAATTTTTTTGCCGATACCGATACCTACTTTCAAGCCGATCCCGATACCCGATACTTTTAAAATTGAAAATTTAAATTTGATATAGAAAATTGATAATCAAAGAAATTCTGCTAAGACCCCATTTGATCCACCCGGCCACCCTCTTTCCTTTTATTTGAACAAGTTACAACGTAGTGACATTAGGGAGTACATTGACTGATAATTGCGATGATTATAATATTTTATTCCAGTTATAATGAAATTGAAAAGGTATACAAGATACATCACAGAAGACAAAAAATGAAATTCTCGGTACAAAACATAAAAGACAAAAAATTATTAATTAGGCCAAAAAGTAATAAAGACAAAAAATAATAAGTAATAAAAATTCTCCAATAAAATTAGATTTGAAATTAAAACAATATTCACTTTTTTAACTTAATCAATATAAGATCTTAGTCTCTTAGATTACCAACCAACAACTACGAACTGATTCTTGAAGTGAATTTCTTTCATGAAATCATGATATACAATTGCACACACTTAATATTTGAAGTTAAAACTCCTAAGCTTGAATTCTACAGAATTTAGATAAGATCTGAAATGAAAAACTAAGTTTTTAAAAAGTGTGAAAAGTTATGAAAACGAAATGTAAAGATATTCACACACAAAAAATGAGATTGACACACAATGACACACAATTACACATGATGACAATGACACACAATGCCCTATATAGTATATACCATATACCCCATATACCAGGTGCGACGTATCGGAAGTATCGGAGTATCGGCAGGATCGGACACCTAAATTTACCGATACCGATACTATCGCGTGAAGGGCCGACACTACCGATACCCGATACATCGGTGCATCACTATCTAAAATCAAAAACAGCTGACAAAGCTCGCACCTCATCGCCTTTGTCTCATCTGTTGCATCATTGCAGATACACAGAGTTGCAGGAATTTATTTACTATTTCCATGTTACTGATAGAGATGTAGCCGCTGGTGCACAAAATTGACTCAAAAAGGATATTATGGGAAGTATTGGGTGGGGGGTTGACTCAAGCTGAGTGAGGGAAAGTATTCTCCGTTACTCCGGAGGATGGGGGATGTGGCAGTGTGGCACGCTGTATACTTCTCACTGATTGGTGCTCGCGACTGTGGCTGCGGGGGTTAATGGGGGGGGGGGAGTGTATTTGTAGGAATTTCGATAGGCAGCTAATTTTCTTCACAAAGAAATACTCTGAAAAATGCTGTATAGATTAATTCGCTTGGTTTTTATTTACTTTTTTTTATATATGCCGCGATTTTTACTTTTTAAAGAAAAATCCCACTATGCACTATCAATTAACTCGCAATATCGGCACCGTTTAAAACTAATTAACGGCAGAATTTTTACTGTAATCAGGGACGTAGCCAAGGGGGGGGGGGGTCGATGGAGAGGCGGTCGCCCCCCTCCCCCTTGGAAAGTTCAGGAGAAAAATCCGCGGTAATTACAACCAAGGTTCACCGACAAACTATAACATTTAACAATTTGGTATCTGTATATAATAGAAGGAATGTGTGTATATATATGTATATATATATTACATAACCTCTGCGTTTCTGCGTTTCTTCTAGTTTATTAATTTCTTCCTTTTTATATGGGGAAGGAAGAAAACGACTACAGGTGGTAAAAATTCAAGGTGTATCATCATCAGAATCAGAAGTACGCAGCTCAGTACCACAAGGTACAGTGCTGGTCCCACTCCTGTTCATTATCACGCTAATAGACATAGAGAATGGAGTAAACAGCAACAGTATAGTAACATCATTTGCAGACGATACAAAGATCAGCAGAAAAATCAGCAATGCAAATGAAGTGGAGGCCTTGCAGAAGGACACAAACAAAATATACACATGGTCAGAAGACAACAATATGACATTTAACACCGAGAAATTTCAGCTCTTGAGATATGGTAGAAATGAGGAACTTAAACAGACTGCATATTATGCTCCAGATAGACAAGAAATTCAGAGAAGCACGAAAGCGGTCGACTTGGGGGTAATAATGACCGATGATGCCAAATTCGAGACACAAAATCAGATAGCAATAAACAAAGCAAAAAGAGTCACGGGACAGGTACTAAGAACGTTCAAAAGGAGGGACAAGACAGTAATGATTCCCCTGCTGAGAACACTGATCATACCAAAACTTGAATACTGCTCAGTGCTCAGTTTTGACGTCCCCATATAAAAAGGAAGAAATTAATAAACTAGAAGAAACGCAGAGACATTTCACAGCCAAGACTGATGGCTGCAAAGAACTCAACTACTGGGAAAGACCACGTAAACTAAATCTGTACTACCTGGAAAGAAGAAGAGAGAGGTATACCATAATCTACACATGGAAAATGATCGAAAAACTGGTACCAAACCTCAAACTAAACCCAATTACCGTCCAAACAACACTGGAAAATAGGAAAGGCAGAATGTGTAATGTTCCCAAATTAAAGGCCCGACAAGGGACACTTCAACACTGAAGGAAAATGGCATGGTTGTCAGGGGGGGCCAGGAATTTTCAACGAGCTTCCAAAGGACCTCAAAAACGTTATAGGGGTCAAAGTTGAAGTCTTCAAGAGAAGACTAGATGCCTCGCTCAGGACGGTACCAGATGAGCCGGGTGTACCTGGCTATGTACGATGGAGAGCTCAAGAAAGCAACTCGCTCCTCCACCAAGCCAGGACTAGAGGCGGGGCCACCAGCTTGACCTTCGTGTGAAAAAAGACCGACGCACGGAACCCTAACGAGGTTATGTCTCATATATATAATATATATATATATATATACATTTTAACTGCAAACAACACGCAGTATAATTAATGTAAAGAACGACGCTTGTGTAGAAGAGCGTCCGCACAAGAAGAGGAGAAAGAACGAACAAATGAAAAATGAGGCACCTCCCAGGAATCGAACCCGGGATCATCCCTGTTGTTTGCAGTTAAAATGTATATATGTACGGCATGAGAAGGTGCCCCCTCAGGGCATTCATTTCCGCTCGTATGTAGGAGAATTACGACTTCTGATTGATCGAGGACCTTGGTGTATTGGATAGTATGTCCGACCGGCAATTGGATGATCCCGAGTTCGATTCCTGGGAGGTGCTTCATTTTTCATTTGTTCGTTCTTTCTCCTCTTCTTGTGCGGACGCTCTTCTACACAAACGTCGTTCTTTACATATATATATATATATATATATGTCTCAACTGATCTAGCTCTTTCTGCATCCGTTTGACTTGCTTTGTACGTGAGAGTTTCATTTGGATCTCTTCTAATGATTTCGTTATTCATAGATGTGTTATACTGTTAAACGTGTAAACGCTAAATAATTGTATGAAAGAAATCAATAAATGTGTGAATAAAATAGTTACTTTCTTCGTTAAATATGAAAACTATAGGATCAATACCTGATTCCAAATTTCAGAAAATACAAGTAATTACATCATAATATAGCTTAGATTGCACCAATGTGACTGTCCAATCCAAACTTTTGTTGGAAAAGGTACATATTTCATGTGGATGGCTGAATAGTGGTTGTTCAAAAATGGCAGTTGCACTGACATTTTCAGACAGTTTTTACTCAAAATAAGCTTAAAATCCGCTGGCTTACGGGGCTCCGCCCCGGACCCTAACTGTATGGGCTCGCCCGATTCACCACGGAACCTGACGAACATAGCTCAAGTTAGCACCCCCCCCCCACTTGGGACATTCCTGGCTACGTCCCTGACTGTAATACCGCTTATATATATATATATATATTCGGTGGTGTCGTGGTTAACGTCGCTGACTACGAATTCATCGGCTCCGGGTTCGAGACCCGACGGCAGCCGGCGCGCAGCAAAACCCAGCTGTTCATCCTTTTACACAACAAAGAAAGTGGTTGGTAGATAAATGGGTACCCTAAGTGGCCAAGTGGTTAAGACGCTGGGCTGCTGATGGGGCGTGGTTCGGATTCCACGTTAAACTGTAGGTCTAAGGTGGAGTGAAAAGCTTGACCTTCGTCAGAATGAACAATTCGGGCGGAAGCTAACCAAAGGTATATACTCGTATTGTAAGAAAAAAACTCACTGAGCAAAATAGGCTCCGTGGTGACAAACCAACGATTTTAACATTACAAGTTGTCCGTCTTTTAAAATTTTAAGATCAGTGGTCCCCAAATCTTTTAGAGTCAAGTCCCGCCTCCCCTTAGAGGGTTGTACTTTAAAATTAGTTTAGTAAAAAAATTATCAATTGATTTAACAATTTATTTTAATTATATTTCAGTGAAATTTACTGAACTTCTAGAAACAAATTAGCCATTAGTCATACTAGTAAATACTAGTCTTAATTAACAAATCAGTTTAACATATTTTAACATTTACTCCTTGTTTTTAATAAATAATTGTATCACCTGAAGAACAGTGCCTCCAGCCTTCTTTAGTTAGTCTTATAAGGCTGACTAACGAAAATATCACGACCTAACCTAATCAATCGTTAGGTCAACTGTGCGCCCTTGACGATTGGTTAGGTTAGGTCGTGATATTTTCGTTAGTTAGCCTTATAAAACTAACTAAAGAAGGCCCGGGGCCTTGATCTTCAGGTGATCCAAATAATTTAACTGAAAAAGCTGAAATAATTTGTAAGATATAAAATATCAAAGCAATATTAAAATTTAAGTTAATTTAGCTGAACACCTCCATACTACTACGAATATTAAAATTTTCATTTCAATAAACTTTATTATACTGTGTGTGTGTGTGTACGCGCGCGCGTGCGCTCAAATGTTTTATCGGCTCATAAAATAAAATTTTATCATTTTAAATTCAGAAAGAACACTTGAATTTTGTTCAGAACCAGCAACGGGACACAAATTTACTTTTACGATATTAACATGTGAACAGTAAGTTTACGTACCAGTTAAATTATTATCAAACTAGAAGTGGAAACTTGGCGAAATAGAAATGGACCTAAAGCAAACATTCATACGTAAGACAAACGGGAGGAAAACAAGGTAGCAGAAAACATAAAAAATAGCCCAAAATACTTCTACACGTTTGTGAAAAGGAAAATGCAGTGTAAGGAGAGTATTGGTCCGTTAAAAGACAAGGAGGCCGAATACACAAATGACCCGAAAGAAATAAGCAAACTGCCTAGGGAACAATTTAACTCTGTGTTTAGCACCCCTAAGTCCGAGATGGAAGTGGAAAACCCAGACGAATTTTTCGACATGGATACAAATCAACCAAGAACATATTCCGGCACAAACTTATCAATGGACTTCGAGTTCACGGAAGGAGATGTAATTACGGCCTTATCACAGATGCGAGAAAATTCAGCGCCAGGGCCAGACACATGGCGTGCCACGTTTCTGAAGAAATGTAAAGAGAGTATTCCAAACCGCTATACTTACTATGGAGGAAATCACTCGACACAGGACAAATTCCACTCCCCTTAAAGAACGCGAACATTGCTCCCTTATTTTAAGGTGGCAACAGAGCAATGCCCAGGAATTATCGGCTAGTGGCTCTCACCTCACACCTTATAAGGTGTTTTGAGCGTATAATTACAGACAAAACTACCCACTACCTACAAGAAAACGACTTATACAACCCAAATCAACATGGCTTCAGGGCGGGAAGATCATACCTATCACAGTTACTAGACCACCAGGAGAAAATATTAGAAACATTGGGTCAAGGACAAACCATAGATGTAATATATACGGACTTTGCAAAAGCCTTCGATAAATGTGACCATGGAATTATAGAACACAAACTTAAGAATACAGGAATTACTGGAAAGCTCGGAAGGTAGATATTTAATTTCTTGACGCAAAGAACACAAAGATTGGTGGTAAACGGAGTTAAATTGGAAGTTTCGGAAGTCGTGAGCTCTGTCCCACAGGAGACAGTATTAGCTCCCTTGCTGTTCATAATAATGATTGCAGATATTGATGCAGATATTAAGGACAGTATTGTATCATGCTTCGCAGATGAAAACAAAGATATGTAAAGAAATATTGAACGAAGGTGACATAAGAAAATTACAAAATGATATTGAAACATTATTCCAGTGGGCAGAAGACAACAATATGAAGTTCAACGAAGAAAAATTCCAACTTCTAAGATATGGTAATAACAAGGAGCTACAGAAAAAAGGGTACAAAACTATGCACGCCAAGCAGATAACACCAAATCTACAAGTCAGGGATTAGAGTAATAATGTCGTCGGATGCAGAATTCAGAAAGCACTATAACATCAAAATTACAACGGCTAGAAAAATAATGGGAATCATCTGGAGGAGCTTCCGCAGCAGAAAAGCAAACATCATGCTCAAATTATGGAAGAGTCTAGTCCTACCAATAATTGAATATTGCTCAGTACTCACAAGCCCATACAGAAAACGACATTGCGACCATTGAAGCTATACAGAGGACTTTTACGTCTAAGATAGAGGAAACGGAAGGTGAAGACTACTGGTCTCGACTACAATCCCCGGAACTCTCTCGAAAGAAGGCGCGAGCGGTACACAATAATATACATATGGAAAATACTTGAGGGCTCTCTCCCTAACCTTAGAAATGAAATAGAAACAAGCTGGAATGAGAGAAGAGGCAGATTTTGTACGGTCCCAGCGGCGGTGGGACACAGGGCCATGAAAACGAGGATGGAAAATACCCTCAGAATACGAGGCCCAAAGCTTTTCAATGTCCTACCAAAAGAAGTGAGGAATCTCCAGCACACCCACCTGAATAACTTCAAGAATCAGCTGGACAGGTTCCTGCGCAAAGTCCCTGACCAGCCATGCGTGGCTGGCTACGAGGGCAGAAGGAGAGCAGACAGTAATTCCCTCCTTCACCAAATGAGGCGGGATGCTGCAGAGGGGTCAACCGCAGGTCGATCCTGAACCGTCGTTCAAACTCCCCTAAAGTATACATATGTTTTTTGGCACGCGACTGTAAAAAGGTTCGCCACCCCTGCCCTAGAGGGCCTAGACGAACGAGAAGTTTTCATAATAACTCATTTTTAAAGTAAATAAATAAGACTAATCAGACAGAAAAGGAGATACAGAAAGAATGAAGCTCCCCCCCTTCCTTTTCCGCACCCGGTTAGGTAAACGTATGCAAAGATGTATTTATAAATATTGTAAATACAAGTTATTTAGTTATTATAAATGAATTAATAAACTGAATGAATTACTGATGAATTATGTTTGGTTTTATATTTGAAAGGGGAAGAATTGTCGAAAATAATTGTTTTGATGAGAAGAATCTAACTAAATTCAAGACATTGTGAATAAACTATACGATAAGTGGGTAATAATAAACATTGTAAAATTATTAATACTAAAACCGAAATTAATATACAAAATGCTTCTGAATAAGAGTTAATTAAGTGAGATCCAGAACATATTCCATTAACCATCATAAAATAAGTTAAAAATAAATAATGATAATCAATATATTCATTGATTGCATGTAAAAATAATTACATAATATGGTGTTCATTATCCGATATTTATTTATAATCTATAATAATTATCTGATATTTATTTATATTCTATAATAATAATAATAATAATTATAATAATAATAATAATAATAATACCTAACGTGATACATTTTTTAAATTTATACGATCGACAACTACATACCAGAAGGTAATTTTGGATAAAAAGAACGCATTATCCCTAGGATGTTTTAGCAATTTGGGCTTTTCCATTCCCAGGACAGTAACAACAACAACAATAATAACAACCTCCTCCTCGTCTTAACTCCGAAGCCACACTGACAGTAACTGACTCGAAGACAGAACTCGAGAATCAGCTGTTTTGCATCTTACATTTTGCTCTCAAAAATGGACGCTTTGGCAAGAGAAATAGTCTCTCTGATGTAAAGAAGAAGAGCAGATATAACACCAGCGTTTGGTATGTTTTCGTTTGTAAAACATCAAACAAAATTATTTTTATGAATTATATATATATATATATATATATATATATATATATATAAAGAGAGAGAGAGAGTTTAGGAACTTTTAGGTTAAGAAATATTGAAATATAATTTATGTTATCTCTGCAAAGGACTACGTCATGGCCAATGTCACAACATTGTTTCCTGTCGATCAGCGAAGTTCAGCGACATTCAATCTTGGTAATAGTTGAATGGAGGACCGTCTCTGCTTCCAAAGTAAGTTAAACAGCCCCAAACTACACACACACACACACACACACACACACACAAACTCTTTAGAAATAACGACATAGGCTTAGTCTAGCTATAAGCTACATTCCAAAATAATAGGCTATGCAAGTCTTAAATTTGATGCATAATAGCTTATTCAATCTTTCAAACGTAGAGCGTCCAGGCATCTTCAAAACTTTGGACCTTGATTTCAGCTCTCTTCTCCTCATTCTATGACTTGTGGGGGGGGCGTTTTTGCTGGCTTTCACCCTTCGCCCTTCCTTCCTACATAATGAAAATAATGAAAATGAAAATGAAAAGGTTTATTGGCAGACTTTAGTCATATTAATACAAATATTACAGACAGACGTTTTCGTACCAAGAAGTCCATAGCTTAGAGGATAAATGGCAGTACTCATGGATAGCTTGGATGATCGGGTTCGTTGATTTTTTTATTCTTTGCATTAGACTGTGTTGAGCACGTCTTGTTACCTCCGGGAAGCTCGAGACATTGCGGGTAGCAAACATTTGCGAAGCTGAGCATCTCGGGGGTAATTTATGTAAGAGTCTAAAAGACCTGTTGTACAGCAAATTTAGGGTTCTGCCAGAACCTTTTTTATAATTCACCCAGAGTTGCTGACCGTACATATTACTGCAGAAAGTACAAAAGAGTGTGTCTTTAGTTTCACTTGTACAGAAACGAAAGTTCCTTATGGTCATATTCGCTTTAGCACACAGGCTTCGAGATTGTTTTCTTATATCCGAGTCATCACTCAAGGAGCTGGTAATAGTTTGACCCAAATACTTAAACTCTCATATGCCTTACTTATATCTATAAATAGTTGAATTACTGTCAGGGTTGGCATAATTGCCCACTTTAATGAAAAAAAAACCAGCCCGCCCGGGTTTTTTCGGGTTTGTTTCAATAAAACCCGGACAAAATTGGGGAAAATCGGGTTTTTTAAAAAGTATGTTATTATAAGTCTCCAATACAATAATAATTAATGTTATTTATCTTTTTATACCTGCTAAATGGTTTAGAGGTATAAGATGATAAAAACATTTATAAAAGGAATACAGTTGACACAATAAAATACACCTGTATTTAATTTATAGAATATTTCATGACTCATGTACTGTATTTTAGATAAACACACAACTCATTTAACAAACTCAACAACCCCTGACAGCAGACATGTTCAAACAGATTTCCACCCAATTACCAAAGGCTGACAATTCATGGGAGTGATCTGCGTAACTTGTTTGAACATGTGCTCTGTTCATACTTCCCAGTAGTGAGAAAAAGATTTTGTTAACAAATAGTGTCAGGCATCAACACTTGACACACTTGATTGTAACTATTATTTAAATACTGTACACTACAGTAAATTTTATTTGATAGCTGTCAGCTATAATTATTAATATTTTTGTGTGTAAGATTGAATGGAAAATAATTTTATAGTGTATTATATGCACATATATATATAATTATAGTGTATTATATATATATATATATATTATATTAATTAAAAAATCTTTATTATAATTAATGAATAGACTACAGGTCTAGTTACAATATAAAATTGAACATATTATTTACAAAGAAAAATGCCACGTGTAGCAGGTGCAGGAAGAAAAGGTAAGGGTGAATGGAATGAAGTGTTAAGTGTAGAAGGAACAAATAGAGTTATATGTAAGTATTGTAACACTGAAATAAGTGGTAAAATTGAACGGATAAAAGCCCATTTAAATAAATGCCCTAAACGAGTTACATCATTAAGCTATGAAAACCCTTCACCTAAGCCTTCTGTGTCATCAAGCCATTCAGATGAAGCGCATGAAGAATTGATGTTTTCTGACGATGAAACAAACACGAGTACAACATCAACTGCTTCAGTACTAGCATTCAAAACACCACAGAAAAAGAAAGCAAAGTCAGTTCAAGAATGGATACATAGCCAACACAGAACTGTACAGCCAAAAATAAGAGATTTTTCAATTGTAACAACTCCAGCACAGCAAGAAGCAATAGACAAAGCAATTGCAAGATTTTTTTATGCTAGCAATCTTTCTTTCCTGACTGCTGAAGAGAAATATTTTAAAGAAATGCTGAATATTGCGAGACCAGGTTATAAGACTCCATCACGCAAGGATCTAGCAGGGCATTTGTTGGATGAAGTTTACAATGATGTAGAGAATAGTCTGAAAGAACAGTTGAGTGCACCCGATTGCACATTGACATTATGCATGGATGGATGGTCATCTGTGAAGAATAACCCTATATTAGCTTCATCAGTGCACACAGGTCAAACATGGTCAAACAGGTTGTTAACTCTACCAGCGTTAATATGTTTAAGAACCGTTTAGATAGGCATTTTAAAAATATTAACGTTGCTTAAAATAAAAAAACAATTAGCAACAGGAGCTCTGGTGGTGGTGGTCGAGGATGAGTCGGTTGACGATAATGCCAGCTTGTGACATGCCAGCAATGAAATTATTAAAAAAAAAATAAGACTAACACGAACGTAGATGTAACTCGTAGCGTAAACTAAGTTGAACCAGGGGTGCAGTGCTGCCGGAGCTCACCGGAGCGCCGCTCCGGCACCTCTGCAAGAGGAAGTTTGGAGGAATTACCATAACAAGCAACAAAAAAATTGTCTCCATTAATTACACTGGTCAACACTCATTTTATTGCTAATCATATTAGAGTGATTTTGGGGTAACTTTGTGGTGCTGATTCCGAATATGACATCGGTTTTGCTAGATTGGCTCTAATTTATGAGATAATTGGTACCCCATTGAAACACGTAAAAATGCAAAAAAAATAATGTTCAGGCGGAGCCTACTTACAAATCGCATTGAAATTGTCTCAAATCATACAAAAGTAAACACATGAAATACATAATGGCATTTTATTCGGTCTCACCATCTAGAATGTTCCGGTAGTTTCCCATATGCACGCGTTATGGTTACGTTTCCTATTAATTGAGGGTATTCATTATCTCAAGAACTAGAGCCAAATCGGAAAAACTACTTTCATTTTGGAATTCAGCAACCCCAAAATACCCTAAATTCGTACGAATTTCCTTGGCAACGAAAAAAAAATGTTTTTTTGTTGACCTGTGTTATCAACAGTTTCTTACTAGTCTTGTGAACAATTTGCAGCACCGTATGTTTACGACAACATCCATGAAAGGTTCTCAAACTTCTGAACCTCAAAGTATGTATAAATCACTGCTAAATGAAATGTATGTCCTTGAAAAAGACTACTGGCCTGATGAAATACCACCTAATTACGGAGAAGCTGAAATCTCATCTCTCTGTAAGAGGTTTAAGCTTTCTTCTTACTCTGTACTAAATGCCTTTAGAGACTATGTGGAAGATCATGGGCGCCGCATCCCCCAAGATTTACACCCATTACTGAGCTGTTCACAAGTTATTCCTATTAGTACTGCTGAGTGTGAGAGGGGATTCAGTCACATGAACTTGATAATAACAATAACACGCTCAAGAATTCTCATAAATCATGTATCAGCGCTTATGTTTGTTAAACTACATGGACCTCCTCTAGTTCAGTGGAATCCTGAGCCATATGCCATATCATGGCTGCGGTACCACAGATCGGCAGATGACACCAGGACAAGAGTTGCTTCAGACCCCCGAAAACATATCACGCCTGACCCTTTGTGGAAATTATTGTGAAACTTCCCACTGGTGGTATTTGGTAAGCACTAAGTAGTTTTAACTTCTTAAATTGATAAAATACATGATTGCTCTTTTTTCTTTATTTGCTTGATAATTATATTTATTTTATGATAATTAGTGAGTGCAAACACGAAATACTTAGTCATCGTGTGGCATATATAGAAACAGGATAGGAAATGGCAGGCTTTTGTCAGGCCCACCAGAGCTCCGGCACCTATAAAATTGGCACTACACCCCTGAAACTAACCCACTTTTTGTTTAACTTTACCTACTTTTTTTTCTTATCCTCTCCTTACTTGCATGTCTGTAACTCTCTTTACTTGCATGTCTGTAGTTTGCATGGTATGACAATGAGTTAAGACTGTGTTTGCATGGTTTGTAAGCGTTCTTATTTTACTTCTTTTCATCTTTCACCCCTTTCCTATTCTCTTCGACTATTTTTCCGACTTGTCGGCAGTGGCCGGCGGATGATGATGGTGAGTCTTTTTTCTCTTTTTCTGAATGAATGTTAACCCACGAGTGATTGGTGTTGCTACTTACTTAACCCCTTATTCTCTTCTCTTAACCCCCTACTCTTTCCTTTCTCTCGGGCTAACCTTAGAGTAGATCTTAGGGTCTTTGTTAGCCTTAGCTTCTGTAGATCTGTAGATCATTTCTACTTGAAGCCATTGATTCAGGATCTGCAAAGAAAACTTCAGAATATTGTCTGCAAGAAGTTAAATCAGCAGTGGAAGAAATCAAAGAAAAGTACAACAAAAAGGTGAGCTTTTACATAGACATTGATTCCATAAATTGCACAATTTTATTTTGTCTTTGATTATTGAAAAAATAAGTTTTAATATACATGTGGGAACAGGAACTTGTGTAAAATACAATAGTTATCAATAATTAAATTGTAATAATACTATTAATTATAAAAAAATTTCTTCATATTATTCTTGAAACTGAAAACAATCATCGACGTCCTTACAATATAATTTGAAATAAAATATTGCAAAATATTGTAATACTGGTACTGAATTTATTGTACAGACAGTCAGAGATTTGGTTCCTACTGTAGATATAGTATATAATGAAATATATAATTTAATCTGTTTTACTTTAACTAATTTTAAATGTTTTATATGTAAATTTTAGATTTTTTTAGAACATAACCAAGTCTCTGATAGACCTTATTCCTGTACTCAATCTGTAAATTGGTATAAAATGTTACAATAAAAATTTGTGTTCTACAACAGGTTTTTGCAATATGCACAGACAATGAGGCTAAAATGAAACGAATGAAGGAATTGATGAAAGAGGACGAACAAGTGGACCACATCATTGCATATGGCTGCTCAGCCCACTATCTTAATTTGCTGGAAAAAGTAGTTACACCTCAAACTGTTATGAAACATGTAGTTGAAGTTCAAAAATATTTCAGAAACCATCATCAGCCTCATGTATGTATCATGGTAGCTACAGTATTATGAAGTTTAATTAAAATTATCAAATTAGTTTGATAAAGTATCTATTTATTCTAATATGAAACATGGCTCAAGTTTTAATTTTTACTTTCTTGTACAGTAGTAACTTGTATTGAATGAATTATATCCTTATAAATAGGAATTAATATAACTTTTTTTGTATTCATAGGGATGGCTCCAAGAAAAAGGAGGAATGATGCTACAAATACCTAGTGACACTCGGTGGAATAGTCAAAAAGCTTGGACTGAAACATTCATAAAAAACTTTTATAAATATGTTGAGATATCCAATGAACGTAAGATCGATGACAATATAGCAAAAGTCTTGGCCAACACTCATCTGTACAAAGAGAGAGTAGACCTTCAAAAGCAAATTACAGAAGTAGTTGAAGCTCTCAATATGGTAAATAAATAGAAATAAACATGTATTATTCACATAATTTTACATGCACATATGTAGCACATTCACATCTATAAGTACTTTTATATATTATATAACCATAGAATATGAAAACAAAAATATTTCGTTACAGTTCCAAAGTGATTCAGCAACATTGTCCACTGCAACTGATGTTTGGATAAGTCTACTTCAAAGTGAAGCACTGGAACCTTAAAGATCAAGCATCAAGTCAAGAATGGATGAAGCAATTGAACCTTTCTTCTATATTGCCAACTTGATGGATCCTTCTGCATTAGGTATTTTTTTTTATTTACCCTATGCTAGATTAGACATGAACTGTGGTTGTATTTTGCTCAAGATTTTTAGTTCAAATAGATGGTATGTAGTAGGGTGGATCGATTTTACATTTTTTTCGATTTCCATATTCTAATAGAGACAAAAACTTGCGCATGCATGAGAAAATAGGCTCTGCAAAATCTTAGCTTAATAGGTAATCATCTTCTGCCCCCGGCAGAGCGATGAAAATCATATTGTAGTAGTCAAAAACGTATTTTTAAACCCTAGCCTAGAGTCATAAAATTTTGCGTGTGTGTTATTTCATGCCTCTGCAACGATATAAATGCTATGGGAAATATATAAATGCATTATTTAAGACAAAGAGCCGATCTGAAAATATGTATAATATACATATTTTCAGATCGGCTCTTTGTCTTAAATAATGCATTTATATATTTCCCATAGCATTTATATCGTTGCTTAGGCATGAAATAACACACACGCAAAATTTTATGACTCTAGGCTAGGGTTTAAAAATACGTTTTTGACTACTAAAGTATGATTTTCATCGCTCTGCCGGGGGCAGAAGATGATTACCTATTAAGCTAAGATTTTGCAGAGCCTATTTTCTCATGCATGCGCAAGTTTTTGTCTCTATTAGAATATGGAAATCGAAAAAATGTAAAATCGATCCACTCTAGTATGTAGTGTACATGTTAAAATATCTAGTAATGTACAATACTTAAATAGGTGTGTATATGGTCTTTAGCTAACTACTATATAGTAGATTTTTTTTATTGAGCTGCTATAATATCTATTTAGAAATAAATAAAAATTTAATCAATTATTCCGCCCAGATTGACATTGTTCTCGTATTCATATTCTTGTGTTTATTTATGCAGGAGCAAAACTGAGCGCTGAGCAAGAAGATATCTTGAAGCAGAAGAGTGGATAACAACTCACAAGTCTGAGTTTCTCCCACAGTTCATGGCTTTTAGGATTAAAGATGATGGAATATTTCCAGCTTCAATGTTTCAAGCACAAGTTCTTGCTATGTATAAAGATAGACCTGCAAAATGGTGGCAGCTTATGGAGAATCGCACAGCAAAAAAAAGAACACTGCCAGCTGATTTTTGTCAATATTTTAAACATTTGCTTAGTTGTCCCCCAAGTTCTGCATCCATTGAGAGAATATTCTCTACTTTTGGTTTGGTCTGGACAAAATTAAGAAACAGGCTAGGTGTAGATAGGGCCACAAAATTAGTTAAAATACACAGGTACTTGCGCTTAGCAACTCCACCTCTAGAGGTAGATTCTGATTATATGGTCATGGAGACAATGGAGTAATTATAAAATGTTTATGAGCCATACTGTCTTATAGTTTTATAACAATTTAATAGTTAAATACTGGAATTTGCTATTTGGTTTTGGATCATTTCACACATACTGCATTTTAATTTTGTTTTTCAATGAGTTTCATAACCTACTGTTCAATGCTGCAATACAAATGCAAACTTATTGACTAAACTTTTTAATGTCCTACATAGATTGAATAACCTGTTTAGTTTATAGAGCATTAGTTAGTAATTATAAATAATATAACAAATGGTATTCCTATTTTAATGAAAAAATACAGATAAATATAAAAGAAATGGCAACTTTTGAAAAAACCCACCTGGGTGGGTAAAATAGCGGGTTTTTCAAGTGGGTTTAAAAAAACCAGGTGGGGAAAAACGGGTTACCCACTTCTGTGCCAACCATGATTACTGTCAATGTATTTAGATATTGTTTATTTAAGTACATAGATACATAGGTCAGTTGAGTGGGACCTTTTAAAGCCAAACTGATTAGGAGATGTCCATAGGAAATCATTTAATCGGTGTAACAAGAGTTTTTCTAGTAGTTTCGAGAAGCAGGAAGCGACAGCAATAGGCCTGTAGTTATTGCTGGACAGAATGTCTCCGTACTTATTTTAACCAGGGGCAAGATATATACCCTCATGAACTCTGCAGGGATATAGCTTTGAGCCAGCATGGCTGATAGGAGCAATGATATCTGCAGACATACTACGTCATTTGCATATTTTAAGTGCTCATTCGATAAGTCATCTACCCCTGACGCAGAACCAGTCTTTAACTCTTTAATTAACCTCTTTACTTCAGAAAATGATATCAAAGTATTTTCACTTGTCCCTCTCACAATAGTTTCGCTGCAATCTATCTTAAGATTATCCCTACTTACACTGTTAAGAATGTCAGAATAGTGGTTTTTCCACAGCTTTGCAATTTCATCGTCCCCCGACACCCCATCGATTGTCGGAGGGAGGACATTTTTGACACCCGTTTGATTCTTAACAAATTTCCAAAATTTGTTATTATCGTCATTTATGCGAGCTTCACAGGCTTTTGATGCTCGAATAGACTCTTCTTCCTGTTTACATCGCCTTATGGCCGCCTTATACTGACCCCGACTTCTACACATATTCAAGTATACTGGTCCTAATCTGGGTCTACCATGAAAGCACCACAAATCATAGGCGTCTTTCGATTCCCTCTTCAGGGGAGGCAATAAAATTATTCCATCCAGGAATAATCTTAGTATGATAGTTATAAGATTTAATCAGGGGGCTTCCTGCTTCTCTTAACAGTGATATTATCTTACTATAATACCTATCTATGAGTTTACAGTGAGAATCATTTGAGCAAGGATTATTACAGGCAAGGTGCAAAATTTCTAAATTATTAAAGAGGTGACTTGTTCTGTCTTTGTATTCTATTCTCTGCTGCATCGTAACATTGGACCAATCGACGCGATTATTCTTACCTATTGAGTTCTTGTTAAGTCGTGTTGCGCATAAATTGGTAACGTTAATTAATATTTCTAATGATCTATGATCAGAAAGAAGGAAATCATGCAAAATATGAACTCTAATAATTCGATCCTTTAGATTGTTACTAGTGAGACAATGATCAATCCACCTGGTGGCACCACTCGTATCACTAACGTATGTAAAATTACCACTGGCTACCCCTAATACATCTACATCACTTATACTTAAATTGGCCGACTCGCACATGTTACCTAATTCTACAAAGAATTCCAAGTTCACATGTGCGTTAAAGTCCCACATTATTATACAGTGAGAATATTTGGGGTTATCTGATAATGACTTAATTTTGTACAGCAAATCAATGTATTCATCTAGATTACTGCCGTTGTTATATGGTAAATAGCAGTTTACAATTAATATGCAATCATTGTTCACTTGTAATTCAATGCCTAACAACCATACATTACACTGGGCAACACGTATTTTATTGAATGATATCTGACACTTGATTCTAGGTAATTTGGGTGCGTTGAATACGAATTTCAACTCGGTTTGGCTCTATCAGGTCCTGATTCTTGTCGACAGCCTATGTGCCATTTTCCAGATTTTTCAAATTAGGACTAAAAAATTAAGTCATGTGTTAAATTTTTTTTTCAAGTTTCATGAATACAAGCAGTTCAAACTACAGTAAAATTACAGTATAACGATAGAAATGACTTAAAATAAAAAACAAACAGATATGAAGCTTTCACTGTGGCAAAAATTTTCTTTTGTAAGACTTTCTAGCGTATTTGCTTGTTGATGGCAGGTCTCTTTTCAAGCACCAGCAGTAATCAGCCATCATGTGGGAATCCCAGCGGCCTTGGTACCGTTCCTCCATAATTTTTATATCTTGGTGGAATCTCTCCCCTTGTTCGTCACTTACATCACCTAAATTACTTGGAAATTGGTCAAGATGGCTATTCAAAAAATGCATTTTTATGCTCATATTGCAACCTAACTCTTTGTAGTCCCTTAAAAGTTTTTTTACGATTTCTTCGTAGTTATCTGCCCTATAATTGCCTAAAAAGTTTTCTATCAAGTCCACGAATGAGAACCAGCCATTTTTTTCGCGTTCATTCATGACATTAGGAAAATTGCTGTCTTTAATCATTGTTCTTATTTGTGGACCATCGAAAATTCCCGCCTTGATTTTTTCATAACTTAAACTTGGAAATTTTGAAGTTATGTATTTGAAACACTCGCCGTTCGTATCTAAAGCTTTTACATATTGTTTAATGAGGCCTAGTTTTATATGCAGAGGAGGAAATATGATTTTATCTCTGCTCACTAAAGGTGGATTAATTAAGTTTTTTCTCCGACAGTAAGTGATGTTCGTGCTGGCCAGATTTGTTTGAAATAATGTTCTTCCTTGGCTCTGCTGTCCCATAAGCAAAGGAAGCAGGGATATTTAGTATACCCTCCTTGTTGTCCTAGCAGAAAATTAACCATTTTTAAGTCAACACATATGATCCACTCGTGCTCCCTATATTTGATAAGATTTAAAACCTTTTCTATATGTTCATACTTTTCTATTAATTTTGTTGAGTGCCCAATCGGTATCGAGCCGTATAGATTGCCATTATGCAACAACACACACTTAAGACTTCTTTTCGAACTGTCTAAAAACAAGTGCCAATCATTTGCATCGTAAGACTCAACCCCCATCTTCTTTAACAAACCAACTATGTCGCAGCAATATACTAAACTATCCTCTGTTCTAAAATATTTAACAAGTTCTTCTCTTTTTCTGTAAAATGAAATGTATGTGTTTGAAGTAAGCAAGTTTTTCTCTTTAAGTCTTGAAGCTAAAATTTCCGCAGCCTTTTTTGGCAAATTTAGATCCCTTACAAGATCATTCAACTCGGCCTGGTTAAACTTTTGCGGATCGTTTTGACTTTCAAATACGCTGGGGTCAAAATCGGTGTCTGACTCCTCAAAGTGCATAACAATATTTTCAGGAACATCTTCAACTAATTCTTGAGTTGGCAGACCCTTAAATTTTGGAATGGGGATCTCATTTGAATGTAGCACAGGTCGTATCGCGGTGTCGAAATTTGGGTACTCGATACAATGTTTATTTTTCTTAGTGAAGCCCGAAGTCTTGACAAAGCAAAGGTAGCAATCGGTCTCGTGGTTAGTAGGCTCTCGCCACACCTGATATGGAAAAAAAATTGTAAAGCGTTAACAAAAGCGACGAGAGACTTGTTTTTATGAATTTTATCAAAAGTTATCACCCAAACATTTAACATTTCTATGTGTTTCAACCTTATGCAATATTTGAGATTCTTATAAACATTTTCTGTAAATTTTTGTTTATGTACCTAGTTACAATTACATTTAGGTAAGTTACAGTATACTAGTGATTAAATTACGTAGTTTTATGAAATCATAAACTTACCATCGGAACTCCAAAAGGTATTTTTGAATCCGAACCCTTCATCCAATGTCGCAGTCTTTCAATGCATATAGTGCAGGCTTTATGTGGAGCCCACGATTTATCTTGGTCCCCCAGTTTTATGCCAAAATAAGCTAAGTAAGCTCTTTTTACGAAGTCAGTTATATTTGCTCGTTGATGTGGAAGTGTAAAATTTCCACATATATAACAGAAGGAATCAGGGTTGTTTTTGCATTTGAACTTTCTAGTGCTTGATGACATATTGCTTGATTGTTCTGCCAATTTGTAAAGGTATTTAAAGCCCTTAATTCATATAAATTTAAGAAAATCTGAAATATAAACACAAAAATTAGTTTAAATAGGTACTTATTATGAAATAGGTACTTACAATCTATGAAATTAAACTAGAAACACGGATGAGTAGGTACAATATAAATTACGTCTAATTAAATCAACTATATTAAATCACGATGACAAAATTACTCACTAAATCATATGCCAATTCAAAATTATGTTAATGCCCAAACTTAATTAACTAACTCAACTGACTGACTGACTGACTGACTGATTGAATTGACTGATTAACTCTGGAAACGAGTCGCTTTTATATATTTTAGTTGTCCCTCTAGAATACTCTACAGAGAACAGGAACGCTCGAGAAAATTTTAGAATTCTATGATATTTTTAGCTTAATTTACTAATATTAAAATGGGTTAAAAATGACAAAATTAAAAATATTTTTAGGGTGTTACATATAAAAATATACATAATACAACAATACCATAACAATAGGTACAAATACCTAGATAAAAACCTAGTTGCATAATGTGTAACTGCAAAAAGACAGCGAGTATTGAGAAAAAAACCTTTTTATGAATACGACGAAAGAGGAGGGGTGTTGAGCAAAATCAGGACCTGATAGAGCAAAAGCGAGTAAAAATTCGTGCTCAGCGCACCCAAATTACCTAGAACTAACTGTCAAATCTAATTCAATAGACAAAAAGTTGAAATTTGTTCCCCAGTGTTATCGCTTGTTAAAAATTTTATATGTTTTGACAAATTTTTCCTTATTAAGAAAGCAACACCACCAAAAGGCCTACCGTACATTAATTCATCTGACAAGTCTACTGCTGATGACGCATGGTACATAAAGTCATCATGGAGGAGGGGCCCAGACAAATAACTACCTTTTTGACTAATGACACGAGTTACGTCTGTCGCGTTCTCCCTTTTGGCCTTAAGTTGGCCCCGAGCGTGCTCCCCTCCATAATAGGGCGGGTCGAAATTTTATACTGAATAACCACGCATTGCAGGGGGTTTCTATGGCTCCGAAAAGCCTTCCGATAACTTTTTTTTATTGTGCGAAGTGCTGTAGGGGTAGCACAATTTTGGGGTTTTTTGCCTCTCGTGTCTTGTACTCTGACATATAATAACATTTTTCCTGGTGTTTTAAATCCTAATGCAATGATGTAAAATTAAATGCTAATTGAAATATGATATATAAATGAAACAAAATGTGTTGTTATTTATTGACAATAGCCATTTAGCAGCATTATATTAAGATTTTAAATTATAGACTTATTGAAGAAGGTATAGAAAAAGTTAAAAATTTTAAAAATGAAACAATGTTACAACGAGACGTTTTTCTAAAGTGATCTTCCTTCATTGTTCCTGTAAATTCTTACTTCCATTGCCCTTTCGTGTTAAAATTAGACATTTTTTCCTAGATTCTAAAAGATTTAGAATAAATTTTGGACGATTTTCATAACCAGATCGTTCTTCTGATGCTTTTGTCACGAGACTGACAGCGGCGCTCTCGAGTTTCTGACCATGACACATTATTGACACGGATATGGTGGAATCGTCAGTGACTCGGCATGAGCTTTGATAATGTCACTGTCGCGGAATTCATTTAGCAAAGGTGGTGGATATTGTTATTTTATTTATTTGTTGGGTTCAAAATCCCAGCTGAGCCGTGAACGGCCAAATTCTAAAGGGCCAGTTCTATCTGAAGCCCAAGTTAAGCTAAATTAAAACTTACGGATTTGAGATCCTATTAGGTCCTACCTCAGGGTTGCTGACTCGATGCGGGCCTACCTTAGACCGTAGTTACATGAATTTAATGTAAACAAAAAGGGTACTATTTATGGTCTTCTTTCTCAACCTTGCAACAACAACGCAACCTGGACTATTGCACGGTGCAACAATCTTGTATCTAAACAACCAAACTGAATTGCAAGAGAGCTCTCTACAAGACCACACCCTGTACGTACGACATCCCACAAACGAGTAGAAAAGACGCGCAGCGCCCCAAAATGATGCCACAAGCGTCCCAAAAACTGATGCCACAAGAGCCCAAAAATGCTAGCTCTTATTAAGTGAATTTTTCACTAACCTTACAATTATGAGATGGATATATATACACCTTAACTTAATATATACAAGCAATGCTGCATCAATCAGCTTAGTCATCATATCGCCTTGGGACAACAATGGTTCTTCCTCTTCTAGATTTTCTAACACTCCCCACCGAAGAGGCATTGTTGTCGTTACCTTCCGCAAGGTTAGCCAAGCCTTCTCCATGAGGCTGTAACTCAAATGTTTCATCTTGACTATCTGTGTTTTTGCTGATTTCTAAAGCATAGAGTTTTTGTATAGGTCTCTTTAACTTTCCTCCTGAAGTCTTTACCAGTGCAGACCTAACTAAATTGTCCTTGCCAACAAACAACTCTTCAATTATGCCAAGCTTCCAGCGTTGCCTTGGTCTTTCATCCCCAATCATTACCACTTCTCCCACCTTGATACAATTTGCATTGGAGCCCTTTACCTTGCCTGATGGGTAATAATTGAGTTCTGGCAAGTATTCCATCTGCCACCTCTTCCATAACTGATCTTGTAGCTCTTCAAGTACCTGAACCGTCTGGTTAACTCTCCTTGAGTGCTCTGGATAGGCTGCAAGTCTTCTGGCACACTGGGGTTTTATGTTAATCGTTTACCACAAAGAAAATGATTTGGTGTCAATGGCTCTGCATCCTGCATACTGTTGTAAACAAAAGTGATAGGCCTACTGTTCACCATTGCTTCTACTTCACATAAAACAGTAGAGAATTCTTCTTTGCTCAAATGAGCATTAGCTAAAAGTTTCTTTAATGGACACTTTACACTTCTCACTAGCCTTTCCCAAAATCCTCCCCACCATGGTGCTCTCTCAACAATAAACTCCCACTGTACCCCTTGGTGTGAAAAGTAGGATTGGAATCCTTCTTTTAGCAAGGACCAAATTTCTTGGAGTTCCTTTGCAGCCTTTTTGAAGGTTTTTGCATTATCCGATATGATTTTATTTGGGAAACCCCTTCTGTTCATAAACCTTTTAAAGGCCAAAAGAAATACATCACTACTTAAGTTGCTTACCAACTCCAAATGGATTGCCCTGGTGGTAGCACAGGTAAAAAGACATATATAACCTTTGTTAGACTCCCCTCGCTCATACACATAGACTGGCCCTGCAAAGTCTACTCCCACTACATCAAATGGGGCAGTATAGACACACCGTTCTCTTGGAAGTGGAGCCACCTTTTCATAATAAGGCTTTGCACTCCAACGTTTGCAAACCACACATTTATGCAAGACTTTTTTTACTACTTGTCTAATTTTGGGAATCCAAAATTGTTGTCTAATCTCTATTATCACTTCTCTAACTCCCGCATGTAACAGCTTATGATGAGTATCCAGGATCAGAAGGTCCACAAAGTGCCCCCCAGAAGGTAGCAAAATTGGATGTCTTTTCTCCTCTGGAAGCCCAGAAAACTGTAGTCTACCTCCTACTCTCAATAAATCCTGATCCAAAAACACATCCAAACCCTTGAGCGCAGAATGTGTTGGTAGAACCTGTAATGGATGGCTGGTGAGCAATTCTCTCTCTTCACCAAATTTTTCCTTCTGCATATATACCACCCAGTATTTCCTGGCTTGCTGAATCTCCTTACTGTTCAGAATTCCTTCCCTTCTTGTTTCTCCCTTAATGTTGTTGGTAAATCTATATACCCATGCTGTCACTCTTAACAATCTTTTCAGACTGCTAATGTCCTCAAGCCTCAATATGGGGTCCTGCTGCAAAACTTGACAACTGTTCACAGCGCATTTTCTCACCTCACTCACCCATGCTTCTTCAGCCTGGCATTCTCCTACAATAGGCTGATTAGAAGGCCAGTTTTTACTTCCAAGTTTTAGCCACTCTGGCCCATTCCACCACAAACTTGACTGTGAAAGATATTTCACTGAAATTCCTCGTGTTGGTAAATCAGCGGGGTTTTGGATGCCTGGACAATGCTTCCATTGCTTGGGATCTGTGTGCGCTTGAATTTCCTCCACCCTATTGTCAACAAATGGTTTCCATTTCCTTGCCTGACTTCTTAACCAGTGCCAAACTATAGTGGAGTCTGTCCAATAATAGCTTGGAATTTCATAGAGGGCCAAAGACTTTCGCACTGTAATTGCAA
The DNA here is from genome assembly GCA_023014485.1 of Bathynomus jamesi. Taxonomy (NCBI): domain Eukaryota; kingdom Metazoa; phylum Arthropoda; class Malacostraca; order Isopoda; family Cirolanidae; genus Bathynomus; species Bathynomus jamesi. Next base: position 345,927 of record JAJOZX010001175.1, read on the forward strand.
GCCGACTAGCAATAACGGCACCCATCAATTCCAACCTTGGAACCGAAAGCCTTTTCAAAGGTGCTACTCTGCTCTTTGCAGCAACCAACCTGCAACTTACTTCCTCTTGCAATGTGCCTCTAATATAAATACAAGTTGCATAGGCTTCCTCACTTGCATCACAAAAGATGTGCAGCTCCAAATTGTCTGGACTATTGTTCAACTCTCCAAAGTACCATCTTGGGATTTCAATGTCTCCAAGATGTGCCAATTCTTTGAACCAATATTTCCACCTTACCACCATATGATCAGGTAACTCTTGGTCCCAACCAAGTCCAATTTCCCAGAGGCTCTGAAACCAAATTTTTGACTTTATCACAAATGGAGCCAGGAATCCAAGAGGATCAAAGACCTTTGAAGCCAAACTAAGAGCTGTACGTTTTGTCCACCTTGTCTCATTCTCAGCCAGCTCTACTAAAGATTTCCCATTGAATGTAAACAAATCATCATCTTGCTGCCAAACAATGCCTAGCACCTTTGCATCTATTGCCCACAACTCCTTAATACCAGAATCCTCAATACTTTCTGCTGCATCAGGTACTACACAGGAATGACTCATAAACTCTTGTAATTGCGAATGATTGGTCTGCCATTTTCTAAGCTCCATGCCAGCCTCCCTCATTATAGCTCTAGCCTCCATGAATATCTGTTTAGCCATTTCTGTATTATCCACGGAACACAGCAAATCATCAACATAAAATTCTTCCTTATGTGTTCAATAGTGTTAGGATAGACTTCAGAATATTTCTTAAAATGGTACTGCATAGTAGCTGCCAACAGAAATGGACTAGAGCTGAGGCCAAACAACACTGACTTCATTCTATATGCTTGAACCTTAGGTTCATTTTCCAACAAGTCTTTCGTATCCACCCACAGATACCTTACTGCATCTCTGTCCTCTGGTTTTAACTTTATCCGCAAAAGGCTTGCTTCACATCTGCAGTCAATGCTACTCTACCAAACCTGAATCTCAGTAACAAGGAAAATAAATCTGCATTTAAATTTGGCCCAGCATCCAAGCAGTCATTCAAGGACACACCACCTTTGTCCTTGGCTGAGCCATCAAAAACTACCCTCAGTTTAGTGGTAGTTTTGTCTCGCCGTACCACTGCATGGTGTGGCAGATAATGTGCCTCCTGGCTCACCAGCTCACCTTGCACCCTTTAAGCATAGCCTCCCTTACATAACTTAGGATGGCCTCATCGTATTCAATTAACAACAACTCATTTTTTCTTAGCCTGTACAATGAAGTCTCCAACCTCCGATTAGCTAGCTGAAGGTTTGAACCGGGTTTGCAAGAATCCTTCCATGGTAGGCCAACTTCATAGCAACCATCTCTAAACCCAATCCCTTTTTCAAATTGCTCTAAAACATCATTGTTCACTGTACTTGCCTGGTTGTCCTTTATGCCAATAGATTCAAGTTCCCAAAACGCTTTCAAATGCCTTTCCAGACCATGGCTGTTCTCCTCAATCTTAACAAAAAGAGCCTTAATTTCCATTTCATTGCAATAGCTACCATGTAGCATCCAGCCTAGCTTACTTTCAATAGCTACCGGGCCTTGAGATGTACGGACAATATTACCAGTGATGAAGTCCCAATAATAGTCAGCTCCAATCAAAAGACTAATATCTTCTGTTCCCTCAAACTTATTATTGCCCAAATTAATTCCTTTAACTTGCAATTCTTGGACACATGCCATATCTAAACAAGTAGTGACTGGAGCACAAAGTTCCTCAATCTCTACAGCTTGGACCTTGATAGTGGGACTTTGCGGTAACAACCCTTTAACCAGAACTTCTACCTTCTTAAATTTGGTTCGGTTTTGAACGGAACCCCCAAACCCAGAAATTCTTAAATTTTCCCTCTTAAGTTCTTTAAACTTCAATTTTCTGGAAATTCTGGTCTTAATAAAACTACTGTACACTGGCTACCACTATCAAACAACACTCTTACACTCCCTCATTCCCAATTAATAAGGCTGCAGTTGTTTGCAATAATCCCCCTTTACTTTTACTCCCTTGCATAGCAGTGGCATGTGCCACTGATGTCTCTACTTCTGGGGTAGGCCTACTAAGAGTGTTTTCACACAATAATGGCTGATGCCTACCATGACATTTTTTGCACAAAATTTTAAACTTACAAACCTTGCTCTATGACCTTTCAAAAAACATTTAAAACATGCTGTGGACTTAGTTACCCTGTCCTTTCTCTCCTCAAAGGGTAAGGCCTCAGCCACTTCACATTTATATGACTTGTGGTTGCCTTTGCAAAATATGCATTCCTTGATTCCCTTTAATTTATTCTCAGAGGAGGCATGTAGAGCTGACACTGTACCTGGGCTATTCCTTTTTGTGGAAACTTTGGTGCTGTGCCTGCCTTTGTCCCCTTGTTTACCATCCCACTGTGCAAACTCAACTCCTCTCGTCTTGCTAATTCTGTGCCTAAAAGACTTAACATCTGCTGAAGGGGGATGTACACATGTTCTGCAGAGTGTCCCCTACTTAATTCAAGCAAAATTGAGCTAGGCAATTTAGACTCCAGTGTAGGAACCAACATTATACCATACTTTTCCATTCCTACACCCAAGTTGTCCAGGGACCTAGTTCTAATTTCAAATTCATCATATAACTGCCGTAACTCCTTGACACTATTAGGATTATTAACAGGAGGTATAGCTAAAAGGGCACGGAGGTGGCTTTTAATTAAGATCTCTGGCTTACCAAACCGTTTCTTTAATATATCCCAAGCCACATTATAATTAGCCTCTGTTAATGCTAATCCTGCTATAGTCTTTGCTGCCTCCCCTTCCAAGAGGGACCGCAAATAATTAAACTTCTCCACGGCACTTAACACTTGACTAGAATGAACTGCTGATTGAAAACTGTCTGCCCATCCTTGCCATTCCTGAATACTCCCAGAAAATGTTTTGAGTACAAGCCTCGGTAATTGAACTACAGATCTGTTAACCTTAACTTCACAAGCATCATTTGTTGAGTGTTGTGCATTATTAGACCTGGTCTCTAACTGTACTGAGCTGCTAAACTCTTTTGCTCGGAGGCCTACGTTAATTATATCATCAATAATCTCTTCAAAGTAAATTATGTTATTTTCTATTTCATCCTCTTCTATAAGAGCCTCAATTTTAACATTTACCTCACTTAGAGCAACCTTTTTAGTTTCTAATATGGAAAGCTGCGCAGTCACTAAGCGTACATCCTCTTGCTCTATGGCAGAATCTATAGTGGCAATGACCTTTGTAATTAGACCTTTGTAGGCGCTTCTCCTTTTTATAAATTTGTTCAATTCAGATGCACTCATCTTCAGTGCAAACAACAATTGGGCTCAATGCCAAATAAGCTGAATTGGCAGAAATACTTAACCGAACTGATCAAACGCAAATTTTACTTTCAAATAAACTGAATTGCTAGGTGGGGTACTAACCAACACCAGTATGGAATACCAATTTTTCCACCCAAGTAACTGGCGCACTGGTCTGCAACCTTCGCCTACGAATAATAAACCAAATTAACCAAACTGGTAAATGTAGGCCAAAAACAACGACAGACAAGTGGCCAAGTTTCGCAATTGGGCAACCAAACTTTCTACCCTGGGACCTTAATTCAATAATAACCCAAAATTAACCAAACCGGTAAAATGTAGGCCAAAACAACGACAGACGACTGGCCAAGTTTCGCATTGGGCGACCAAACTTTTTACCCTGGGACCTTAATTCAATAATAACCCAAAATTAACCAAACCGGTAAAATGTAGGCCAAAACAACGACAGACGACTGGCCAAGTTTCGCAATTGGGCGACCAAACTTTTTACCCTGGGACCTTAATTCAATAATAACCCAAATTAACCAAACCGGTAAAATGTAGGCCAAAACAACGACCGACGACTGGCCAAGTTTCGCAATTGGGCGACCAAACTTTTTACCCTGGGACCTTATTCAATAATAACCCAAAATTAACCAAACCGGTAAAATGTAGGCCAAAACAACGACCGACGACTGGCCAAGTTTCGCAATTGGGCGACCAAACTTTTTACCCTGGACCTTAATTCAATAATACTCAACCCGTCTAGGCCTAACTTGGGCTACAATTTGCACAATCAGAACTTTGCCGAAAAATAGTCACTGACTCAGTCTTGGGGTAGAATCCGGTTCTGAAGGACCATGTTATTTTATTTATTTGTTGGGTTCAAAATCCCAGCTGAGCCGTGAACGGCCAAATTCTAAAGGGCCAGTTCTATCTGAAGCCCAAGTTAAGCTAAATTAAAACTTATGGATTTGAGATCCTATTAGGTCCTACCTCAGGGTTGCTGACTCGATGCGGGCCTACCTTAGACCTTAGTTACATGAATTTAATGTAAACAAAAAGGGTACTATTTATGGTTTCTTTCTCAACCTTGCAACAACAACGCAACCTGGACTATTGCACGGTGCAACAATCTTGTATCTAAACAACCAAACTGAATTGCAAGAGAGCTCTCTACAAGACCACACCCTGTACGTACGACATCCCACAAACGAGTAGAAAAGACGCGCAGCGCCCCAAAATGATGCCACCAGCGTCCCAAAAACTGATGCCACAAGAGCCCAAAAATGCTAGCTCTTATTAAGTGAATTTTTCACTAACCTTACAATTATGAGATGGATATATATACACCTTAACTTAATATATACAAGCAATGCTGCATCAATCAGCTTAGTCATCATATCGCCTTGGGACAACAATGGTTCTTCCTCTTCTAGATTTTCTAACAGATATATGGTTTCTCTCTCCCAATCAACCAATTCGGTGTAATCTTCTGCTTTCAAGTTGTGTTTTAGGAAGTTCAAAGTGTCTCAGTTTGGGGGAAAACTTTCTGGCCTCAATTATTCGCTGGATCGCAATTTCTCTCACTTGTCTTTGATCCGTTATCATTACTAAAATAATATTTTCCGGTGTGGCAAAATAGGAGTTACGTTTTAAGACTGGTTCCATAATGTTTTGGAACTTTTGTCCAACATTTCTTACCAATTGTGTAAGGTACCAAAAATTTATGGCTCCATCGATCGCTTTTGGATGTGATTTAAAAGTTGGAACCACCCGGGAGCATAGCACTGCATTATAATCTTCACAATGTCTTTGAAACCCTGTTCTGGTTTCAGTGTTGATCCATACAATCTTAGAACACGATTAGCCCGAGTGAGCCATCGCGCATGATGAATATTTCCAGGAGATTTCGAACTCAGGTTTTCGGGAACGCTACCCAATTGAACTGATAAGCAGATGTCGTACAAGTACTTCTGATCCGTGCTGAGTTCTTTTACAACATCAGCAGGAATTTGTTTTATTCTTCCAGTTACTGGAGTAAAATTAACTATTTTTAATTTTGTCAAATTCTTTTTTATCGCTTTGCCAATATCACCTTTGAAACTGTCTGGTCCACTAGTCTGCCCATTTTGCCTTAACAATATTTCTTTTACCAACTCGCACTCTTTCTCTTTCCACTTTTTCCTATCAAGCATGTTAGATTCATTCAAAATCCTCATGTCTTTTAAAGCTGCATTTACAATGGCGGCCGCTGCTCTGCAGCTGACGCGATAGCGGTCTGCAGTAATAGCCAGCTCATCATAACGGTATCTGTTTTGTTCATGATCTGCTAACTCCAGTTCAGGTTTAAAATTATCATTTTCTTCAGTACTTGCATCCACTTCCAAATCATCTAAGATGTCTAAACTTCCAGAAATGTCATTGAAAGAAGCCTCCATTTTCTCTTGAGCTCTTTCTTGAGCTCATTGTTGTGTTTCTCGTCCAACCTCACTTCTTCTTAATGCAGATGTAGCTCGATCAATTAGTCCCAGTTGATTTCTGCGTTCTTTTTGTCCTATGAAAGATTCCCATTCTTCGACTGGAATCCTTTCGATACACCTGCACTGTGGCCTCTCTCTTTTTTTGTCATAGCAATCGCAACTGCATACGTCAAACATGTCATCAAACGTTGACAACTTTGCGAAGAATTCCTCCTTTCTTCTGTTTTGGGGTATTTTATTTAATTTAGATGCTGACATCATCAGTCAGCATACTTTCATGAAGATACCTTCTGTACCAATGGTAGGAAATGAAAATCTGTTCCAGATGACTTCAATATCAGTAGTGACAATCCTGTAACATTCCTTGGCACTACATGAACCTTTACCCTCAACATCTTTTATTTGCCGAACAAAAAAACAGTGCCTCACTACATCAGCTTTTGAAGGTATCAAGTATCATGGCAGGTGGAAGTCTAGTTGGTTGGCCAAAAGCAGAATTAGCCGTCTCGCTACGTGTGGCCATTTTTTAAGAGACAACTACTTAAATCCTAAATCCATATCATCTGAAAAGAAAAAACACATGATTAGAAAGCTGATCGCACAATATATAACATATAAGTAAGTCAAAGGAAAATGATAACAAGGGCTCCTCAAATGGGTAAAGGGGTACTTTGTGCGACCCCTAGGGGGGGGTAGCACAGTACTTATTTTTTTATGTAATGATAAGGACATTAGAAATCCATGCATTGCGTGGCTTTTGGATAAATTATTTTTTTGTGTTTCGACCCACCGTACCTAATGAATGTGTGTGTGTGTGTGTGTGTGTGGTGAAATTAGACGCATAATTTCAAATGCATTTGGGATAATTTTAGGACAATACGTATTAAAAATTATTTTTTCGAATGGCAAACAATTCATTTACATTACATTAGTATGTAAGGGGTTCCAAAAAACCTTAGTCCCCCCATTTGCAGCTTACATGTTTACTTATATCGAAATAGTTTTTAGTGATTATAAAAATATATAAAATTCTTTATTTATTGAGGGTATTAAAATTACTCTAGCTGATAAAGTGATAATATAATGGCTTCCAATTAATTGGTGATTCGGAGAGGCAACGTGTGATAGATCGCGTACGAGCAATAACATTTCGGGAAGCTCGTGATGCTGGAGCCACCTTTATAACACGTTCATGGGTTGCCAAAAAGTTGCGAAGAAGTGAGGACTTCGTCAAAAGAAATTGGAATAAAACTTTGGATGAATGTGAAATGGATACAACCAAATCTGGGCGCCCAAATTTGCCACTCTCTCAGGAAACAAAGGACATCATTGAAAGCGGTACGCGTAAGCGGAAAAACAGCTGTGCTAAACTTTCTAGAGAGATCGAAGTGTTGAGAGGAAAGATCGTTAGTGGTGAGATCATTCGACTGTACCGTCATAGGCAAGGTTTAAAGCCTTGGCATGAACTTCCAAAGCCAAGAAAGACTCAACTTAACATCGATGACAGAATGTGGTTTGCCCATTATCTTGAAGATTGGGATGTGGATGATTTCATGCATTTAGCTGTCTCCGATGAATTTTTTGTTTACGTAACACGTCGGCCTAACTATCAAACTGATCGAGTGTGGGCCACAACACCAGATGAAATCGATGACAATGAACATTATCGCGAATTATTAAAAGTCCAAACTGTGTTAGTGTGTTTGTTTTGTTCACTGCAAAGAAGCTCATGTGGGTGCTGAAGCCAAATGGTCAGAGTTGGGATGGACATTATTTTCGTGATATTATTCTATCCTAGCATGTCTTTCCTTTTCTAAGAACCCAAACAATGTTATGGATGTCGATCAGGTCACACTTCTGCACGATAAGACCCCTGCTTTAAGGCATTAGCCACTCAAGTTGTTGCGGAACCATGAGATCGATTTCTTTGGAAATGAAGAATGGCCAGGAAATTCTCCTGACCTGAACGTCTGTGAACACATTGGATCAGTTATAAAGGACAAGGTTGAATGTCTCTTGTTTCAAGAACCTGCAGCAAATCGATTTTCGAAGGATACAATGACGCAACACATTGAAACTGTTTTAGCAAATTTGCGTAACGATCAAGATCTATTCACGTCACTTATGGCAAGCTACCCAAAGCGAATTCAGGCTGTCTTGGAAGCCAATGGCGGGAACACCAAGTTTTAATTGTTTCTCATTAAATGCAGGATTAAATTCTCTTTTGTAAGGTATGTTTAGTTTTACTGTACCTCTAATGGTTTAGGCCATGGGCGGGGGGGCTAAGGTTTATTGGATCCCCATATGTACATTAGTTATGTACATTTAAAAACAAGTTTTATTAAATGCATGCCTATATTGTTCATTTTTGACAAAGTAAAACTGAGTAGAGTTGTAATGTGACGTGCAGAAATTAGTAGATCAATTTTTATGGACTAAAATGATGAAAAACATTACACTGCCCAACACCAATTTTGCTGATTTAATTCTAACACCTGTTTTTAGGTGACTTTGGTGTGCTGATTTCAAAAATCACCTTAGTTTTTGCCTATCACGTCAGGTTTTCGAGCAATCAAATACGGATATTTTGGAGATATTGCATTTTGGCAGGGTTATGCCCAATTTTTTTTCTTTTCAAAAAATAAGTTTTTACATACTCAGAATCAGCATGGAAAAGTAAACAATTGTGCAGGGAGTGAACTTTAATATACGATGGTAATATTGACACATAAAGTGATTAAAAGTGTTTAAATAAGCAAAAAATGAATCCATGATCATGACGTCACGCTCACACCTGGGGAAATCACAGATACCCAAGATTTTAATATGTTGTACATGACCTTTAGATTTAATGCATAGATTTGCGTATTCCACAGATAAAATTTTAACAGCAAAACAGCTGTTAACAGGTCTCAAAAATCATCAATTTTGATAAGCGCCCTTCATGGATCACCCAAAATAGGCATATTGCATTGCACGAAAACCTGATGTGATGGACAAAATCTAAGGTGATTTTTTAAATCAGCACATCAATATTATCCAGAAACAGGTCTTAGAATTAAATCAGCAGCAAAATTTTTTTTTTGTTGGACAGTGTTATCAAAGCGAAATACATCTTATCCTATATTTATCAAATTTCAGTAAAGCATTTTGCTTCAGTGAAATGTTCTTTGTTTTTTTTCTTATTGAATAAAAATTATCGTGTAACAACACGTGTGCAATAACACATTTCATGGTTATATTTGATCAGCGTGATAATCGCCCAATTGGCGATATATCACCAAGTCTGGCAACCCTGGGAGTAACACTGTCAAGTGTCAAGCACAGCGTTGCCAATCTTAGCCATATTATGAAGATGTTACCGCTTTCTTCAACTATAGAATTTTGGTTAAGGGTATGAGTATTTTACCCCTATGGCAATGAAAGACGAATAATTTACTAAATACTTTCAAATTTTCAATTATTATTACTATTATTATGACTATTACTGCGAAGTTTACAAAAACTTTTACTATTAATGCCAAATTTTTAAAAACTATTACTATTACTCGGAAAATGCTATTATTACTAGAGTAATAGTTAACAACCGTGTTCGGAACCTCATAATATACAAAAAACAGGATCTACCCTACCAAGCCGAAGATATTTGACGACCAAAAGACCAAAGTATGTGAGGTAATCAACAGTTATTTCCAAAATTATGTCAAACATTTGTGTAAGGTTAAATAGTTAGAAAAAGATGGCGATTACACTGAACATGTTTAATTAATTAAGGTTAATAAACTACGTTTTACATACCTATTGCGTTTGTCTGTGTCTAGAAATAGGAAATAGGGGCATTTTTGGGGGGACATCTGGTGTGTGTGTGTGTGTGTGTGTGTGTGTGTGTGTGTGTGTCTGTCTGTCTGTTTGTCTGTTGTGTAATAATAAATTCGGGCTTGGCCCGAACTAGCACCTCCCAAACGTGGGGGCTATATTCGCCAGTGCCTGGAATAGTTCATGGCTAGTGTAGCAGTGAAGTTGGGTATCATCCATAAACATCAGTTATACATATAGCATAAGATGCATGACAACATTTGCGGCGATTAGTTTTTTGAATTGGTCGTTCCGTTTTGCGTCCTTCGTCCAATTGAGGGCACTGAGATATTACATTTAGATAAAGCCACTCGGGCCTATCGAGGTTATCCAAGTCAGATAAATTCCAGCAAATGAGAAAAATAAGGAGAACTGGGTTGAGCCAGGGAGGAGGAAATTGTGACGTCTGTGTGGTGGAGAGGAAAGAGCAGATGCGGAGGGAAGGAAGGGTCCATGGGGTGAAAGGCGGAAGGAGAACCGGACTGAGCCAAATACATTACGTGCAGTCCTACACCCCACATCCCCAGAGAAGACAGGACGGGGCTATCCGAAGGCTGAACGGCCGCGGCAAGTAGGGACGGCGGTCAAAGCAGCCCAAAGTAGAGTGATTGAAATAGTGTGTTGGAAGAGAAATGCTGAGCGCAGAAGAGGTATTTCAAGCACTGTAAGATACGCTGGATAGCCACTTTCGGCAGACTGACGATAAGAGGAGGATCGGAAAGCGCCCATGCTGATGCGAACGCATAGGGAGTGGATGGGGTCCGGTCCAGCATGGCAGGGGAGGAGGAATAAGCCTGACATCCATAATCCAACTTACTTTGGATTAAGGAGTGGTACAGCTGCCAAAGAGAGTGGCGATCCACACCCCAATCAGTATGGGAAAAGAAATTGAAGGTAGATGTCTGAAGGCACGAAGCTTTCAGAGACTTCAAGCGGAGAATCCAGTAAGACAACTAAAAAGCGGGTTTCAGGAACAACAAAGAGTGGTGACCTATAGAGAAGGAGGGAAAGGACGGCAATGCGTCAACGGTAATGGCAAAAATGTATCATCACTGTTTTACAGGAAGAAAAGCGAAATCCGTGGTCCGTGGCCCAGCTGGAGACTGCGTTTTTGTGATAGGAAAAGGCACAAAAGCGTACATTTCATTGCCAAGAGGAAAAGGCGTTAAACTTTCAATCGCCGAAGAGAGAGATAAACGTCTCGCTCAGAAAGGTTATTAAAAGAGAAAAGCGAATCTAGAACTCGTTGAAAGAGATGCTCTACGAAGGCAGGCTGGGAACCAGAGAGGTAAATAGCAAGATCGTCTACATATACGGTGGCCGCGATCCCCGAGCGCAAAACCGTCACCACTTCATCGATCGCCAAAGCGAAGTAGATGACACTCAGGACGCTACCCTGGGGTACTCCCTTCTCCTACAGGTGTACGGAAGAGAAGGAGGCATCCACCCGAACTCAAAAGGAGCTAAACGACAAGTTGGAGATGAAAGAAGGGAGAAAGCTACAGAAACACGAGATAAAGTTGCAGCAGATCCACCACCGCCAAGTGGCATCATATGACCTCGCTAGGTCGAAGAGGACCACATAGATGTGACGCCGTTCTGCAACAGCAATACTTCAACCAGAGTGTCGGTGGTGTTACGGGGCCTGCGAAGTCGGTTCCTTATCGGGCTTAGGAAAGGGAGATGATAGAGACAACATTGTGGCCTTGTGTGAACTAAACCCCACTTTCCATTGTATATAAATTAATTATACAATAATCCTTATTATAATTTTTGTATGTTAATCATTATAAATTACCGACTTAAATGGGTTTTAACATAATTTTAAAAAGCCCATTCCGAATACTGACCGCCGGCTCCGCAAAGCCTAGCGTCGCCCCTACTACTCAACATAAATGCAACCACTCTTCGATCCTGGAAGCTCAATCTTTTGGAAACAGAGAGCCTAGTAAAAGGTCGTCCAAGAAGCAGGTCAGTAATGGCAACAGGAGACAACATCAAAGAGAATGTCCTCGCCAGTTTTCAAGTCGATCCAACATCTTCAGCGAGAAAAGTCGCATCGCAGAGGAACTGGGTGTTTCCACATTTTCAGTAGCGAAAATATTGAAATCACAGGGGTACCACGATTGCAAACCCATTTACTCTCAGCTTACATACGACGATGATTGTGACAGACGGCTGCAGTTTGTTGAAAAAACGAGACGAACGTTCAACAGTGATCCAGATTTCCTTCGAAAGATCAATTTTTCAGATGAATGTGTCTTCGGTTTAACAAATAAAGGAAACAAACACAACGTTCACGACTGGGCGAAAAAAAATCCAAAATTACGATTGGGTAAACCCGTTAAAACGGCTACACGAACAGTTTGGGTGTGCATTGGTTATTCAGGACTCGTTTCCTTTGACTATCGAGAGATACGATAGATGAAAAACGCCTTTACCAGGTATTAAGAGACAAAGTTTTGCTACAGTTTACTGATGGCGTTGGCAGGAACTGGTTTTATCAACATGATGGAACGCCGCTACATTGCAGCTGCCCGTGAGATTCTGGATACAAACCTTGAAGGAAGATGGCTTGGGCGGGAGGTCCCATCGAGTGGCCAGTCAGATTACCTGATTTAACTCCACGTGATTTCTGGCTTTGGGCTTATTCGCGTGACAAACTCTGGTTTCATCTATCCAAATGTGAATGCCCTTGGCCGCAGAATAGCTGAAAAACTGAAAAGGATCCCACTCGATATGAAGAATGATGAAGAGTTTCACAGAGAAAATCCACAAATGTAGCATAGTGGATGGAGAACTCTTTGAAGATTAAATTACAATTTAACAAAATATTTGTATGAATAAAATTCTTATAGACTTTTTGTTTGGCAGAGCTGGGCAGTATTTAAATACATTTGTATTTAAATACGTATTTAAATACATTTGTGTATTTAGAACTGTATTTATAAATACATTGTTTTTCATGTATTTAAATATAATATTTAAATACTTTAATGAGTATTTAAATACAATGTATTTAAATACTCAAAATATAAAAATGTAAATACTTTTACTGGTTTAATACACGTTCTGTACTAGCACAGTACGACGCGTCGACAGTGTAGTACAGCATGGTTCATGTTTCAACGTGTCAGTTCAATCAGTTGTGTGCCACTCTTAGTCGAAAGCGGTTGATTTCTTTATCGTGTGTGTGTCATGGCTTCAACAAGCAAATCCGGTGAATCAAACAGTGATATATCTGCAGATAACAATTTAGTGCACCCTCTGTTTGATGGAAAGTACTTTAAAATTAAATCTAAAGACGGTAATAAGGTAAAGTGCACCTGCTTGCTGTGTAAACACGAAGTCTCTGCTGCAAGCAATGCTACAACGAATCTGTACACTCATCTGAGGTAAGTGTTTTTTTTAGACATCAAAAAATATCTTGAAATTGACCGAATAATCGTACAAAACGGCTCTGCCTTAAGTGGGCCTGTGTAACTAACTCGTTGCAATCAATCCAATTTGCGATGGAAAATTCATTGATGAAAAAGCTTTTAAAATCGTCTGATCTATCGAGTGGTGTATTTATTTCGAAATTCACCGTGTCCCCTAAAGTAGAAATTTATCAAAACATGAATTAGTGAATGCATATGTTAAAATTTGTATGTATTTAAAATGTATTTACAAATGTATTTAAATACAATTGATGTATTTTGTATTTAGTATCTAAATACATTCGTAAAATGTATTTAGTATTTAAATACATTTCTCCCATGTATTTAGTATTTAGTATTTAAATACATTCAATGTATTTATTGCCCAGCTCTGTTGTTTGGTTTGTTTCATCATTTGAACACTTATCTGTATAATGTTGTTAACTAAATAGTTATGTATAAAATCCTTAGACTTTTCTCCTACCCTGTATATATGTAATTTAACAAGAATAATGTAAATACATGGTTCATTATAAAACAAAGTTAGATAACCATTTATTTATATCTGATTTCAGAATATCCACCCTGATGTTTTTGCAACTCTGCAGGAGTCTGTTCCACCACCACCACCACCTGCAAATCAATCTGTGATGTATGCTTTTGGTGTGGTAGCAACCAAATAGAAGTAAAAGCACACTAATCCACTCAACGGCAGTATAGAGAGCTGCTAGTGGACTTTGTGACATCTACCTACCAGTCTCTTTCCGTAGCTGACAAACCAGGGTTCCAAAACATGATGAAATTTGTAGATTTGCGCCTCACCACTTCGTGTCGCCAGACCCTTGCCACAACACTGTTGCACAAGCGAAATCAGACTATGACGACCTTCCTCACCCAGGTTCTCCACCCTGCTGTGTTCCTGACAGTTATTGTTTACATCGGCATCACCGGACATTTCCTATGTAACTAGGAGATGAAGTCATGTGTCTTGGCATGCAGACGGTTCGAAGAAAACACACAGCAGAAACCATTACCCGGCAGTACGAGAGGACTGTTTCCATCTGTGGTATAGAGAAGGTGTGTGCAGTAATTACGGACAATGCTGCAAACATGATCAGAGCGTTTTCTATCCCTGGATTTACAGCAACAGTGCCTGATGAAAATAACAGTAGCAGTGACAGAATCCGAGTCTGAGTCAGATCATGAGACAGACTATGACTAAGTCTAAGGTTAGTAAACCTGTAGCAGAGCAGTTTGATACCATTACTTTACAGTATGAGAATTGCTTTGCCCACACACACTCCAACTTACTATTAACAACGGCTTCAAGGAAACTGGCCAACTAAACCGTGTTTTGGCAAGTTACCAAGACAGCAACTTTCATCCGCAGATCAACACGTGCCACTGGCATTTTAGAGAGTGAATGCAGAGTCTAGGCAATAGTAGTGACCCACTAGAACTTGCAACTTATCAGTGATCCTTCCTAGCAGTGAGTGAAGCTCAAGGGACTAGACTGCCAGATCAAGCCTCACGAACGTAAACTGCTCGACGAGATATGTGAGATACTTGCCTCATTCGAAGAAGTAACCAAGATTATCCAAAGGCAGAGAAATTTGTCTTCCATTGTCGCTATTCCCTGTTACAGAGGCCTAAAGAGCACGCATGACGACCTGATCTGGACAGTCAAGTACAACAGCAAGTCCACCCAGACTCCGATCATCCTTAGTAACTGGCATGTCACGTTATGAGAAGAGTGAAATATTTTTTTACTTCAACAGTACTAGATCCCCGGTTTAAGCTTGAGTGGTGTGTTGACGAAGCAGAGAAGAAGGTCAAGACAGAACACGTCACAGCTAACTTGAGCCTAAAACAGCAGAACCACCTGTCAAAAGAATGAGCCTTCTGACTCGCATCATCCCAACTCCCAGCGTTCCAGTGTCTGTAGTGACCACTACTGCCGTGCATGAAATTGACAAGTACTTAACCGAACCTATCATACCCGAGGATGCTGATCCACTGAGATATTGGATAAAGTATTGTTGCCAGGTCTCCGGAAATTTCTGGATATCTACAGAAATTTTACTAAATTCCAGAAAATCAGAAAAAATCGCATGAAAGCGGGAAATCTACAGGAATTTCTATACATATACAGAAATTTAGCAAAGTGCATCTGGCAACATTGCGCGGCCACAGTTATTGCTTTTGTTACTGTCGAGTGGCGGTGTGTGTAACTTGCTCTGTTTCGTAAATTCGTGGTCTTGTGGTCTTATAGCTTCAAGTGGCAATAATGGAGTCTGATGGAAGTGAATACGAGAAAAAGTAATGAATTTCCCAGAAAGAAGTACAGGTAAATATCGACAAAAATACAACCCCAGTACAGTTTTAGGTGAAAGTGAGGGATGCGAGAACGGGAGATGGAACCCCTTTTTTCCCAAACCTTTCGTCTTCATGCATTCATTAATGTGCCTGCCTTATTCAAGTGCTACGGTTGAACGTGTATTTTCTTCGATAAAGCAAATGAAAACGAAATTTAAAAATCAACTCCCCACTGATACGTTAAAAGGTCTACTTTACACCAGAATGTTAATGTCAAACAGTGATTGTCACGACTTGAAAATAATGAGTATGGTAAATAAGATGAATGAGGATATCTACAAAAAGCAAACCTGCTTGGGGCAGAAGACGAGGAATGGCTGTGAATATGTGTGTGTGTGTGTGGTATATATTTATTTCGTAATGTACATTTATGTAAATACTATGTAAAAGCTGTACAGATAGGCTCAGCATATGTACTGTATATGTTTATTTTCTCCAGAAATTTTACGATAATGTCTACAGAAAATTTATGTTGGTCACCTGGCAACACTGAGCTAAAGCATGAGAATGACTACCCGACACTGTCCAAACTTCTACAACAGTACATATTAGTCCCAGCTTCTTCACCCTCTGTCGAGAGACTATTCAGCGTGTGTGGAAATATCTTCCGGCCAAATAAGAGTGTGATGAAGGACAGAACGTTTGAAGAGCTGGCATTCATCAATGTGAACCAGCATTCTATTTCTAAAAGAAGAAGCTGCTCTGTCTTGGTGTAAATATATTTTGAACTAAATACCCGACTTCATTTTTTTCACTTTGAATGACAGGTTTACCATGAAGATTATCGTACTATAAAAGAGAAAGTAATAGTACTATTAATAATAATTATACTTATATCTGAGTATAATAGTAATAGCAGTTATAAGAAGTAATAGTAATAGTTTTCGAAAAATTGAAACATGGTAATAGTTACCAACAAGTTCACAGTAATAGTAATAGTAGTAGTAACCAGAGTTTGAAAGTAATAGTTAACAACATAGGCGTACAGGTTAAGTAACCTCGGGGAGGGGAGCTCCAAGGGATTGGACCCGACGGGCTAGGGACTCCTAGACTGACAGCCCCAATCCTTAAGATTGATCTAGCACCTCGTGAGATAATCTTTCAGAAGACCAGAGCTTATTGTATTAATTAATCAACCCTTTTGTATGTGGTAAAGTAAAATGATATTCAGTGAGTCAATAATATTCCTTCCTGCTTTCTTATTTCAGAAACTATAAAGTGCTGCCATCTTCGTCTAAAAGTTTTTAAACATGCAAATAAACAATGGCAAGAGTTGCGTTTGTGTGAATTAGTTGGTAGTTATCAAGCTTTCATTTTTTTTTTACCTAAATATCTTTTCTTTCTTACTTTTTTCTTTCTTTTCTTTCCTCTCCCTCTTTCCCTTCTTTATATGATGTGTCCGATGAAAGGGAGACAAAATGAACCCGACAGAGTATGGGAAGGCACGACTGGGGGGGTCCATGAACCCCCAGGACCTCCTCCCTCGTACGCCCAGGGTTTTCCAAAGACAATTTTTAAGATGCGTTCAGCTGTTTCCTCTTCTTCCACCATCAAAATACCTTTTTATCAACAAAGAAATATGATGCAAATGCATGCAGGCATGCATGCATGCATCCTAAATTTGAAGGCCAAGGCAAAATTTCTATCAATCCGTGACCAATGTACGGATTTCAGGTAATTAGAAAAAAGCAGGTAGATATACTGTGTATAAAACACTTTTGTAGGTAACATGAAGAAAAAGGGGAAGGTTAAGAAAATATATTTTACGTTGCCTTTGAGTGAGGGCCAAAAGTGATTAGCCCCACCGATTCTACTATATTATGCGGTCTATCTACGATTCGGCGGTCTACCTTTTAATTATAGTTTCTTATCTTGTTTACATTTAGTATTAGGGATCACCTGAAGACTAAAGCCCCAAATGTCAATCGTCCTTGACGATTGGTTAGGTTTAGTCATGATATTTTCGTTAGTTTTAACGAAAATATATGACTAAACCTAACTAATCGTAGGTAGACCACATACTATAGTAGCACCGCCCCACCTTTATCAGCTCTGGGGTACCATGGCCCCTTTGGCCCCCCCCTCTGAATCCGCTAATGATCCCAGGCTGGCCTGAGAAATGGGGAAGGGCAGTGACGATCCCGCTGCGCGAAATGCAGACACCTTGTAAAGGTCTTATTTGTTATAGACCTTTACGTAGATAATTAATTAAATGCCAGGGTCACCAGCGCCCAAATACTAGATTGGCATCCAGCACTGCAGCGCAAAAATAATTTTAATAAAAAAGGAAGGATTGATTATAAAAATCGTCAACATGAATTTTGTATTTTATTGACAACAATTAATAAACTGTGCAACAATTATTTGTAAATGCAAAGAGGATTTTTTTACCCGTAACAAGTTTGACTGATATATAAATGCAGAATTAAATAATGGCACCGTTTAGCTAATATATAACAATCTGCAACTAATACTGATACTAATAGCTGTAACTAATAAGAATAATAATATGTAACATATACTAATATATAACAGATACCAATATGTAACACGTAACTAACAATAATAATATGTACCAGATACTAAACTAATACGTAACTAATAGCCACATTGACAACCTTGTCTGCAAAGAGACAGACAAGAATACTGTAAGTGATATTTCAGAAAAAAAAAAAAAATGACAAAAATTGATAATTAAAATATATATGCTATATAGGCCCAGTAACCTGTGGATGATAAATTACAGTTAATCCTCATTATGGGATTGTGCTAAGTTGAACAGGAAAACTATCTAAGAAAGTATGTAGGCCACAAATGACTAGTAGGCCATCTGCTAAGAAAATAACATGAAACATAATAGGCTTATAAAGTAAAGTATACTAAGAAAATTAATGGGCAGGCCTGTGCCTCTTCAATATAGTAGGCTGAGGTTAATTATCTAAAACAAAGGCTACGGTAGGCCTCAGCTAAGCTAGAGTAATTTACAATTTGGCTTTTGCATAGATAGGCCTAACTTAGTCTAAGCTAATTTATAGTATGAATCTTTCAGTATTTATAGTATGAATCTTTCAGTACTAATCACAAACAATATAAGGCTTGTTAATGTCCACAGTATGTGGTATTGCATACAGATATGCAATAGTAAAAAATAAACATTATAAATAAGAAACATACCACGAAGAAACTTTGCTTGCTGGCGCCGTGCTTTTAAATTGTATATAAAATGTGGAAAACTTGGCGTCCCTTGTGTTGTCGTTGCAAATAAGTTTGTTTTTACTTCACAGTTTTACCAACAAGCCAAAATAATCCCTAAAAGCAAACTCAAGTCTAGTCACACTATGTCCCCAAAATTTACATTGTTTAAAAGGCACAAAATATATTTTTATATTTGCTTTGAACTTCTTTAACAATTGCACTTTAATTTTTAATTAAATTTCTATTCACTGAATGCTTAAGAATTAAAATTAATCACTGGACATTTAATTTGTATTTATTTATTTAGATTTAAAATATTTCACTCGTGCCAACTTGTGGCAATTTTCACTAATAAAAGATAATCTTGTGGTGCAAGGCACTACAACCTCACCCAGTTCTCCTTTTAAAGGGGCCTTATTTTCCCCAGTTGGTGTGGTTACCACCCATCTCAGTGTCAAAGCTTACCCATATTTAGTTGATCATCGCTCCCATTTTAACGTGTAACTAATTTCAAGCAAATGATTTTGACAAAACATAATTTTTTAAGCCAGTGAGGGCATGAAGTTAACATTAATCTCACGAGCCAAATACATTTTTTAGTGCAGCTTCACAAATTTGGATTCGCTGGTTTTTCATGTGAAGCTCAAAATTTTGAGGGTTGTGGTATTTTTTGTTTACATGGGCTCGCTGACTTTACCTGTATTTCACAAAAGTGTATGAAATTTTGTACGAGCGTAGCCTAACTAGGTATAGGTAGTCATTGTCAGTGTCCTCAGTTGGACGAAGGATGTAAAGTCAAAGCTAATTTATAGCAAGTCCCGCAAGTCCGTTTATTTTTTCGTTAGCTTATTTTCTCTACAGCCATCTACTTGGGGTCACATACAACACATCTCTTTTGCAAACCACATTCAGGACAATAAAAACAAATGTACGTCAAGACTTAACACGCTTAGGGTACTAACAGGCACAAACTTTGGACACCAGCAGGAAACAACATCACTCGTATACAAACAATATATTCGCTCAGTTATGGACTATGCTAGCCCATGCTGGGCACCCACTATCAAAAACACACACATAAACACCTTACAGACAATACAAAACAACGCACTTCGTATCATTACAGGATGCACTCAAACAACACCAATAGAACACCTGCACACAGAAACAAAAATACTGAAAGTTAGGGAACATTTAGACATGAGGGGAACACAATTCATGGCAGCAGCGACAACTAACCCACAACACCCTTGCCACTACATGTACAATCATGCACCGACACCTCGCACCATTAAGGTAACACCAGAGAGACATATAACCAAATACTCCATTCCATACCACGCCCCACAGACATCACACAGTACAGAAAACACATACACACACACACACCTAACCCACAAAGCACTGACACGACTCGGTCCGAATTAACAAGTCAGAGATCAGCCTGAGCAGATCGAATCGAGTTGTGAAAAACTATATAGAGCATTGAGTTGATTGCCTGTTACCCTCATCCGTTGGAAATGTCCAGCAGATTTCAGTGGAGAGTGAACGACAAAAGCCCTATATATTTTCGTTAGAGAGTTATGAATATGTAGGTCTTTAAAGGACCTCTTTATATTTAATTGTTTATGGTAATTTTAGCGTCGGGATTTTAGACGCCCTAGAATGAAAATGAAATTGCCTCACCTTAATTTTGATGGATCTTAGTTTGCTTCGATGTTGGGCGTTACGATCTTTTTCGGTGTAGGGCCGCCACGATGGAGTTACGCAATGAGTTAGTCTTGTTATAAATATGGGCTGTCACAATATAGACACTGCTGGGGATAGGCCTATCCTATTTTATGTATTAATTTTATTATAAGGAATTCACTCAGAACTTTAGGGGAGACAAAAACACGTCTTCCCTGTTTAAAGCGTTCGCTGTAACATAAACAGCCCTGAGGCTATTCCTTTAATATATCTTCATATTTCTGTATAAATTGCTGATTTGGCAAAGGTTGTTGACTCTTTCTCCCTTGTATTTTGCATGGGTTAGCAAATGGAAAATTTCGTTTCACGTGAAATAAATGAAGGTTTCACGTGGTTATGCAGACCGACGCCTACATACGGTTTCTATGTATGTATGGCAATCATTTCATTCCCATTAGGCTATGTCAACAATCCCGAGCCAATTTTGTATAGATAATTAATTCAGTTAATTAATAATTTATATTTAATTATGAAATAAAGGTATCACATACAATACCATGTTGTGGTTTTTCCATAGTGTTAACTTAGCACGATTCCGATGTGGACATCACCCCAACTTACCGAAATATAAACACAGATTAGACAACTCCACAGACGACACCTGCCACCTGTGCCAGGACACACCACAAACAATTGAACACATTATGACAGACTGTACCGCTCTAGCACAACAACGAACACAACACAACATCACTAGTGGGCTGAACCTCTGGTCCACTCCGGAGAGGGTGATCGGTTACCTGCGTGCCGCCGGTTTGCTCGATCAGGGTGTGCTAAACAACAACAACAACCTAGTGCTTGGAAGGATAATTAAATTACCCTCGAAAAAACTTAAACTTAAATTATATTTTAATATTATTATGTAATGAAATATAGCATCAGTAAATAAATTAAGCATATATGCTCACTTTCGTATGTGTGTGTGTGTAAAGTTAGTGTGGTAATATTCAGGTTTTGGCAATATACTTCAAAATCGTGCGAGTGTGCCTTGTGTAAAACTTAATTTTTACTCCGTACGCTAGATGGAGAGTATCTAATATTTATTTGGCGGGAACATATACTAAATAATGGAAAACATTGAGTTTTGTATTTTCTTATGTATAATCTTTGGTAAAGCGGATCAAACAACCAACCAACCTGATTGCTACAGCCTACGTGTTTATTTGTAATAGGTACTCTCGTGATTTTACTGCTGAGCTCACTAAGTTAAACTATAAAATTCTACCCAAGTATAAGTAATAATAAGCAAGTTATTAATTTGAAAAGTTTTCCTAAAATTTAAGTTATTTTTTAGATGGAGGAACTGAAAACCTACTATTGCTATGATTGCATCATAGGGCCTACTTGCAGTGTAGATTTAGGTAGACCCTATTTTTAAATTTATAATATCACAATCATAACTCAATGTAGGCCCTATTTACTTGGGTCTTGACATTTTGCAAAACTAGCAGACTTCGCATTACTTAATATTCTTGGGCGCGTACACGGTATGCAGAGATTTATATCACATCAATGACTTTTCAGCACCCATAGACCCTTATTTAAAATTTTGCACAGATTAAGCCCCTAAAAGATTTGGTAAATTTATAGTATTACACCCGTCTCCCTTTGGAGGTGAAATTTGTTTTTCCTATGGTTTTTGATGTTTTAAACGAACATTCCTATTTTTCTTTTAGGTTAGGATAGGTTAGGTCAGGTCAATTTTGAAGGTGAAATTTGTTTTTCCTATGGTTTTGATGTTTTGAAC
The DNA here is from genome assembly GCA_023014485.1 of Bathynomus jamesi. NCBI lineage: Eukaryota > Metazoa > Arthropoda > Malacostraca > Isopoda > Cirolanidae > Bathynomus > Bathynomus jamesi. Next base: position 368,111 of record JAJOZX010001175.1, read on the forward strand.
GAATCTGACCTTCAAAGCCGTCGGAAATGACTCGTTTTTGAGATAACCCCCCTCCCTCCAGCCGGCAATCGAAAACGAGTCATTTCCGACGGTTTTGAAGGTCAGATTCGTTCAAAACATCAAAAACCATAGGAAAAACAAATTTCACCTTCAAAATTGACCTGACCTAACCTATCCTAACCTAAAAGAAAAATAGGAATGTTCGTTTAAAACATCAAAAACCATAGGAAAAACATAAATTTCACCTTCAAAATTGACCTGACCTAACTTATCCTAACAAAAGAAAAACAGGAATGTTCGTTTAAAACATCAAAAACCATAGGAAAAAAATTTCACCTTCAAAATTGACCTAACCTAATCTATCCTAAAAGAAAAATAGGAATGTTCGTTTAAAACATCAAAAACCATAGGAAAAACATAAATTTCACCTTCAAAATTTACTTGACCTAACCTAAATTGGTTAATATTTGTTTTAATGCTTTGTTCGTTTTCGATAGAAGGAGACATTCTATGACAATTTAACATATAAATTCGTATTCAGGACACCTTGAAACCTCGGGGAAACTGATAAAAATCAAGGAAATGTAATAATTATTTTTTATGGAAAAAAAAAAATTTTAGACGTAAAAAGCAGCCATTATAGGCCATTGACCGAGTATTTAGCTCTTAACGCTGTTAAAATTTTAACGATCCTCGTCCTCTCCAGTTTTATGGGAAGATCTCGTGGCAAAATTAGGAAACATAGGTCAAAACAGCCAATTAAATCTGGTTTTTGTTTCACGTGACCTTATCCGACCAATCAGAGACGTACATTTTGAATCTCTCGTAATTTCAAAAATGCTTTTTCAGTCTGGTTTTCATTATGGTTTGCGGAGGTTGTGATTTGGATTACTATCAATTAATACAAGATATTTATAAGAAAGAAGCCGGTGCTGAAGCTTTCTTTACGAGTCACGGTGTTTTACCTAGTCATGTTATTTGTCCGCAGTGTGGTCGTGAGTGTAATTATAGAGAAGTTGCTGATCAATATTATTGCACAAGATTGATCCAGCAACATATTAGGCCTGGGACTACAATCTATTCCGACGAGTGGCGTGTGTATTCTCAACTCGGAAATCTAGGCTACATTCACCGGACAGTCAACCATTCACAGCAGTTCGTGGAAGACACCATTCACATTCAAAATATTGAGCGTTGTTGGAAAGACGTGAAGAGCTGGATATTACGGTCTGGCAACAAAACCCAATCCTATTCAAAGTATCTTGCATGGTACTTGTTTAATCGTGAATATCCCTCTCAACAACGTCTCCACAAATTCATGTTGGTCGCTGCGGATTTGTATAAACACCCCAACAGTGCTATTTAAGGTAAGAAATGCGAAAAAACGCGGCTTAGGTTAGGTTAGGTCTGAACTAAAACATATTTTTCTGGTGTTTTTTGGTGCAATTTGCTCAAATCTGAACTTTGTTTCTTTGGGAAATGAGCCATTTTTTAGAAATTTTCAATTTTAAAATTTCTCAAAAATGGCTCATTTCCCAAAGAAACGAAGTTCAGATTTGAACAAATCACACCAAAAAATACCAGAAAAATATGCTTTGGTTCAGAAAGGAGGAAAAGCACTAAAACGAATAATTACACCTAAATCACTTAGTCTTGTAGGCAGCCCAGGAATCACTATAAATCACAGAGCCAGGCCTAATGTACTTCTGAATATTCCATTCCGGTATGAAAGTAATTCAAAATGGATGGAGCGTAGTGATTGGACAGACATGTAACGAACACACACTAGATACACACCAAAAAAACGTTTATATCTCGAAAACGAAGCATTTGCGACGGAAATGCTATAGAAGAAAAGTGTCTTAGAATTAAAAAATCTACTTAAAGAATATATAATAATTGCTGGATGTTAGACGGGTGTAATACTATAATGGACATTAGACGGGTGTAATACTATAATAATACCAAAGATTTTTAGAAAGTCTATCTAGGACCCTAAATTATGAAATAGATGTAATTGGCTAAGGTTAACAATACTGGGCAGTTGAGGCGTGGAAGGTAAGTTAATGGTAAATATTTACTATTACACCAGTCTCTGGTAGAAAGTTTTAAAAGCTGGTTTTCAATATTTTTCAATGTACTGAATTAAAAAATGATACTCATTTCCGTCGTAAATGATTTGTTAGAGTTATTGAAGCTTAAAGCTTTTAAAACTTTCTACCCTTTTTTACCTGGGGGACCCCCCAATGGGAACCAGGAGTTTTTGGGTGGGGAGAATCACAAAAATGAGTGGTTTCCAAAGATTTTGAAAGTCAGATTAATACAAAACATCAAAAACTGTAGGAAAAACAAATTTCACCTTCAAAATTGGCCAAACCTAAAACAACCTAAGCACACCTAACCTAACCTAGCCCTTAATATTATCCAAAATTAAAAAAAAAAAAAAAAAAATACCTTAATCACGTGAATTGCCATGTCCACTAACTGATTCAAATTAAAATCGGTGGTAGCACCATTTTTTTACCCTTTTCCTGTTAGAGAGTTTAAGCTTCAATAATTCTAACAAATCATTTGCGACAGAAATGAGTATCATTTTTTAATTCAGCACATTGAAAACTAGCTTTTAAAACTTTCTACTAGAGACTGGTGTAATAGTAAAGAAATACCAAGTTAATAATAGTAGATGGGGAATAATAATGTAAGATGTAGTGAGGTTGAGCCTAAGCCTACCCCTGGTGTTAGAGACAGGGATGCAGGCCCAAGTAAAGTTGAGCCTAAACCAAGTGTTAGTGATACCTTACCTTAAATTTACCTTAAAGCGCTTCTGCCTCAAGGGTGCGTTGCTCCCACGAAGTCCACTCAGCGCCTCCTGAGGCGGGGCCATGACGGGGTCGCCACCCTTCTTTTCTCTTGCTCCTGCCATACGATTTGGTCCCCTATTGAATTTGTGGGGGCTGGTCTGGCAGAGGAATACCCTGACACTGTGGGTTGGTCAGGTATGTTGGCTAAAAACATGTCCAAGTGTTTTTTAAAAGTATCTACTGGGACTGCACTTATATCTCTAAGGTACTGAGGCAAGGAGTTAAACAGGCGAGAACCCTGCCTAGAGATACTATTATATTGAAGGGTTTGAATCCTTCTCAGACTGTTTGGTGGGAGGTGATATTTTTACACATTCTGCCAGTTCTTGTTAAGGTGGGCACAATTGGTTCAGTATTGGGGGTAACTAAAAGCCCTTCTAGAATTTTCCAGGTGTAGATTAGGATGTATCTCTCAAACCTTCTCTCTATGGAATAAAGGTTGAGGCCTCTAAGCCTATCCCAGTAGTTTAATTTGTCTTTACTCACCTGTTGCCCATCAGGTTGTTTAATATACGAGGTAAAGGTTCTTTGTAGGCCCTCAATTTTTTGCAATTCATTCTGTTTGTGGGGAAACCATAATTGAGAGCAGTAGTCAATGCGTGGAAGGACAAGTGATTTCCACAGGGTAAGCATGGTCATACTGTCCCTAGTTCTGAATGTCCTCAGTATATATCCTATTAGTTGTTTGCATGATGAGGTTACTTTGTCAATGTGCCTGTTGAATGTTGCATCTTCAGATAATATAATCCCTAGATCCCTGACATGATCAGTTTGTGCAATATCTTTTCCTGTGGGTCCAGTGTAGTTGAATTGTTCTTTCAGGTATTTATTTGGTCCATACTTAATTAGTTCAAATTTGTCTTCATTGAAGGCCATATTGTTTGCATCTGCCCATGCATATATAGTTTGTAGCTCTCTACACAGTCTTTTTTTCTGTAATTGGTCTTAGTATTCTGGTATCATCTGCGAATGACAGGAGAGAGCTTCCTAGGTTACAGTTTATATTGTTTAGCATTATAATGAATAGAATTGGTCCTAGTACTGTGCCTTGCGGCACTCCACTAATCACTTCTTTTTCTATAGATCTTGCTCCATTTACAGTTGTTATTTGTTTTCTGTCAGAGAGAAAGGCATGGATCCATTTTCCTACTTTTCCACAAATACCAAGTTCTTTTAGTTTATGGAATAATATACCATGGTCAACCTTGTCAAAAGCTTTTGCAAAGTCTAGATAGATGACATCAACATTGTGGTTTTCTCCCAAGTATTGTAGGATTGTATTGCAATGGTCTATAAGTTCAGTAAGGCAGGATCTCTTGTGTCTGAAGCCATGTTGAAAGTCTTCTAAGAGATGTTCATTTTCTATAAAACTGACAATGTGCCTTTTCAGGACTTTCTCAAATATTTTAATAATATGGGAAGTTAAAGATATGGGTCTATAGTTCTTGGCTTCCTTTCTTTTGCCTCCTTTGTAGATTGGGGTAATATTTGCTTGTTTCATGATTGGTGGTATTCTACTGGTGTCTAGTGAGGATCTCCACAGGATTTTCAAAGGCAGAGATAAAGTATATTTGCATTCCTTAAGAGGATGCAGGTCCAAGTAAAGTTAGAATTGATGAATGGCACAAAGTCAGAGGTCATTCAAGAAATAGGATTAGAGAGAATAGTAATCATGTTGTAATAACTAGGATAAACCTTAAGAAAATGTCATCACCTGCAATAATTTGTGCAAAAAAATTGTACTCTTGAAAAAAGTTATGTAGATTATGGCCATATAATTATTTTTTTCAAATTCAGGTAATATTATTTCCTTAAGATTAACTACAACTAGTAATAAGTTTCAGATACTAGGAAATTTAGATGAAGCAGAATAGTGTGAATTTACCATGGTTGAGGGGACTATTATTAGGAATCAGGACAATGAATTTTGCAATAAGGGAAGGAAAGCCTGTAGAAGAATATGTGGCAATATCCTATTTTGATGCCTTAAATTATTCAACCAACCAAAAATAAATGGTACTCCAACACTTTCAAATTATGTGTGGCAATCTTTTGTTTTAGGTACATAGAATTGAGGCTATAAATAAGGTGGTAGGTACTCTCATTTTAGGTATATAAAATCAAAAGATTGCCAAAATGCTCTCAGTTCAAATTGTGTTTAGAGGCTATAAATAAGACAAATAAAATGTAGGGATGATCAGTAGTTTCAGATTTTTTCTTTATAGTACCCCCAATTTCTTTTCAGTTCATAACAATTTTGACAGAATATTTTCATTAAAACTAACAAAAATATCATAACTTAACCAATCATCAAGGGTGTATAGGTGACCTAACTAGGCATTCAATAATTTTCCTATAGGTTTAATGAAAATATCATGCCTTAACCTTACCAACTAGTTAGGTTAATTGAATGCCCAGTTAGGTCAACTGCACACCCTTGATGATTGGTTAGGTTAAGTCATGATATTTTTGTTAGTTTTAACGAAAATATTCTGTCAAAATTGTTACTGAAAAGAAGAAATTTGGGGTACTATAAAGGAAAAAATCTGAAACTACTGATCATCCTTACATTTTATTTGCCTTATTTGTAGCCTTGATTTTATGTACGTAAAATGAAAGATTGCCTTACTTGCTTGTTAATTAGGTTAATTGACTACTTGGTTAGGTCAACTGTATGCCCTTGATGATTAGTTAGGTTAATATTTTTGTTAGTTTAAACAAAAATATCACAACTTAACCTAATCAATTGACAAGGGTGTACAGTTGACCTAACTAGTTGGTTGAATAATTTGGGATGCCAAATTAGGATATTGCCAAATATGTATTCTAGGAGGTAATATTTCTAAAGTCAATAAAGTAGTGAAGAAGTTGCCTGAAAACTAAGGTGGTAACATAATTCATGTAACTATAAATAGGTATAAAGATAGATTTAAATTGAACATAAATTCAGAAATAGGCAGAGCAAGTATTATGTGGTGGGCATTTTACCAAGAGTTAGGATAAGCATGGAGTTTACTAGTAGAATTTTAGCCTTAAATGATAGTTAAGATGCTATGTAGTCAAGGGGTTCAGTTCATAGATTTGTGGGATAGTTTTTATGAAAGGAGGGGGGCTTTTACAGTAAGAATGGATTACATCTTAGTAGAAAGGGAACTGCTTTATATGGGAGACTTGTAGAGGGAAAAGAGCATCAGGTATAGGTAAATATATAAATTAAATTAATATAAAGTAAAAGTTTATGGAATATTGGGGTCAGTTGGGTAGAAAAATGGTTAGAAGACAGAGAACAGAGTAATTCTAAATGGTCATTAATCTGGGTAGTGAAAAATAGGGTACCACAGGGATCAGTTTTAGGGCTATTACTCTTTATTTTATATCTAAATGACTTAGAGAAGGGAGTAGGTAGTAAAATCTCTAAATTTGCAGATAATACAAAAGTAGTTACCCCAGTTACAAATGTAGAAAATCCTTATAAACTGCAAAAAAATATTGACAAAGTTGCTTGGGCTAACAAATGGTAGATGGAATTCAATGTTCAAAAATACAAAATCATTCATTTTGGTAGAAATAATGAAAACTTTAGTTATGAGATGCAAGGAAACTGGTTCAAGGATGTTAGGCACAAAAGATCTTGGCATTATAGTTAGTAGTGATCCAAATTTTTCTGAGCAAAAGCTCATCCTCCTCTGAACTGTTCTTGCCTTTAGCTGATACCTTTGAGGCTTGTTTCTTACTTCCTTTCACAACCTTAGAAGTGGATTTCTTTGCCTTTTGCTCTCTATCCCTCTGTTCCTCACCCAACCTGTTCAAAACATCACTCGCTGTCAAAACTTCACCAACCTGTGACTGCACTCTTCTCCGTTTCTTCACATTTTCTTGAGCTGCAACTGTTGATGCAGATTTCTTGGGGGCAATTGTCCTCAGAATTGCTCTGGTAAGCTGATCTGCATCATCATTGTCATCATCGTTTTTCTCAGTTTCCACAATGTTGTTCTTGACTTTGGCAGGATCAACGGGATACAGACCACTTCCCCGGAAGCCAGCAATGGCATATTCAGGCCTGAGGTATGTGGGAGAGCAGAGCTTTTTTAACAGTGATGGAAACACAGCTTTATCAACTGTTTGATGCCAGGTCTCACGGAACCACTGCTTCAAGATTCCCTTCCAGTGATCTTTCAGTGGCCTGAAGACGGCGACATCCAATGGCTGGAGAGCGTGTGAGGTATGAGGGGGGAGACAAAAAATAATAATGTCATTCTGAATTGCGCAGTTGATCGTTTCATATGTTAAGTGACTGTTATGCCCGTCGTACAAAAGAAGAACTGGTTTCTGTATCTCAGATACAGCTGTCACAAAACTCTTCATAAACCAAGATTCAAAAATGGAATTGACCATCCAGCCTGAGTCACTGCATCCATAAGCTGCTCCTTCAGGTCCTCCACAACACCAAGATGAGTACAGATGTTTTCCTTTATATACAACGAATGGTGGTAGAAAGTTTCCCGATGCAGATACACAAAACAGAACACTATAAGATGTTTTCCCACATGAAGCTGTTTTCTGATACGAGTTCTTGGCACCTTTTTCAGTATACACTTTTGCACCAGTTGGATTTGTTGTCAGCCCAGTTTCGTCAAGATTAAATATTCTCTCAGGTGCATCCTGTAAGTTGTTTGACTGCAAGACATTTTCATAGTTTGTAAAGAATGTGTCAACTACATCTTCTGACAAAGCCTCTGCTCGGGCATTGGTTAGAATTTCAGTTTTACGATGAGATAAATCAGGATGGCGCTTTTTGAAAAGCCTGATCCATTCAATTCCTGGAGTATTATCTTCGAATGGGTTTTCTCGGCCATTACTCTCTATAAAGGTCTTCACAATTATTTTCAAATCTAATCTGTCCAAAGGCAAGCCACATTTTGCTAAAAACTTCATAGCAACAACAATCTGGTTTTCTTCATCAGGACTCAGTACTGTTAATCTTCCAGATCCAGATCTGCTAGGTTTATTCTTCACCCATCTGCGTAATGTCTCCTTCGGAATGTTTTCTTCACGAGATACTTGATAAATACTCATACCTGCTTCAACACGTGCCACAAATTCTAGAATTCGTTTAGGATCATAGGCAGTTTCTGTTGTCCTCTTATAATTTCTCGGCATTTTCACAACTTTATCAGAACATCACATATCATATCTAAAAATAAAAGAAAGAATTAAAGATAAATGTACACAATAATATAACTATGTAATAAAATACTCTGATAAAAAAATGATAATATATGAAAATTTCATTAGACCCATTTTACCCCATGTAGTTTCTAATATTAGACCCATTTTACCCCAATTCTCTAATAGCAAAAATTCTATGTAAACCCCAAAAGATTTTAAAATGCCATTTAGATATAATTTAAAGAAGTATATTGGCTACAATTCTGTATAGTTTTTGTTTTTATGTAAAGTGTTTTGTTTGTGTAGTAACAAAGTTTTGAATAAACATTTTTATTATCTAAAATGTATTATGCAGTTAAATGGACATTACATATATTTTAGAGCTATCATAGATCAAACTTTATACATATTTGCAAAGCTAAATATACCTAGATAATAAAATAACATAACATTGACTCATCACTTTTATAATGATCTTTCATTTTTAAAGAAATCTAAAATAGATCCACTTTACCCCATAGCACATTTTACCCCACCCCACTTACTTTTTCTTGGATTGGAAACTTTGTTGTGCTCATTCTTGGATTGCTCCAAATTTTCTAAGCAGTGCTTAGAGGCTAGAAATAAATCAAATAAAATGTTAGGTATTATTAAAAGGAATATTAGTTATAAGGATAGGGAGTCCTCTGTAAATTATATAATTCTTATGTTCAGCCTCGCTTAGAATATTGCATTCAACCTTGGTCCCCTCACCTTAGACATGAGATTGATATGTTTGTTAAGTAGAGTTAGACTTGTTTTCATACCATGAAGCCCATAAATAGCTTGGATAATTGGGTTGGCTGATTTTTTAATTCTTTACATCAGACATTGTTGAGGATGTCTTGTTACTTCTGAGGTGCTGGAAACATTGTGGTTATTGAACATTTATGAAATTGAATAGCTGGTAAATTGTGTAGCAATCTAGGGGATCTGTTCTAAAGTTATTTTAGTCTCCCCTGTCCTTACCAGTTCCAGCACCCCTGGATGCAATAAAAATATGCCCTGCATACAATGAACCCCAGTCTAAGAACACTTCAGGCTGATTTGATTGTCTTTGGACAGCATTTTGTATTTATCTTGGTCAGTGGTATTAAAATCATAATGTGTAAGTTTTCATAATTTTTATTAATTTTCTTCAAACAGTTTGTACAAACTTTTGATGAATGACTAAAGCCATGTACAGGATCACTATTTTCAATAACATGATTTGGGAGTGATCTCAAAGCACTCTCAATAACTTGTGTTTTTTGAATGGGTTACAGTAATGATTTAGTTGCCATTTTCTATTAAGTACCGTATGTAGCTATCTACTGTGAATTTCTGCAAAGAAAAATATTTCCTAAATATATTCCTCTATAAGCTAGTTATTTCGCACATGTACACAATAAAGAAGAGAACAGAACACTTTGCTTCCTAAGCACACTTCCTTTGATTACTCAATACTATTTAACACTAGGGTCATTCTCTGTCAGATCAACCAAAAAAAATTGAAATTAACACCCTCATCTCTCATATTTTGCTGAAATTTGGTTTATAGGGAGTTTGTGAGCCCTGAATCCATTCCTGAAATTATAAGGTCAATCCGACCAACGGTTCAAAAGATATGACCTCGGGCAATTTGAGGTCACTCACGAGGTTACTAACATTTGGTGAGCCATAACTTGGGTAATAATTGTCATAATTATATAAAAGCATATATATTTAGAATCAGAAAATGACAAGGAATCCAAATATGCAAGTTTTAGAACTCTAGGTTGAAAAATAAAAAAGTTACACTGTAACCAAAATTTGAGGTCACGATTTGACCTCTGGGGTATCAAATGAGAATTTTTTTTTAAATGTAAAAAATGAAGGCATAGGCATTGGCTATTAGAATCAGCAAAAAAAAGTTTGTTTATGTTAGTATTTTTCATGTAACTAACATATAAGTGAACACCATATTCATAAGTTGTGCGTCAATTCTACCTATTTTTTCACACTTAAGCTCATAATTTGACCTATAGAAATTAAAATTACATTTTTTATAGATATAAAAAACAAAGTCAGACTTCTTGACTAATAGAAACAATCATAAAAAGTTTGTTTATGTTGGTACTTTTCATGTAACTAACTTATAAGTGAACACCATATTTATAAATTGCTTGTCATTTCAAGGAATTTTATATCTTAGCTATCAATTTGACCTCAAGCTCCAAGAATTTAATAAAAATTGTATTTCACTGCTAATCTACACTGGCAATAATAGTTATAATAGTGAAAGGGGAAGACTAAGCTCACATGTAGCCTAAACAAACCTGTTGAAACATGTTGCTACTTGTCTAAGTGCAGAATCAACACAGATAGTTGCAAAATTCCTTGTCTACAGGTTAGTACAGTTCCAGCCAGCACTGTGGGTGGCTGGTGGGTATGGTGTTTTAATGAGCCTCAGAGACTATCAAGGCCTAAAATATTAAGTGTGTATAGCTATATATTTTCTAAAAAATATATATTACCTAATTGTAAATCCTATATCTTTACAGATCAAAATACAATGGTTCGGCACTTGAAATACTGCCAGGACCCTATTCAAAAACACAAGAAACGCATAACAATCAATCTTAGAAAAGTGACTGATGTACTTGTTGAAAAATGTGCTGGAAGAGTGAAAAAAGACTCATTGTTGTGTGTGAACTGCTGGACACTGATAATGAAAAACCCCACTATACTTAGTACCACTGAAAACAACGAGTCTGAGCAGGATTCAAATGAATCATCTACTATCAGTGGCTTGAGTAACATCTCTTCAATTCAAGATCTGGACAATGAATCCTTCAACTTCAGTTGAACCAGTTCTAGCATTTCTGGACCAAACACCAGTTAAAAAAAGTAAGTAATAAATTAATATAATAACTTATACTTTACTACAAGGTCTGTTTGATCTACTATATAGCCAATTATATAGCATTTAAGGTACTATAATTAATATTTAATTACTAATATTCAGGTGTGTGAAACCTTTTTTTCTGTTCTTTTCAGAAGGGCTGTCATTAAGCCAGAAAAAGTGCAAGGCTCGTGGTAAGCTATCATCTGCTCAGAAACACCTGAAGGAGAGGCTAGAACTCAGTTATGGTGTTCAAATTACCGAGGAGGTAAGTGATACTTCAAAACCTGAAACTAAATCTGAAAAAACATCTAGACAAATTAATGAATGAATTGAAACAGTCATTCCTGGAGAGCAAATGTCACCATCACAAACTACAAATATTGACACTCTCACCATACACAATTGAAAAAACAGCTAGTTTCTTTCAAACTACAACATACATGGTGAAAAGAAGCCGTTCACTTAAATCAGAACATGGAATCCTTCCGAAGATTCCACTAATGAGCAAAGGAAAAGTGATATCTGAAGAACACAAAGATATAGTTAGAAGATTCTATGAGTCAGAAGAGGTTAGTCGTATGTGTCCTGGCCAAAAGGATTGCGTGAAAGTTATCAGTGCTGAAGGTGCAATGAAGGTGCAAAAACGATTGGTCCTCGGGAATTTAAGAGAGATGTTTGAACTATATAAAAATGATGAAAAGAATCCCAAAATAGGATTTTCCACATTTGCAAAATTATGGCCATCATATTGTGTGCTTGCCGGTAGTGGTGGGACTCATTCTGTCTGTGTCTGCACATACCATCAAAATCCAAAATTGCAGCTGGCTGCATTGGGAGAAAGGGTCTTTCATACAAGGATCTTATGGATTACAGTGTCTGCAGTACAGAAAGAGAGACTTGCATGATGCAACTTTGCAATGATTGCCCAAGAGAAGAGGGTGTCCTGGATTTTCTTGTTACTTGACAGTGTGAAATCAGCTCCAAATGAAATATCTTACAAGCAATGGGTGACTGTTGACCGTTGTACAATGGTTGATAAGGTGGAGCCACTTCATGAATACTTATCATCCCTAAGCATGAAAATATCCCACATGGTTCGTCATCACTTTGTTGCTCAGCAACAATCACAGTACTTCAAGCAGTTGAAAGAAACACTACCACCTCAGAGCGAGGTAGTTATAGTAGGTGATTTCTCTGAGAATTATTCTTTCATTGTCCAGGATGCTGCCCAAGGGTTTCACTGGGACAATTCACAGTGTACAGTTCACCCTTTTGTCATCTATTATAGATCATCTGCAGACCAGGAACTTAGCCATTTTAGTGTCTGTTCTTATCTGCATCACTAAAACACAACACTATAATGGTTTACTCATTCATATTGAAGCTTATGACATATGTTAAATTCAGATGCCCACAATTGAAGAAGGTGCACTATTTCTCAGATGGATGTGCTGGCCAATATAAGAACAGATACAACTTCACAAATCTCTGTTACCATGAAGAGGATTTTGGTCTGTCTTGTGAATGGCACTTCTTTGCTACATCCCATGGCAAAAATGCATGTGATGGGATTGGAGGAACAGTGAAAAGAGCTACTGCTCGTGCCAGTTTGCAGAGAACTACAGAGAGGCAAATTCTTACACCAGAACACATGTTTCAGTTTTGTGAAGAAAACTTGAGCAAGAAGATAAATTTTTTCTTTGTAACTACAGCCGATTTGAAAGATGCAGAAGAACGGTTGGAACATCGATTCAAGGATAGTAGGGCTATTCCTGGAACTCAGAAATATCATAGATTTGTTCCCCTAAACAAGGAAGAACTGATGGTGTATCCCATTTCAAGTGGCATTGGAGAAAAGAAAAGAATAAGGAAAAGTCATTTTACTAATGAACCTGCAATGCTTGGTAACCTAAAATGTGTCAAACCAGGAGAGTATGTTGGCTGCATTTATGACATGCAAGTTTGGTATGGAATTGTGGAGGAATATTGTGAAGAGTTTGATGATTTCACTGTGAACTTTCTACATCCCTCTGGGTCATCAGGATCAAGTGCATATTATTATCCATCAAACAAGGATTCATGTGCAGTGCCAGGACATCATATATTAACTGTAATGAGTTGTCCTACCCTAAGAGGAGGCAGCAGAATTCAATACATTTTTCCACAAAAAGAAATTGATGAGAGCATCGAGCATGCAAAAATTGTATTAGGCTAGCACATGAATCCTCTAAGTAGGTCTTCCCCTTTCACTATTATAACTATTATTGCCAGTGTAGATTAGCAGTGAAATACAATTTTACATTTTTGCCTTTGTTTTTATATCTATAAAAAAATGTAATTTTAATTTCTATAGGTCAAATTATGAGCTTAAGTGTGAAAAAATAGGTAGAATTGACGCACAACTTATGAATATGGTGTTCACTTATATGTTAGTTACATGAAAAATACTAACATAAACAAACTTTTTTTGCTGATTCTAATAGCCAATGCCTATGCCTTCATTTTTTACATTTAAAAAAAAAAATTCTCATTTGATACCCCAGAGGTCAAATCGTGACCTCAAATTTTGGTTACAGTGTAACTTTTTATTTTTCAACCTAGAGTTCTAAAACTTGCATATTTGGATTCCTTGTCGTTTTCTGATTCTAAATATATATACTTTTATATAATTGTGACCATTATTACCCAAGTTATGGGTCGCCAAATGTTAGTGACCTCGCAAGTGACCTCAAATTTCCCGAGGTCATATCTCTTGAACCGTTGGTCGGATTGACCTTATAATTTCAGAAATGGATTCAGGGCCCACAAACTCCCTATAAACCAAATTTCAGCAAAATCTGAGAGATGAGGGTGTTAGGCACTGGTTGATCTGACAGAGAATGACCCACTAGTTGTGTTAGCTTTTGATTCAAGCTATCTTTATTAATTAATGTAGGTATGTTTAAATAATTTTTGAATAAACACACTACTTACTTATTTATTTTGTATCCTTTATATACTTACATAGACATATGTGGTATGTATAAAATACATTGCTGCATAGTTGAATAAGAAAAGGGTAAAATAATTTTATATTTGACAATTTGCAAAAAAAATTTGTTTTTTCAGTGAAGTTATCACTATTCAAATCTCAAAACACACAGTTTACACCTAATTACACAGCAAGTTCTTAAATGCCACTTATACAGATAGTTTGGGTTTAATCTGATATGAAAATTTAAAAAAAAAATCTATTGAGGTTGGGGGTAAAACCCCTCTTTAATAATACAAATTGTCACAACTTTTTTACTCTTCAACTAAGCTGCTATCCATGTCTATATTACAGCCTTTTTGCAAAAGGGTTAAATCATATTATTTTCATTAAACAATGAAAATATCATGACTTAACCTAACCAATCATCAAGGGTGGACAGTTGATTTATGTTAATTTAATGCTTAGTTAGGTCAACTATCCACTCTTGACAACTGGGTAGGTTAAGTCATGATATTTTCTTTGTTTAACAAAAATACCACGACTTAACCCTTTTGCAAAAAGGCCAATTTCACATAAAGGCCATAACATTTATACTCATTTAATATTTGACAAATTATCTTTCGAGTGCAATTTGAATCATTATTCTATCTCAAACCTGAAATTTCAGGTTTTTTGGTATAGACAATGCTATACAAAAAATTATAGGAAAATTGGAAGGGGTGTGGTAGTAAACACTGCATGATCTGTCCTGGAATTACCCTAGATGGAATATTTTTTGTTACTTATTTTGCTAATTCAGTAAGTTATTGCATCAGTTTACATGACCATTTTGGTACCTACTAAATGCTAAGTGTGCTAACCTTTGGTCAAATAGCCAAACTTAATGTTTGCATTAAGGTTTACATAATAGAGGGCTTTACCCTTCCATCAGGACTAGTTCTCAATATTTTTTTTAATGCCACTAATCATATGAATACTATATTATTATTTATTATTATTAATTTTAATTTATCAGTATTTTGAGCCATCTTTGGTTACTAGGCCTATTTATTAACCTTCCTTACATCTTCACCCAGTTTGTGTTAGTTAACAGGCCTACCCCTGAAATCTGAATTGGAAAATGTTGTAAATTAAATTTCTCACTATAAATCTTTTGTCCATTCTGCTTTAAGATCTCGCCATAAAATGAATCCATGATCAGATTTAGATGTGGAATTAGGGTATGTTATGACTCATGAGATAGTTCACACTAGCCTCATAATAAAGAGGATGGGTTTTTAACTAAGAACTAATTCTTTATTTATGTTTCAGTTCTTTGTAAAGGTTATATATATTTGTTTGGCTTGAAATGCAGCCATACTACTACTACTACTACTACTACTATTAGCATTCTTTTTACTTTGGAATTAAAGAGAATTCAAAATTATGATTAACTTAAGAAAATTTGAATTGTTTTTATCTTTCATTGCTATTCTGTTTATATATTTAGAGGGAGTTGCAGGAGTAGGAGAAGTATCTTCAGATGACAATGAGTCTGCTCTCAAATGTGATGCTTGCAAAATCATTGCCAACAGGGTAAGCTTTTAATATTTTAGAAAGTACTTTTATTTTGACTTATAGCTTTTCCATCACCAGATGATGTAGCATTACCGTACAGTTTTTTTTTTGGAATGAGATAGATAGATATCAGAAGTTACATATGAACATAATCAAGATATTTTTTAGTACTAATAATAAAGTAACACTTGTCAAGATTTGTTAACTTGACTCGGAAAGATTTGGTGGAATTTTCATAAATTAAATTTATATTATCCCCCCCCCCACCACCACCACCATTTTTCATGTATATTAAAACTAATAGTAGTGTGGAACTAAATATGTTAACCCTTTAAGACCTTACTATGTACAATGCATGAATGATCACCACAGACTAACTACATATGCCATATGATTTTAATTTTCATGCATACATTTGAATGGGTGTAAAAGAAATGCTGTCTTTGGGACATACATTCCACCC
This sequence comes from Bathynomus jamesi, assembly GCA_023014485.1. Taxonomy (NCBI): domain Eukaryota; kingdom Metazoa; phylum Arthropoda; class Malacostraca; order Isopoda; family Cirolanidae; genus Bathynomus; species Bathynomus jamesi. Next base: position 384,040 of record JAJOZX010001175.1, read on the forward strand.
ACACATGCATTACTGAAAGGGCTAATGGAACATCATTAGTCAAAATCAGCAGGTTTCATTTGAATATATAGCTATATACTGAGCACTGAAAATAAGAAAATTGCATAAATTTTATTCATTAAGAATTTTTTTTTTTTTTCTGAGTTTATCTAAAACTTTCCTCAAAGCATTGATTTTCTTGTAATAAACTCTCTATAACTTCACCTTATGGTTCTTGTAAGGTTGTAATCAGAGCTGGGCAGTATTTAAATACATTTGTGTATTTAGAACTGTATTTATAAATACATTGTTTTTCATGTATTTAAATATACAGTGCCCGCGAAAAGTATCCGATCACCCTTGAAATTTGTATTTTTTACATAAAAAACAATGTTTAAATGTATACTAACCTTATATTATTATTTTGTCATCTGTCCTTTGGTTTGGATGACTTGTTCTAGACGTTTTGGCATGGATTTAATCAAGTTTTGACAAACTTCCACTGATATTTCCTTGCACCATACCTTTTTGATGGCCTCTTGTAATTTTTCGACTGAGCCAGTGTCGTGGCATTCAACCTTATTTTTTATTATTAGCCACAGATTTTCTATCGGATTGAGATCTGGACTATTACCAGGCCAATCCAAAATATCAAATTTATTGTCAGTAATCCATTTTGTCACTATTTTGGCCCTGTGACATGGTGCACCATCATGCATGTATGTTTTTGTCCTTTGGATTGCCATTGCCATTGGAAGTTTATCCTGTAGCATTGCTAAATACCGTGCACCATTCATAGTTGTGTTCTTCGGAAGAAAATATAAGTTTCCACGCCCATAGTAACCGAAACAACCCCAAACCATCACACTTGGAGGGTGTTTCATTGTCTTTAGGGTGTATTTAGGGTCCATCCTATTTGAGCCAATAGGCCGGCGAACCTTTTTTGGACAACTTCTGAATGTCAAAAATGTCGACTCATCGCTAAATAAAACCTTCTTCCAGTCATCAACAGTCCAATGAATGTATTTTTTACAAAATGCGACACGTTTTTTACGCATTTTTTCATTAATGAACGGTTTCTTAGCAGCATGGCGAGATGGTAATCCGAGTTCTTTTTGGAGCTGCTCCTGGATAGTTCGTTCAGAAACACCAGATAACAAATTATTCATATTAAATTTTATTTCTTTCGCAGTTATTGTTGGGTTTTTCAATACTAAACGTTTCATAAGTTTGTCTGTTCGCGAATTTGTTTTTCTCGGTCTGCCAGATCGTTTTTTAGGGACTGGCGTGGTTAGGCCACCATTGTTCTTAGCCCGTGAAACCCATAAATTAACGGTACTTTGGGATATGTTTAATTCCTTAGCTATCTGTCTCTGTGATTTCCCACATGCATGCAAAGCAACAATAGCACCTCGACAATCACTCTTAAGTTGTTTTTTAGCACACATTATATATAAATTTTATTTACACCACTTTCTGTAAAAAAAAAAAAAATATCAAGAAATTTACACAAACAGTGAAATCTGACAAATTTGAGACACAGCCACCCGCAACGAAGGCTACCAGAACACTAATTTGAGAATGCGTTGGATAGCTCTCATATCAGCGAGCAACCTCAAAGTTACCAGATGTCGCTAGAACAAATAGAAAGTGAATTACGTGTCTCTGAATATCAAGGGAAAATATTGTATTTTCTTGAGTGATCGGATACTTTTCGCGGGCACTGTAGTATTTAAATACTTTAATGAGTATTTAAATATTCAAAATATAAAAATGTAAATACTTTTACTGGTTTAATACACGTTCTGTACTAGCACAGTATGACGCGTCGACAGTGTAGTACAGCATGGTTCATGTTTCAACGTGTCAGTTCAATCAGTTGTGTGCCACTCTTAGTCGAAAGCGGTTGATTTCTTTATCGTGTGCGTGTCATGGCTTCAACAAGCAAATTTGTATGTATTTAAAATGTATTTACAAATGTATTTAAATACAATTGATGTATTTCGTATTTAGTATCTAAATACATTCGTAAAATATATTTAGTATTTAGTATTTAAATACATTTCTCCCATGTATTTAGTATTTAAATACATTCAATGTATTTATTGCCCAGCTCTGGTTGTAATGAAGTACTGTAATTCAAAAGAAAATAATTAACTACAGTATATAATTTAAAAGTTCAAACAGCATGGATTTTAAACTTTTCTGAAAAAAAAAAACCCTACATGGATATATTTTTTTTAATTGGGGTTGTTTAACCTCCTCCGCAACATCTAAGGTCATATGATGGAGGGGACCTACAGCTTTACGTGGGACCTGAACCACAGGTCTCTACATAATCTGGGTGCAGAGGATGGTCTCCCATCCAACTACTACCCAGACCAGAAATAAAAAGTGATTCCAAAGGCTTTTGTGAATTTAAACTTGTTAAGGAATGTTGTAAATATATAATAGGTCTTGGAATTGATGCTTATTTTTCCATGGATGTATAGTATTTAGAGGGAAATTCATCGCCTTATATATATTATATAATATATATTAGGGATGTACTGATATTGGTATCAGCCGATATTTCAAAAGTATGATTTTTCCAAAATTATGAATAAAAGACTATTTAGAAGATGGAATTTCCAATATTTTATTGTTTTATCACTTCACATAATTCGTTATTTTTTCATCATAGGGTCATTCCAGCTCAATTGGTACAGGGGTGGTCGGGTGACCATCTCCGATTTTCTTCAAATTTTCAGGGTTGATTCATACACCATTCAATAGCTTAATTCTAAAATTTTAGCTTCCTCAGTCAAAAACATTTAATTTTATGGTTGCTTAAATGGCCCCCATGTTGGGCTTGATCGGCTAACGCCTTCATTTTGAGAGGCCTTGAAAAGTGTCTTCTAATAGGAGTAGAAGCTTCAAATTTGTCATGCCAATACAACTTCTGGTGGGCTTTTCAATTTTGCAAGCTAAAAGGCTGTGGAACAAATAGTTTCTGAGTTACAAGGGCTTAAACATGGCTCCATTTTGAAGCTTGCATCAATTCCTCCCACTTTTACGATTACCATTTTCAAAAGTTTTAGTTCTACATCAATCACAGCTGTTTTAATACTCTTAATAGTCTCTATGGGTTGTAAATTTATGAATGAAATAAAAAAATAACCAAAAAAGGATTTATTTCTATTTTTAAAAATTTCCAAAAGTTGATATTTTCATAAAATTTGCAAAATTAACATCAATTTTGGGGCTTAATATAAAGGTGTCTGAAATTAGTCAGGGAGTTGATACTTCTAGTAAAGAAAGATACATATGTGTAAAAAAACATATATTAAGGAATAGATCTCAACTCCTTCATATAGTTTTGGTGATTCAAAGAAAAGTGCTTTTTGTGAAAAATCTCATTTTTAAATTTCTATTTATGACATTGAATTGTAATTTTACTTCCATTTTATTACTTAAGTTGATTTACAATTGTAATATGTAAATAAGTCTAAAACATACAAGAAATTTAATATGTCTGTCAAAACAACCAGCGACTCGAAGGGCTCTGGGTAGCTCATTTCACTTTGTATATTCTTATAAATGTAAAACATGATGGTTAATCATTAATGTCCAGGCCTATTTTATAGATCATGATCCTTTATTTTCAGAAAATTTAACTAGAGCAATTAACTTAATTTTACTGCCTGTAATAATGGCTTATTCTAATCAAGAATCAAAGTGCATCTTTGGTATGTACTTGGATGATCCATGTCATGAACACACTCACCAGGAAGGTGGGTATGTATACCTTACATGAGCTGACAGATGAAACAAGGAAACTGCTATTGTGGAGAACAAAAGCAACTGTATGCTACCACCATGAAAAAATGTTTGGAATGCATTACCAACAAATGCAACGTAGCTGCTAAGATCCATGGAGAAATCATTGAAAGAAGAAGATAAGTAAATATAGGTACTAATATATTTATATTTCATAAAGAAGTTTATATTGTAAATTGTAACCTAAATTAGCTATTTAATTTTAATAGGGTAAGCTATATACTGTGCTACTGAATGCATATGTTTTGAATATTTTATACGAATAGCCTATAACCAAATGTTGAGGTTTTAAAATTATTTTCCAATGTGTTTAGAGTTTACATTACCCTACTTTATTTGCAGAATCACTACAAATTATTGACAAAGACATAGCAACTAGACTGAATCTGATACCAGGACAGAAACTTTGCTCAATATGCTTCTCTAGAGCCAAGACGATTGAAGATGAAAAAGACTCAGGTAGTGATGAATATGTTCCAGAAGAAATAGTTAAGGAGACATTTGACGAAACGTTAGGTTCACTAGAATGCTCACCCATTAAGTATGTAAGAGCAAGAGATCGAAAGTTTTACGCGAAAAGGAAACTAAAGCAAATTGAAACATCAACAAAATCAAAGCTGTCAAAAGTACTTCATATGAAGCCTAGCATTTTGGATGAGGAAGCGGAGAAACCTATAGAGAGTGAGGAAGAAAAGTGTTATCAGCATATGATAGAGGAACTGAAAGAAAAGTGTAAAACTAGTACCAGACAAGAAAAGATACAAATTCTAACACTCCTTCCAATTGGTAAAACCTGGTCCAGAGAAAGAATTATGAAAGAATTTGAAGTGTCAGCCAGAATGGTTAATGCTGTGAGGGCCTTAAAGAGAAAAGAAGGTATCCTTCCTATAATGAGAAATAAAAAGAGTAGCAAGGGTATAAGCGATGAAATAAAGGAAAGAGTGATAGAATTTTTCCAAAACAATGAATATACTAGAGAATGCCCTGGTAAAAAAGACTACAAATCAATAAAAACACCACAAGGGAAGGTTCACAAGCAGAAAATACTGTTGTTGACAAATATCAGAGAATTATATACGCTTTACAAAAATAAATATCCAAATGACAAAATCTCCAAATCAAAGTTTTTTGAACTGAGACCAAAATGGTGTATGGGTGTGGGGAGTAAAGGATCACACAATGTATGCATTTGTGAAATACACCAGAACTTTAAACTTTTATGTGAATCACTCCCCGTCAAAGTAGAATTAAGAGAGTTACTAGGGAAAATAGTCTGCAACACTGAAACCAGAAACTGCATGATTAATAACTGCAAAACATGTCCTGGTTTAAATGAATTACGGGATTGGCTTCTTACCATTTTTGAAAACAATGATTATGACATGGATGATGAGGTTTCCTTTAAGCAGTGGCTTCATACAGACCATACCCAACTGGTCACAATGACAAAAAGTGTTTCGAATGTAGTAGAAGACATATGTGAAAGTGCAAAAAAGTTGAAAGTACACCATTTCATAGCAAAAGCCCAATCAAAATATTTGTCCGACTGTAAAGAAAACCTCAATGATTCTACAGCATTAGTGCTTGTTGACTTCTCTGAAAACTATAGTTTTATAATTCAGGATGCCGTACAAGGGCATCACTGGGACAATACCCAGGCTACCTTGCATCCGGTAGTCTGCTATCAAAAAGTTGATGGTGAACTAAAAGTTACAAATTTTTGTGTAATATCAGATTCACTTACACACAACACAACTGCAGTTCATTCTTTTTTATGTGAAGCCTTGAAATTACTTAAAAGTCAGAATCCTAAACTAAAACATATTTGTTACTTTAGCGATGGCGCAGCAAGTCAATATAAAAACTATAAAAACATCATTAATTCAGTGTTACATGAAAAAGATTTCCAACTAACATGAATGAATGGAACTTTTTTGCCACCTCTCACGGAAAGAGCCCCTGTGATGGTGTTGGTGGCACCGTCAAAAGGTTAGTTGCCCGGGCAAGTCTACAAGCAACAAGTAAAGGTCACATCACCAATCCAAAAGAGATGTTCGATTGGTGCAAATCTAATATTAATGGTATACAATTTCTGTACATTGATTCAGCTAAAATTGAGGAAAATGCTAATTTATTTGAGTTAGAAAAAAGGTATTCCTTAATTAAGACAATCCCAGGAACCCGTTCATATCACTGCTTTAGACCTTCATCAACAGGCATTAAACTGTACAAAATTTCTAGTGATGAAAATTTCTTTAACGTACAACTTTCCTTCCTCAATGCTACACAAGAAAATGTGGCTTACCAATATAAACCTGGTACATATGTGGCCTGTTTCTATGAAGGTGACTGGTTTGTTGGAAACATAGTTGAAGTGTGTGATACTGAGAAGGATCTATTAGTAAATTTCATGAAAAAGAATCCTTTTAAATGGCCTGAACAAGAGGACATTTGCTGGATTCCATTCCAACATGTTTTGTGTTCAATTGAACCACCTACAGTTGCTGGGAAAATGGGGAGACAGTACAAGTTATCAAATGATTGTTTATCTAAAATTGAGGAGTATTTTAAAAAAAGCCTAAGTAACTACAGACCTGTATCAAGCTGAATAATAAATTGCCAATTTATGGCTGTGAGGCCATGGAGTGTTGAAGACAATCAGACTTAAAGCCTGAGTACAATAATAAATTCCTGAGTCAGTGTCTAAACATAAGAGTTATTAGCTATATATAAGTTTACATACGAATTTACATAAAACAACACATATTAAAAAAAGAATATGAACTTATAGCCAATAATTCACATGCTTAAAAACTCAGGAATTCATTATTGTATATAGCTAAGTACTGTACACTTGTATTAAGGGAAGTAATACAACAAAGCTACTTAAATTTAAGGTTTTGTACTGAAAATGGTGGTTACTGCTAGTTTATCTGTACTAACTGCATAATTTAAATTACTAGGAAGTGCTTAAAGAGCAGTAGAACACGGTTCTACATGATTTACTTAGGTAGATCCAAGTATTGAGCCTACAAGCTGGTCCATCTGTTGTGTTAACTGCAAATGTAGTAGTAATAATCTAGGTATATATTGTCTTTTTTATGAGTAAAACTTATTTAGATAATTTAACATTTGTGAATTAACTTACCAAGTAATAAAATGGAAGTAAAATTACAATTCAATGTTGTAAAAAGAAATTTAAACATTTCAAAATTTTGAAAAAATTCAGAATTTTTCACAAAAAGTACTTTTCTTTGAATAGCCAAAACTATATGAAGGAGTTGAGTTGAGATCTATTCCTTAATATATGTTTTTGTACACATATGTATCTTTCTTTACTAGAAGTATCAACTCCCTGACTAATTTCGGACACCTTTATATTAAGCCCCAAAGTTGATGTTAATTTTGCAAATTTTGTGAAAATATCAACTTTTGGAAATTTTTAAAAATAGAAATAAATCCTTTTTTGGTTATTTTTTATTTCACTCATAAATTTACAACCCATAGAGACTATTAGGAGTATTAAAACAGCTGTGATTGATGTAGAACTAAAACTTTTGAAAATGGTAGTCGTAAAAGTGGGAGGAATTGATGCAAGCTTCAAAATGGAGCCATGTTTAAGCCCTTGTAACTCAGAAACTATTTGTTCCACAGCCTTTTAGCTTGCAAAATTGAAAAGCCCACCAGAAGTTGTATTGGCATGACAAATTTGAAGCTTCTACTCCTATTAGAAGACACTTTTCAAGGCCTCTCAAAATGAAGGCATTAGCCGATCAAGCCCAACATGGGCATTTTTTGTCGAAGGTGGGGACCATTTAAGCAACCATAAAATTAAATGTTTTTGACTGAGGAAGCTAAAATTTTAGATTTAAGCAATTGAATGGTGTATGAATCAGCCCTGAAAATTTGAAGAAAATCGGAGATGGTCACCCGACCAACTTTCTGAAATCTGTACCAGTTGAGCTGGAATGACTCCATAGCCTTTTATTTTATCATAGCCTAGGTCCTAAGAAATGTAGCACACAAGTTTTACCCAATTTTCTTTTCAAACAGCCAATCAGACAAGTGTAAATCCTTTAAGAAATAGATATAAAGCCTAGAAAATCAAAAAACTATCTTGTAGTCATAGCTCTCAATATTAACCCAGCTAGCTGATTAGAAACACATTTACTAAGCCAAACATAGGCCCACAGTCCAATTGTATAACAAACAAAATTGACATCTAATGCAGTGTTGCCATCTTTAATGAAAAGGATTATTGCTTTGTTGCCAAATTTTCAACACAGAAAATTATGAATGTTACAGAAATATGACAAATTAATAAACCCTAGCTGGATATCGGTATTGGTTATCAGCTGATACTATTTTTTATTATTGGTATCGGTTATCGGCCGATACTATTTTTATTATCGGCATCGGTTATCGGCTAAAAAGCGATATTGGTACATCCCTAATGTGTGTGTGTCAAAAGTCTCCATACATAGGCAAAATGGTCATGATAAATAAATGATTATTTTTTATTTTTTTGCAGGTGATGTGCTGAGATGCCTTTGTATGTGCATTCAGTGTAATGGTGCCCACATAGAGCATATTTTGTGACTTACAAGTGATTGCATAATAGTGACCATTTTTGCCTATGTATGGAGACTTTTGACTCACCCTGTATATATATATATATATATGGGGATGAATTTCACAACTGACCATGTGAAATTTCGAAATATTTATACATCCATGGAAAAAGGAAAAATAAGCATCAGTTCCAAGGCCTATTGTATATTTACAACATTCCTTAAGTTTAAATTCATAAAAGCCCTTGGAATCACTTTATTTCTTCCTGTGGGTGTGTAAAACACACTGATGGAGGTCAATCTTGTTGCCCCAACTTAGACCTAGCTTAGTGTGCAATCTGAACCACAACCCATCAGGGGTTGTATATATATATATATATATATATATGTGCACAATTAAATCTTGATTATCTTAGACAGTGATTAGCCAAGAAATGATTAACTGAGCCATTTCTGAGCAACACACTAATTGTCCAAAATCTACCATGTCTGAGATGATCTGATTTTCAAGACAACTGAACAACTCGAGCAAAACACTTGTTAAATATACTACATTTTGATTGACTCAATTGGTCCTCACTTTTGTGCTTCTTTGAGTCATTTGCTTGTATTATTTTATAATAAAATTATCTAATAAAATATGATATTAATGGATAGTTTTGGTAAAATTCACGTTCTGGTTTATGTTTACTGTCTCACTACAAGCACTGTTTGAAGAACTGAGGTTAATACGTACCAAGACGCCTCTAGAACCAATTACTTCAGTTAATATACAGGGGTTAGACAAAATAATATGAACACCCGCCGATTTCACCGGTTATCTTTACGGACGGCTCAGACACAAAGTAAACGGTCAAATGACTAGCAAACCTATTTAAATGCGTAACAGAGTATATACGTCATGTTATAACCCTCACGTTGTTTTTACAGATCTGAGTGAATTATGAATTAGCAGTTATGAAAAGACCTGTCAGACTTCCAAAGAGGGCAAATTGTCGGAGCGCGGATGGCTGGTGCATCGGTGACGAAAACCGCTCAGATGTTCAATGTATCCAGAGGAACTGTCTCTATGGTCATGTCTGCATACCAAAACCATGGAAAGACAAGCACCGACAAATGCAATAGTGGACGCAAGAAGAAGCTGTGTGATCGAGACCGCCGGGTGCTAAAGCGCATTGTGACAAAGAACCATAAGACCACAGCTCCAAAAGTGACTGCAGAGCTTAACCAGCATCTTGCAAGCCCGGTATCGACCAGAACTGTATGTCGCGAGCTCCATGGAGCTGGATACGATGGGAGGGCTGCAATTGCCAAACCCTTCCTTTCGCACATCAACATTGAGCGGCGCAGAAAATGGTGTAATGACCATAAGAGTTGGTCAATGGACCGGTGGAAGAATGTAGTCTACTCCGACGAATCCTCCTTTACGCTATTTCCATGTTCCGGTCGAGTTTGTCTGGAGACAGCCTAAAGATGCTTATGACCCCGACTGCCTGACTCCAACCGTTAAGCATGGAGGTGGATCTGTGATGGTTTGGGCAGCAATATCGTGGAATACTCTTGGCCCAGCTGTAGTACTGCATGGTAGGGTTAACGCCCAGGTCTATCTGTCAATATTGGCTGACCAGGTCCATCCCATGGTCCAAACGCTGTTTCCCAATGGCGGCGCCGTCTTCCAAGATGATAATGCACCAATCCACACCGCTGGGGTCGTTAAAAACTGGTTTGAAAAGCATGTTAGTGAAGTAGAACGCTTGGATTGGCCTCCACAATCCGGATCTTAACATTATCGAGCATCTGTGGTGTCAGTTGGAGCAGCAGGTCAGAAGCCGATTCCCACCGCTGGCGTCTTTGGAAGAACTGGAGCAGAGTTTGCTCGAAGAATGGTTCACGATTCCTCTAGCCACTGTCCAAAAGCTGTATGAATCAATTCCCCGACGCATTGCAGCTGTTATTGCAGCTAAAGGAGGACCAACTCCATATTAAGAATAAAAACCGCCATTTATCAAGGTGTTCATATTATTTTGTCTAACCCCTGTATATATAATTTTGGGGAGTGGCCTTTTTAATGCTAATCTTTCAAATTTACTGGCAGCTATGTACATAAAAAGTGGTTTCTTATGACAATAGTGAACTTTGTTTTTCATAATTTTTTTAACATTCCATCTACATTTGAAAATTTGGAAATTCCTTTGTTGTTCATTGTTGATTTGTCTTGAATTTAAGGCTAAATTTTATAGATTGTCTGATTTTTCTTCTTTTTCCAGTTTGCAAATTCATTTAAAAAAGCTGAAGTGGAGGTAGGAGGGAGACTGTTGAATGAGGATGAATATATTGAGGCTGCTGAAGGAACCTGTGATGAGGACTGGAGTGGGTAAGCAGTGCCAACAATTCATCCTTAAAACTATTATATCCTAACTACATTGACAATAACATTAACATTTGGTATTTCCCCTTCTGAATATCAGTTGCCAACTTGTCCTTACACAGTGCTCAAATAATGTATGTGGCTTTAAGCCAGGGTGTTACTCCATATTGCAATGAAATTACAGGAATTATTTTTATTTTGTAGGTATGGTGTGAGAGTCATGGAGGGTACTCAGAGATTAGCTGGAAAGGACTCTGAAGTTGATGTAAGCAGAAAAACTGATTTTGATCCAATCTGGGACAGAAGGTTGGTAATGTTCATTTTATGTGAAGATACTTAGAACTAGACGTGAAATTATCAATTTAGAAGCTTTAATAAACAGTTAATAATGTTTGTCGAATAAAGAATAGGATAGTTTGTACATTCCTACATATGAAAAGATTCCTTCATTTTTCATACAAAGGAAAATGAATACAGGTTGGTGTGGTTACTCGAGTGATTGGCACAGTAGAGAGATATATCTTGGTACAATTGTTTTTCACTTAATGGGAAAACTGTTGAAAATGTGTTTCACAGTTTAAACATTTTCATTTGATGCTCTACAACACTTCTTTTAAAGGATTATAACTTAGGCAGTTATTGAGTACAGAAATACCTCGGATAAGACGGTTAATTCGTTCCGCCGACATGCCGCACTGTTTGAAACTGCCCTGTTCGAGGCATGTTTTAATGGGAAATACTGTAGGTTGTTCCAAGACATTTTAAATTACGTTTTTTGTATGATTATTTTCGATAATTATAATGATTTACCATGTTTAAATGTGAAATAAAACAATAAGAATGCAAGATCACCAGTTGAAAATTCTTTTGTAGGAACGTCTTCTGCTTCTGCATCTTCCTCTTTCGCTTCTTCTTCTTCATAAACTCGTTGTTGTTCTAGATTGATTAGAGTTTCATTGTCTAGATCTTTCGAATGCGATTCAATGCACTCGATAACATTTGGTGCATCAACATTTTCGAATCCAAGATCCTTCCCAATGCTAACAATGTCAGTTGCAACTCCTGCAATGTAATTTTCGAAACCACGAAAATCAGTTGCACAATGTGGTAGAATATTTTTCCACACTGCTCGCATATTACTCGCAGTGACTTCAAGCCACGCTTGATTGATGTTTTCTATAACATTTCTGATGTTATAATTTTTCCAAAAACTTGTAGTATAGACTGCGCGCGGGTTGTTTGAAACTTAATATATCGTCGCACTGACATTCCTTTTATAAATATCTTAAATATTACATTAAATAATTAATTTTATATTATAATATTCAATCCGTCCTATTGCGAAATCCGTCCTGTTTGAAACCGTCTTATCCGAGGTATTCCTGTATTTAGAATGAAGTATAATGAAGGCATAAATTGATATTTGTTATATATAATATACAGAACTGGATTTAGACGTGTGGAGGCCCCCCTACCTTTGGGGAAGACATAATTGAAGTCATCCATAAGATTCATAATATAATTAACATACATACACTTTCAAAACATCGTGCACTCTTGTGTCTGTCCATTCCACTCATTTCTGCAAAAAATGAAAGCCTCGGGTTACTCGGGTATTCCATTATAGTGAGAGTAGGCCTAAAAGAGTAATAAAAACAAAATAATAATCAGTACACAACAAATAGTAATTGGTAAAAGTTTATGTACTACAGCGGTATTGGATGCACACTTTTTTTTTTGCTGATCATCTATCGGGTTTTTCTAGTTTCAGGTTTTTTCTATTTTGATAATGGCTTATCAATATGTGGAGGCCCATGGGCAGCTGCCCACTTTGCCCACTCCTAAATCCGGCCCTGATAATATATGGGATGAATTTCACAATTAAACACGTGAAATGAATGAATGATGCAAACCCACAGGGAAAAAGAAAAGAAAAAAATGATTCCAAGGTCTCTCATGTATTCAGAAGTACACCTCATCAGGGAATCGTCATTCCCTGATGGGGTATACTTCTGAATACACAAAAGGCCTTGGAATCATTTTTCTTTTATCCTTTGGGTTTGCTATAGAGATAGATAGAGAGTTACAAGGAAAAGAAGTACCTCAAAAGGCCTTGCGGCCCATACCGAGGAGGTACCAATGGCAACGGGTGCCAGGGAAAATTTTCTACACACTCAAATAGTGTGCAAGATTTGGTCTAACCTTTTCTTGAACTGATCCACAGAGGAAATGTTCACAACTTCCGAAGGTAACCTGTTCCATGTGTCACAGATCTTATACGTAAAGTAATTCCCACACACACTAGTCCTAAACCGTTTCAAATCCAACTTCCAACCATTGTTGCAAGTTGGGTTATCATTTAAACTAAACATACTTCTAAAATCGACATCGTTGAACCCGCGTAAGAGCTTGAAAACCTCGATCAGTTGACCGTGCAGCCTCTGAGTTTCAAGCGAAAACAAGTTCAGGGCGCATAACTGTCGATTGTAACCCATATGCCTAACAGAAGGGATTAACTTTGTGGCCCTCGCCTGCACTCGCTCCAGCCTCTCAATATCTTTCCTGAGGGTGTGTGACCAGAACTGCACAGCATACTCCAGGTGCGGCCAAACAAGGGAATTGTACAGTGAGAGCACAATCTCCTCATTCCGAAACTGAAATTGCCTCCTGATATAACCCAATAGTTTCTGGGCTTTCTTTTCCACCTCTACACACTGTTTCATAAACTTAAGGTCGCTGCTAATTAGCACACCCAAGTCCTTTTCTAAATCAGTCACCTCGATATTACTACCCAACATCGAGTAGTCCGACTTGGGATTGGCGTAGCCAATGTGCATCACTTTGCATTTACGCAAGTTAAATGGCATTTGCCATTTTTTGGACCACTCTCCTATCCTACCGAGGTCCGCACGCAGTTCCTCGATCGCTTCGGGCGTCCCAACATTGGCCCCAAGCTTGGTGTCATCAGCAAATTTGGCGATCCGACTGACGATGCCACCGTTGATATCATTTATGTAAATGATAAACAACAGTGGCCCCAAAATGGAACCCTGAGGAACCCCACAAGTGACCGAGGCCCAACCCGAACTAGCCCCTTTAATTACAATCCTCTGCCGCCTATTCCTCAGCCAGTTTTCAATCCACCTACCTATTTCCCCACCGATACCCAGCGCGCGCACTTTCGCCATTAGCCGGCGGTGAGGTACCTTATCAAAGGCTTTCTGAAAGTCGAGATAAAGTATATCAATCGCCCTACTCTTATCATACTCACTCAACATGACGTGGAAAAACTCGAGCAAGTTGGTGAGACACGACCTATGCCGTCTAAACCCATGTTGGGAGTCCCCAAGCAGCTTGTAGGAATCCAAATGGTCAACGATTCCTATCAGCTATTATCCCTTCTAATAATTTACCTACAACTGAAGTGAGACTAATGGGACGATAGTTCCCTGGACTTTCGTGATCCCCTTTCTTAAAGATAGGGGGTCACGTTGGCTTCCCTCCAGTCACCAGGCACCTGGCCCATCTCCAACGATTTGTTGAAGACTGTAGCCAGGTGGGGAGCCACCTGGTCGTGCACTTCTCGCAACACTCTGGGGAGAAACTGGTCTGGCCCAGGAGCCTTAAACGCGCTCAGTTTGTCTATTCTATCGGCAACAACTGTCACGGTACATCTAACACTATCCAGGCCAGCACCTTCATGCCTCACGCCTGGCTCGGGGATGACGCGGGTATCCTCCCTGGTGAACACTCCCACAAAGTACTCATTAAGCACATTAGCGATGTCCGCATCGGAGGTCCGCAGAATGCCACTTCCATCCTTTAACGGACCTATCATGCTTCTAATGGGCTTTCTACTATTAACATAACTGAAGAATTCCTTAGGGTTCCCCTTGCAGAGGCTTGCCACCCGTAGTTCTTCGTTACGTTTTGCTAGCCTAACCTTCGCCTTCACTTCCCTACACAGTCGGACATACGCTTCAGTGTTCTTGTGGGAACGATTGGCCTTCGCCCTCCTATACGCTACTTTCCTATTTCGGATAGCCGAAGCGATGTCACGATTGAACCACTTAGGCTGCGTTGAAGCAGGGGTGACTGGTTTTGAGGGTATGGCAGCAGACTGCAGCACCATAAACTCATCCCGGAATGCACTCCACACTCCCTCAACATCGCCGCCAACCTCTAACCCCATCTCTCCTACGCTATCCCTGAGGCTAACAAAGTTCACCCACCGGAGATCGAGCTTACTGCCTCTCGAGTTACTACGCTTCACCCGAGGGACGCGCACACAGAACCTAATAAGACCGTGATCACTCCCGCCCAATGATTCGTCAATGGTGAGGCCAGTGACGAGGTTGTCTTCGGTCGTGAATACTAAGTCTAGAACGCTTTTGCCTCGTGTAGGCTCATTGACCCACTGAGTGAGGAAGTTCTCATCAGCAAAGTCAACTAGCCTCCTCCCTTCAGCATCGGCAGTCCTGTTTTCCCACTTTATGCCGCGACAGTTGAAGTCTCCTAAAACTACACACACCCTATCCCCTAGCAGGCTACTGAGTTCGGTGTACAGGGCTGTATCCTCCTCGAGGAGGAGATGCGGAGGTCTGTACACCAAGATTAACCTATAGTTCGTCCCTCCCACGTTCAGATCGATGCCAAGCAGCTCCCGTTCCGACCGGATCTGGCAGTCAACCAGACTCAACGTGTCCCTGACGTATATTAGTACCCCACCCCCCTCCCCACGGGTGCGGTCTTTGCGAAACATTCTATACCCGGGAATTTCAAACTCCCCAACGTAGTCCCTACGATCAGTATGAATCCAGGACTCGGTGATAGCAATGATATCCTGGTATTCTGATGCTAAGAGCGCCCCTAGCTCGCCAAACTTGTTCCTGATCAACCTAGCATTAAAAAGCATTGCACGGAGGGAGCCTCCCCTGTTCTGACTGCCCCCTAGCACGACCCATTTCCCGAACAGCCAGGGCTGTCGGAAGCTGAAGAGCCCCTCACTAACGAGGGGACAAACTCCGCAGGAGTCTGAGTCCCCTCCAATGTGGAAGGAGAGTCACTAGCTGCTGGGGGAGATAGAGATAGAGATAGATAGATAGAGAGATAGAGATATATATTTATATAGATATATGGTTTAAAAGGTGATGAAAATGTTACCATTACGAAACTAGTTTAAGCCAGTTCAAGAGATCAAATCAGATTTCTCTTCACTGCGTTACCTTATACACACCGTGTTGTGTGCTCTATATATATATATATATATATATATAATATATATATATATATATATATATAATATAATATATATATATATATATATATAATTATATATTTTGAAATTTCCCCCTATGGATTTGGACCACCCTAATATATATATTAGTGTGGACCAAAATGGGGGGTAAATTATAAAGTTGAAGAAATCCTTGTTCCACATTAATACCCTTGTTCCTTTGGACCAGATAGACAATTTAGACATGTCAGCAAAATTTTGGTCAAATATGAGAATATTTAGGGGTCCTGAGATTTAATGACTTATAAAAATTTTCCAATGAATAGGCGTGCTTAGAACATCAGTGATCAACTCAACTCTTGAGTTGCAACTTATGAAAAAATTTCTTCTTATTTAAGAAATTTTTGGTGTTAATAGAGTACAAAAACAATCTTAGATCATTATTTCAGAGAAAATTATTAATAAGGAAAACAAAAATTTTGGATAAAATATATTATCCTTAATTGGTCAACTCTAAATTAAAGGCTTTGCCTAATTGGCTTGAACCTTTTAGTTATCCTTTTTATCTCCTAATTTAACTGGTTTATTTTACTATTTCAGAAATTTAATTTTTTAAACTAAAAATGGCTACTCGTTCTAAAACTAAAGTTTGGCTCATTGGCCATTTATATAAAGATATACTTTGTTGCCGCTTACCTACAAAACTGCAAGTTTTGCAAAAATATTTCTTCCATCAAAAAGAGGAAAAATTGGGACGAAGAAGATCCATTAATCTTTGCTTAGATGAAGTGATGACCTACTGGGAGAAAGCCAGGATTCCCACAATGCGTAGAGACAGTGCCATCCGAAAGATTGACTCTTTAATAAGCTGTTATGATAAATTGATGAAAAACAGAAAAAGGCCCGAGGAAAAATGCCGTATTGAAGAAGCTATGTTTAAAGATGAAATTAAGGCTGAAATTCTTGATATTGGTCACTCTAATGCCCTTTTGATGATGTCAAATGAAGCAGACAAGCTTTTCTACTTAAGCCAGCAAGAAGATCCTACACAAAGTAGCATGGGTACAGTAGACCAAATTCTTGCAAAAAGAGAGAGAGAAGAAGGCTTCATCGTGAAGAATTAGAGTGTGAAAGAGCCCTCAAAGAGCAGAAGCGATCTAAAAGATCATTCTTGCCTGCCAATAGAGATGATTTCACATCGTCATCATCATCATCACCATCAACTAATGATGACAACCTTGAAATGAATTTTCAAGGTCCCTCTGAAGAGCAATTTAAAAAGAAAATATTGGCTCCTAAAAAGTCAAAGCCTATTGACAAAAATGTTGTAGCAGCCTATGATAGAATGAATCTTTCCAATCGAGATGCAGCTATGTCTTATGCTGTTGTTGCTCAGTCTTTGGGCCATAATTTGGAAAACATTACAGTGTCAAAATCTACTATGCTTCGAACTCGTCAAAAGTTACGCAAAGAAATAGCAACAGAATATCAAGAGCAAGCATTTTGTCCTGGAGAGCCTTTAGTTCTTCATTGGGATGGAAAAATGCTCCCAGAGATATCAGGTTAAGTTTTTTTGTCTGATTAATTTAGCATATTTATATTTTATCTCTCAGGTGAAAAACTTAATGTGTTATTATCTGGTTGGTTTTAATTAAACATTTTGATAGCTAAATTTCTATTTAATTAGGTTACATTTCACTGTCTGAAGCTAGTTTTCACAATCTACACCATTTTACCTTCAATTTAAAATAAGTTGAGAAGTCGAGTTCAATTAATTTAAAATAAGTCGAGAAGTCGAGTTCAATTAATTAATTTATTTATTTAAAAATCGAGAAGTCGAGTTCAATTAATTAATTTATTTATTTAAAATAAGTCGAGAAGTCGAGTTCAATTAATTAATTTATTTATTTAAAATAAGTCGAGAAGTCGAGTTTTATTTATTTATTTATTTAAAATAAGTCGAGAAGTCGAGTTTTATTTATTTATTTATTTAAAATAAGTCGAGAAGTTGAGTTCAATTAATTTAAAATAAGTCAAGTTCAATTTAAAATAATATATTATATATATTAAAAATAAATATATATAAATTATATATATTAACTTTTTCTTGCAGGCGAAGGAAGAATGGAAAGGATTGCAGTGTTAGTCAGTGGGAATGGTGAAGAGAAATTGCTGGGAATTCCTAAAGTCACTGCTGGCACGGGTATGGAGATGGCTCGTGTTTGCATTTCTCTCCTGCAAGAACATGATATGACCCAGAGAATTATTGGGCTGTCATTTGACACAACAGCATCCAATACTGGAATCCATGCTGGAGCTTGCACTAAAATTGAACAAGAACTTGGAAAAGAGCTTTTATATTTAGCCTGCAGACACCATATTTATGAGATTGTCCTATCTCAAGTCTTCCGGACTTCTATGGGCCATTCCTCTGAACCTGATATTCCAATCTTCAAAAGATTCAAAACTCAATGGGATTTTATGGATCATTCTCAAATCACAACTGCTGTTGATTCCCAAAGCTGCAGAATAATTGAAAGAATTCAAGATTTAAAAAATCAAACAGTCTTAATCATGAAGGAGGCACTCAACTCTAAACAGCCAAGAGATGATTATAAAGAATTTTTTCAACTTGTTCTCTTGTTTTTTGGAGAAGAAACATTTCTAATACTCCCTTGAAGAGACCTGGAGTGTACCATCATGCAAGATGGATGGCAAAAGGAATTTATGCATTTAAGCTTTTTCTTCTCCAAAATCAATTTAAGATGACTAAAAAAGAACTTGATGCAATAACAGAAATTTGTTTATTTGTTGCATTGGTATACGCAAAATCTTGGGCAAAAGCTTCTCAACCAGAGGAAGCCCCAAATGTTGATCTTAAATTTTTGCAAGATCTTGCAATAATGGAGGAAAATTCTTTGATATCAAGTGTTATCAAGCAAGCTCAAAATGCCATTAAACGACATCTGTGGTACCTCTCAGAAACACTTGTTGGATTAAGCTTCTTTGACAAAAGCATATCCCTTGAAGAAAAGGAGCAAATGCGAAATAATATCAAAATGCCTCCAAGAAATAAGGGACTGACGTTTAGAAGCAAAGGTAACCCTAGCTTCTTTTAAAGAAAAAAGGATTTCTGATTTTGTTACTTCAAGGACTAAATCTATCTCTGATGCTCTACATCTCAATTCTCTCTTCACTGAAAATTCTGCATCAACATGGGGAATAGATCCTGAGTACCAAAGAGGCTGTGCTAGAGTTCGTGCCCTTAGAGTGACAAATGACACAGCTGAGCGGGGTGTTGCATTGATTGAAAAATTTAATCAAGCAGTGACCACTAAAGAAGAGGACAAACAATACCTGCTCAAAACAGTTTTCAAGAATCGTAAAGAATTTCCAACAAAAAAAAGCAGAACTTATGAAAATGAGGAAAAACTAATTTTTTCAGCATATATATATATACATACATATACATACATACACAGGGTGTTTGAAAACTTTCTGTACATTGTAATGGGGGATAGGCAACACCAAGACAAACCCTTTTCGTCTATAAGTGTATGTCCGCTGACGTCACCATTCGGCGCGAGAGGGCGCCGCTGCAATTGGCTAAAAGGTGAAGTGGGCTAGACTCGCGCTTGCCGCGGGCATTCTTAAATCGGACGTAGTACGCGTAACATGGAGCGCTTCACGACTGCTGAGATGGCTGACATGCATATGTGTATGGGGCTGCCAATGGAAACGGAAAAGCTGCTGTGAGGTTGTACCGACAGCGCTTCCCAAACAGACGTGTGCCAAACCACTAAACGTTTGCGCATTTGCATCGGCGACTGCGAGAAACTGGAACATTCCATGCAAACATGCATGACACTGGTCGGGAGAGAAACGTGCGCACTCCTGACATGGAAGAAGAAATCCTACGGCGATTTGAGGACAATCCAAGCGCAAGCACGCGAGGTGTTGCACGTATCCTCGGTGTGAACCACGACCTGGTCTGGAGAGAGTTGCACGAGCAGCAGTTACATCCGTTTCATCGTCAGTGTCCAGGCATTACAACCTTGGGATTACCCTCTTCGTGTGGAATTCGCACGCTGGTTTCTGCAGCAGACAGCGGTGCAGCCTAATTTTTCGGCTTATGTGCTGTTCTCAGATGAGGCCAACAATCGCCGTAGGATTTCTTCTTCCATGTCAGGAGTGCGCACGTTTCTCTCCCGACCAGTGTCATGCGTGTTTGCATGGAATGTTCCAGTTTCTCGCAGTCGCCGATGCAAATGCGCAAACGTTTGGTGGTTTGGCACACGTCTGTTTGGGAAGCGTTGTCGTTACAACCTCACAGCAGCTCTTCCGTTTCCATTGGCAGCCCCATACACCATATGCATGTCAGCCATCTCAGCAGTCGTGAAGCGCTCCATGTTACGCGTACTACGTCCGATTTAAGAATGCCCGCGGCAAGCGCGAGTCTAGCCCACTTCATCTTTTAGCCAACTGCAGCGGCGCCCTCGCGCGCCGAATGGTGACGTCGGCGGACATACACTTATAGACGAAAAGGGTTTGTCTTGGTGTTGCCTATCCCCCATTACAATTTGTACAAAGTTTTCAAACACCCTGTGTGTGTATGTATGTATATAATATATATATATATATATATATATATATACACATACACCTTAGCTTCCGCCCGAATTGTTCATTCTGACGAAGGTCAAGCTTTTCACTCCACCTTAGACCTAGTTTAACGTGGAATCCGAACCACGCCCCATCAGCAGCCCAGCGTTTTAACCACTAGGCCACCTAGGGTACCCATTTATCTACCAACCACTTTCTTATTGTGTGGAAGGATGAACAGCTGGGTTTTGCTGCGCGCCGGCTGCCGTCGGGTCTCGAACCCGGGGCCGATGGTTTCGTAGTCAGCGACGCTAACCACTACATATACTGTATATATATCACACACACACACACACAGGGTGTGTATAAGGTAACGCAGTGAAGAGAGAAATCAGATTTGAACTGACTTAAACTAGTTTCGTAACAATGAATATTTTCATCACCTTTTAAACCATACTATCGAATATGCAGTTGTTATAAAGTACACACACTTAATAAATATTACTTCTCCATGTTCACTCACGTTAATATAATTCAAATCGGATTTGTTTTGACACTTGCGTTGCTTTATACACACCCTGTATATTAGAAATTAGTGATGTCTCAAACGCACAACTACAGTCCGATTTCCAATCTAAGTTGTACCAATTTAATAGGAAATTGTAACCATTTTTGCAATTTGTGTGAATAGAGTATACGGCTCCGGGCCAAACCGTCGTCAATCTTAAACAAAACACGTGATTGAAGTAACGCATTTTGCGTATTTTTTAATGTTTTATTTTAGTGACTGATTTTCACATACGTTAAAGGTCTTATCTTATGTTACTAATTATATTTTAGGTTTAATCCTTTCAGGACGACCGGTACAAATTCCTAGCGTTTCAAATGCAGGCATTCATAACCTAAACCTATCAGGTCATCCAATAAGTAATGTCGTTTTTTACGATAGATTAAGTTTAAACTAGTCCTACTCGGTTTAAGCATAAATTTTCCGAAGGTTATATCTAAGAGGAGATCTATCGTGTTTCGCTACATACTTTACAAACCTTGACCAATGAAGACGTGTGTTTTTGCTTTATGAACCCTTCATAAACATGGCGGTATCAGAAGAGCATATCAGGCATATAATGCTTTACGAGTTCAAAAAAGGGAATAGTGCTACTGAAGCAACACGAAACATTTAGGACGTTTATGGCAACGATATTCTGCATGTGAGGAAATATCAAAGATGGTTTCAAAAGTTTAGAATGGTGACTGCTGTTTGACAGATGCAGTACGCTCTGGACGCCCTGCTGAGTTTGATGATGACCCGCTGTTAGCCGCACTTGAAGAAGACTGTTCAACAACTGTCGAAGAATTGGCCCAGAAACTCATTTCATCCCCGTCCACCATCCATCGACATTTGCCACAACTCGGGAAAGTGCTTAAGTTAGGAAAATGGGTGCCACATGAATTGTCGGTCGACAATCTGAGGGTGCGGGTAAACATTAGCGCAGCTCTTCATTCCCGTGAACTCCAAGATCCGTTTTTGCACCGTTTAGTGACTGGTGATGAAAAGTGGATACTGTACCAGAATGTTAAGCGCCGTCGACAGTGGGTTTGTGCCGGAGAACCAGCGACACCACAGCCAAAACCAAATCTTCACCCTCGGAAGGTGTTGCTTAGTGTTTGGTGGTATAAAGGTGGTGTAATACACTTTGAAACCTTACCACACAACCAATCACCGCTCAAGTCTGTCAACAACTGGATCGATTGAACACTGCACTAAAAGAAGAGAGACCTTTGGTTAATCGGAAAGGAATCTTGTTCCACCACGACAACGCGCGTCCTCATACCGCTCGGATCACTTCTGCAAAAATTGAGGAGCTTGGGTGGGAAAAACTTCCACATCCTCCATATTCTCCAGACCTTGCGCCTTCAGATTATCATCTCTTCAGGAGTCTGCAAAACTATCTTGACGAGAAATAGTATACTTCTTTAGATGACCTGCACACCAGTCTTTTTACTTTTTTTGCCTCAAAATCGCCTGAATTTTATAAACATGGCATTGAAAAGCTTGTAGGACGTTGGCAGAGTGTCATTGATTCCGACGGGAAATATATACTAGATTAAAAAGTTTCAGTTGAAATTTTTTTTTTTCCCTTCAAATTCCGATCTAAAAAACGACATTACTTATGGGATGACCTGATACAAAAGTTCCGGCCTTAAAGGGTTAAGTGTAGCAGCGAGACTCGAATTGTGGGGTGGTTTTGACGTTTTATTAGCTCATAGTTTTCATGTATGTTTGCTGAATCACAAGTTCCTGAAAAGATAATTTTCTTCTTATTAATCAACTGTTCATTGATACCTGTTACGAATTTCTACATAAATTCCTCACACTTGTAGAGCTTGTCAAACGTGGGACTACGAAAGGTTAGCCCCTCTCCAGACTTAATTTATCTTGGGGGAAGGCTGCACGCTTGTGTCGAAAGGAACCAAAGCTGTTACTAAAGATCTAAGTAAGTTTATCGTACAAATGTGGGAATAAGGTTTAGATACGCTGACCTATTTTAGGAAATTCAGTGACTCTCTCTGTGTTAACCCGTGTCTACAAACTATCAGAGGTGGGGAGTCGGGAGTCGGGGCTTTTTTGAAGAGTCGGGAGTCGGTAAAAACGACCGACTCCCGACTCTTTGATTCAATTTCTATATGCCAACAATTTACCAGAATACTACTATGCCCTAAATAAATATCTTCCTGAACTAATTCTAGATTCACATTTCCACATTTGATTTATTGTTCTGGTAAATCTTAGCAAATGAATTTCATATTTCTATTTTAGGATACTAGGTACCATATAAAAATTAGCAATATATTAATTATTAATTTAATTAGCCCCTATTAGTAATGAGTCGTGGGCCTAGTAGAAAATCAGCAGTCTTTCAATATTTTAAGCTAAATGAGGATGAAAGTATTTTTATTTGTCAAGTAGAAAAGGATGGTAAAGAGTGTAATGCAAAAATTAGTGCTTACACTGGGAAACATGCTAATGCTCCAACTAGAGCCTCAAACTTGAAACGCCATCTACGGAACAAACATCCCAATATTTATAAGGTTGTAGATCAGCATGATAAGGAAAGAGTCGGGAGTCGGAGTCGGAGTCGGTTTTTAAAAATACCGACTCGGGAGTCGGTTGTTTTTGGCCGACTCCCCATCCCTGCAAACTATAACCCGTGTCTACAAACTAGTTATCAATGTCATTAAGAGAAATCTCCCACATTTGACGAGCAAAATATTTTTAAGTACCGGAGCTAACTCTTGTGTGTGAAATTAGCTTTGTAGATGACCTAATTTATCATAGTCCCAGATTTGACAAGCTCTGTAATTGTAAGGAATTCCCGTAGAAAGTCGTAATGAGTATCAATCGACAGGAAATTTAATAAGGAAAAAGATCTTTCGAAACACTTTTGAAAAATTAAAAGTGAAATAAAAAACAAAAAATTGAAGTATTAAAATGCCCAAACTACCTTACAGGTGGGCCCCGTTGGTGCACTTGAACTTAAGTGATTAAAATCATACATTTAGTATAAGATCAGGTAACATCCGTAGTTCATTTCTCCACGACGTAGGGGTGAGCCCGAGCATTAACAGGGTAAGCGGCCAAATCAACTCAACTCGGCAGTCGGGAGTGAACCAGAGCCTCACCGCTAGGAGTCCGTCACTGTAATCACTGAGCTACACGGCGCTTAGCATAAAATCAACCCTTTGAGCTTCTAAAATACACAAAATTCATTACTTCGTTCACTCGTTTTATGGGTACGTAGATGAGGATTGATGACGTAATTGATCTGGAGTCTAATTTGGATCAATTAATCGGGCAAATACCTCCAAAAATTTGGACCTTCAAAGGCTCTTATAACTCTTTTTAACCGCCTTTCAATGCGCTTTGTTCCCACTAACCCTAAATTCTCTTAATTCAGATTTCAGGATTTTTGTGACGAACTGTTGTCGGAGTCACCTGACGAGAAGACTCTCTACAAGTTGTGGTCAAGTGATGCATCGTCCCTGGAGAATTACTTTTGCAAGTAAGTTCCTCTCTTGAACAGAAATATGTAGGTGGGGATGAGGAGTAGAACCATCCTTTCCTGACCTAAAGACGCGTCTTGACTTGAGCATTTTAGTCCGAACAAACCGAACTAGCAGACATCGCAGAGCAGAATTCGGCTAGTAAGTACGTGTCGCCGAGCCGAGCGCGTCAAACGTTTTCCGTCGCTTGTCGGTAAATAGTGCGTTCTCAAAAGGATTCAGTTGCTCGGTGCGCAGTCAGGACGGGTGTTCGCGCTGTTCCAGCTATTCGGTGTTTTATTTTTTATCATGGAGTGGGACAGAGAAAAATGTTTAACTTAATTCTCTTCGATTTCCTCTTCTTTTTGGCTAAGGAATAAATAATGAAGAAAGTACCTGCTGCCACTGTCAAATCCATATTTACACTGAGCAAAATGGTGGGAATAAGACTAGCACCGGCGAACACGCAGAATACAGCGAGCTTGCGCTCGAACAGCTCGTTCAGTTCGTTCGTGCGCTGTCTGCTCGCTCGGACTGAAATGCTCAAGTTAAGACGCGCCTCAAGAATCAACGTGCGCCTTCAAAACCACTGTATATTATACAGGGTGGTCAAAAAGTCCCTATCTATTTTGTTGAAATACTATATTTTTATCCTAAAATACTAACATAATTAGATGTATATTTATTTATCAAGCTTAGGTCTAAGATTCGACATGAGCTCCACGCAAAGAAGTCTAATGGTGTTAAAATCCGGAGATCGTGCTCCCCAGGGCCCGTTTCCACCATGTCCAATCTAGCAATTTGAGCAGCACGATCTCCGGATTTAACACCGTTAGACTTTACGTGGGGCTTTATAAAGTCTGAGGTTTACAAAACAAGAATTACAGATCCGCAGGATCTGCGAACGCACATTGTCGCGGCATTTGCTAAAATAACTCCAGAGATGCTTGAGAATGTGTTCCGCAATGCATTGGACAGATTTGCGGAGACATTGATCGTGTTCACGTCGAATCTTAGACCTAAGCTTGATAAATAAGTATACATCTAATTGTTACAACATTTTTACCCTAAAGTACTATTATTTCAACGAAGTACAGTTGATAGGGACTTTTGGTCCACTCTGTATACGAGAACATTATTTTGGTGTTCAATTTGGTCAAATTTTCTCAGTACTAAAGGTAATATTCGTCAGCTAGGTTTCGAAGCTTTGTCTTCGTAAATTTTCCTCCTAAGTACTATGCATACATTATCCAAAAACTAATTTTTCATCAAATTGGGATGAGAAGGCGGAACAACCTGGATGTAAAATGAGGCCCTCCAAGGAAGAAGGGGCTAAGCGACAAAAGTAGAAAACGCAGTTAAAGTTGTACCAAATTTGAAAGTGCCAAAACTTTTGGCGAGGTTTGGACGAGATACCTTCCAAAGTTATGGCGGTTTCAAATTGGTAAAAATTTGTGCTGGGTTTTTCACTTTTGTCGCGTAGGTACTTGCTGGGAAGGCTTCAATTACAGAGGGTAGTGAAGAGGAGAAAAGGCAGGCAGTAAAGCGTACGCATCCATTCATACACGCATCATAGTGGTCCTCTTTCAGGCCTTGTCAAAATTTGTATTAGATATTTCATCTGTTGTTATAGTAATGTTTTCGGAAATTTTGCGCAGCACATTACAGTGGTTATTTTTAAATTTTGTCACTTGGTTTTTGGAATTTTAACTTTTCGTAGCCCAAGTTTTTGAGTTTCATATTTCGTAGTTGATGATCAAGAGTAAAGTTGTGTTGGAAAACGAGAGTAGTTTAATCGGTAATACAGCAAATATTTTATAATTAAAAGGGAATTCATTAATAGTTAATATGAATTTAACTAAAGTGTTGAAAAGGGAAATGGTTGACTTGGTTCTGGAGTCATCTTTAGACCGGCCACACGCGGGATTGTCTCGAGTCGCGTGTGATTTTACATTAACAGAATGGGAGTCCCGCGACCCGATTCACGTCGCGGTCGCTGCAGTTTAACCTCCGTAATATCGAAGGTCATATGACAAGATCTAGTTTTTTTTGGGATCCGAGCAGTCGACTCCACCATAGAGGAACCCCAATATTTGAAGTCTGAACCGAGACTTTGTCCCTACGATTTTTAGATTAACGTTCTGACAGTGCATCGATAGGCTGCTTCGGTGCGGGTTTCTAGTAATAACTATCCTTTATCAGACTAAGGAGATGTTGGTTTAGAAGCAGTGACCTTGGCAAATATATCTCGATGCAAACTCCTTACAGACAGAAGAGATAATTTTGACTTTTTTTGTTTTACCCCAGAGGCGAAGGACTCTTCAAATCCTGCATACAGGGCGAAGACTTCGGGCCGTGGCCTGGAGATGATTATGATGACTATGACGATATGGACTTTGATTATATTCACGATGAATTCTGATTTTCGTCAAATGAAGATCAGAGATTGCTCTTACGGAGAACAGACTTTCACAATGGTTTTCGTTTGTGGACGCACAGTTTAGACGTAGTTTGTGCCGTTTACGCGAAAGCAAATCTCAACACGATAGAGGCTCCTGAGACTGCTGCAGGAGACCTACCGCCGCAATATAGAGGAAATTTTACACAATTTTAGATTGGGTTACTTCAATGTACCCTTATTGGGCGTGTTTATTCGTTTGGAGGGATGTGTATCTTGTCATTGGTTCATTCAATTTTGGGTTTCAGGTCAAGGATTTTCACGTGAAACTAGAAAGCTGTTGATGCTGTGGACAGGGTATTCCCTTAATTTATTCTTATTTTTCTCTTTGGAAGCAGTCTTTCAAGGAGGCAGGACTCCTCATTTCAACTTGCTATAAATAAATCTTCACTCACATTTACGCTTAGGATTTACTTACGTACAACAGGAGGCATTTCTTAAACTCGAATGACTTGGGTTTTTTTTTTTGTGTACTTTGACGGTATTTTATTCAAGAATGAAAATAATGCACAAAATGTTTATATTAAAAAAAGTGTGTGTGTGTGTATATATATATATGTATATATAAATATGATGCACACAGTGCATGGAACAAGGAACTCTTCTGGGATAATTAAATCCACTATAGTCCGAATAAGTAATGGTAAATGACAAATACCAAATACCATAGTTCTTCTTTTTCATGATGCTAGTTCATTCCCATCTTGAAACGGACATGTTATGTGCCTTGGAAAGTGGACGCTCGATTCTGCCAGTTGAGGTTTAAGTTTTGGTTTTTGGCTAAAAATATAAGTTATCCCTTTTTCTTTGATGTATTCAATCTGACGTGAAGGCAGCGAGTCTTTTGCTTATATTGAGGTTCTAAATGTAGCAGGGCTAGGCTGCTTTAAACCCTAGATCCATGTCCCAAAGCTGGATCTTGTCTGCTTTGCAGATAGCTGGTGAGGGAAGCTATATTTATGGGACCTCTTTGCGAGTGACCCGTTGCCTACGTCGGGCTAGCATCATGAAAAAGAAAAACTGGTATTTGTCATTTACCATTACTTATTCGGACTATAGTGGATTTAATTATCCCAGAAAAGTTCCTTGTTCCATGCACTGTCTGTGTGTATCAGAAACTCAGGGGACCATTCTGAGTTCATTCCCATGTGTGTGTGTGTGTGTATATAATATATATAGGGTCGGCAAAAAAAAGGGATACCTTTTAAATCCTTCATATCTGGGCAAGTACGTTACATAGAACCATGAAATTTTATTTTATGGTTTGTAAGTTAATAATTAAAGCTATTTTAATTAACGTAAGCCAACTGCAGGAGGTTTGGACAACTCTAGAAAAGGAGATATCAAAAGAATAGCAGTATTGAACGTGGCCACCAAACAGTCCTGATTTAAATCTTGTTGATTACAACCTTTGGGAAAATTTGTCAATTTATCGGGTCAAAGTAAGCAATGTCGCTCATTGAGATGAGCTACAAGAACAAATCAAAGCCATAAACGAGTTCTGTCCTAGACTGGAAAAGGTTGTAGTAAACTTATCGAGCAGTTTTAACATCAAGAGCAATGTTCAATAAATCCTTAATTTTCCTCAAAATCTGACCATAACTTTGGATTTCACAGCCGGAGTTCGTTTCCCCCCCCACCCCCTTTTTTTTTTGTCGACTCGATATATGTCCTATAAGTTCGGTCTCGAGGAAAATTTGTTCTAAATAAAATTTACAAAAGATACATTAGAACTAAAACAAACGTTCAAATTGGTCTTGTTTTGTCTCTTTTCTGCTGCAGATATAACACGCAATAATACGGAAGCGAATTACTCGTTAGTAGCTCGCTTCGGTATTAGCCATTGCGTGTTCTACCTGCAGCAGAAAAAAAATCCAGAAACAAGGGATCAATTTGAACATTTGTTATAATGTATTAATTTTAAAGTAAATATTTCTACGATACCGGACTTAGGGAACACCGTGTATTCAAAATCTACCTTCAACTGTTTAACCTGTGGATGAGGCATTTATCACTCGTAATAAGGAAATTTAAGGTATCCATTTTCTATAGCTTGCTACAATGCGATATATTTAGTAGTTCGTAAGAAATTATTTTTGTAATTAGTCATTAATATTACCGTGTTTACTATCTCCAAGGAGAAACCCTACGAGTTCGGCCATTTAAAGTTAATACATCTCACTTTGTATCAAAGCTTTAACCAGAATTTCAAATTTAAATCATCACATGGATGTTTCAGACTGATAATAAATTACTTATTTGCCTAGGCTTTTCTTAATGGGATGGGCACAAGGCTTTAATTAGTAGCGAGGGATCATTCCCGGGAATAATTTAGTACTTCAACCTTGTTGAGTCGGTATTATCTTTCGTAACGAGGTTGAGGATACATATCCAATGGTGCGTCAGGCAGTACCAACATCACAAACCGGTTCTTTTTTTTCTTAGAAAGTGTGTGACTCGAATTTTTAGCACCAAATTCTAACGCGTTACGTGACTCGGACCTTACCGAAAATGGACCTGGATTATTGAAACGAAGGTGGTATACTACCACAAACGAAGTACTTTAACCATTTCATGCCCGAATTATGTTTAAGGTTAACTATCGTACTCTTATGGTATTCTCCATAAAGGTTAAAATCTCTTAAAATTACAACCCTGGGCATGAAAGGGTTCGTTTTCCACACTCGATATTTCTGCTAAGAAAAATTGCTCAGTTCAGCGAACTGATAAAATTTCATTCCAACCCTTTAAAAAACGAAATAAGGGGGCTGGGGATAGTAAATAAACAACAAATTTTTATTCATTTAAAAACCTAATACAATACTTACGATTAAAAACACAAAAACGAGTTACAATATAAAAAAGTTCGAAGATTACTCTCGTGCGAACAACGATGGTAATACTAAAAAGTTCGCACCGTCGCGGGCGAATGTTGCGTGGTCTATCCCTGCAATTTCACTGGGAACTTAATGCATATCACATCCAAACCACGTTCGTCCTTGATTTCCCACTGCACAGTTAGTCGAATCTAGGAGAAGCGAAGAAAAAAAAAAAATTACCATCTATTGCAGGATTTCTTTTATGCTATGGGGGAAGTACATACATATACACACAAGAATGTCAACTTGTGCGTGTGCGACCATACAATTTCGACATCACGTTGACAAGGTCAGCATGAGATGTCAATTTTGCATTATGAACACGCTAGAATTTTCAAGGTTCAACTCTCTCGACCTCATTTCACTCGTTAATTTTTTTTTTGTGGCCTTTTAAGAGTACTTTCTAATGTTCAGTCAAACTTAGTGTCGCTTCGTAAGCGTTTGTAAGGAAGGCCATTTGTAAAGTTTGCCTGACAAACACTTCGGTTGAAATTAACTTTACTGAACTGCTAAGGTCAAATAAAATAGTCTGGCGGTAACCTGGCCATTAATTAAACTTCAATTTTGGCTGTACTTACGGATGGGTATTGCTTCTTGACGGGTAAGGCTGCTGTGTAGATAACTTCAATATTGGGTTGGAGCGGACAATGCAAACCAGAATTAACGCAAGCGTTGTCATTAGGTAATGGAAACGGAATGGGTATTTTGTAAATGATTCCGTGTACTACGGCGGTTAAGTTTTGGGCGGGATAATCTGGGAAAGAAAAAAAAATTGAAAACCAATTTTAACAAGTTTGAACATGTTTCATTTCACTGTAGAGTGTTTCCCAACTGGGGGCCACAGGAAAATGTTATTTTCTAAAATAGAGTTAAATCTGCATATTACCTACTGAAAATAATGCTTAGGGGGGCCACAGGAAAAAATAAGGTTCCTAAGGGGAACATAAGCCAAAACCGGTTGGGAACCACTGCCTGAGTGTAGACGATCAGAAATGTGCGTCAATCATTTGTCTACTTTTCAGGACAGAAACCTGTTAACTTTTATCCAAATTCCTAAACTAGAGACCTAAACAGATTGTCTTCAAAGTAAACATTCATCCCTCTGTTGTAGTGCTTTTACCTACATTTTTTACAAGTAATTTTTTTCTGGATTCGCTCGTTGCATAATCATTCACTTTACTCCTTCAGGCGTCATCCACCTCACGATTTTGTGTTATTCAACTTTTAACCTTAACTTGTATACCCGCGTCAATGACCTCGCTGTTGCGACGCCAGAAATATTACTTTAGTCAATCGAGTGTCGAGGAAAATAGGACGTTTCAACGAAGTTACAATACGTCCTCTAATGAAGAAATTGTCGAGTACCTGCAAAATTCTTCGTAGTCTCCGTGAGATGTTATTTTAAATCCTGTCACTCTTTTTATGCATCTTGTTAGTTTGACCACTCACGAAAGATTTTTTTTTTAAAAGTATCAACCAACAGAAACACGCAGTATACACACACACACACACACACACATACTCCTAATGCTTTTTAAAATCAGTTTGTTATTGATACTCGGCATTCATAAAGGAACAAAAACCCAGATAACACTTACTTGGGGTGAACGGTAACGTCATGTCAGCGTTCTGGCCCTTCTTAAAGATGCACACTCTTCTTTGGGGTGTACACCCAGTAATCGAAATCTTACTGACATCCACGTTTCCAGTACTTTCTGCGCAGAATTCACAAACGTTAATCAGTTTGGTGAGGACAAAAAAATGTTAATTTAATTGCTGCTGTTATTGGTTACTCTCCTCCGTAACAGCGAAGGTAGTGTGCCGGAGAGGACCTACAGCTTCACGTGGAGTTCGAACCACGGGTCGCTCCATGTGAACGCAGAAAGGTGGGTTCACCCATCCAACGTCGTTCAACCTCGCTGACCTAATGCGGTGCTGTCACGTCATGACGTAGCTCTAATTTAATGTAGTGGCCTATATGCAGGACAGAAGGAAACCCAACTTGAAGTCGCACGACTCTTCTATATACGAAACTATCTCTATGGTGACAAAGATACGATACCCAAAATGTGAAGACGGTACAGGGCAAGCGCTTCACAACTGGAGGGTATCTGTAAATATCCTCGATGCAAGTCCCAAATATGAGGGATAAAAAGGGCCCTGCAGAGCCTCTAAACTTTTTTTTTTTTTTTTTTTGCCCCCAATGCCTGAAGGATGCGCATGAATGACCTGTCTGAAACCAGGCGGGGGGGGGAGCAAAAGTTATGCTTGGGTTCTGTCTCGATGATAGACTACGTATATCAATTCTTACTTCCTTCAATAAACAAAACTTGGAAAAAAAGTTTTACAACCCCACCCTAACTGTCAACACCACATTCCGCGAGCAGCCTGACATCTACCAAAATGTGGGCCTCAGACAAACATTAAAAGAAAACCCCGAGATTCAGTACCACATTGAAATGAACGTTGTCACAGCAAGAGGACGTTGCACCAAACTTATCAAACAGCAACGCCAAAACCTGAGCGAACGTCCGAACTGAAAGTAAATTCCATTTCGTTCACGATGACTTTGCAAAAAAATAGAATGAGGAAATGAATTTTAAGTCGATGACAATACCGACTGTTTACGGTTAAAAATATAAACTACTTAGCGTCTAAACAACG
Source organism: Bathynomus jamesi (assembly GCA_023014485.1). Taxonomy (NCBI): domain Eukaryota; kingdom Metazoa; phylum Arthropoda; class Malacostraca; order Isopoda; family Cirolanidae; genus Bathynomus; species Bathynomus jamesi. The sequence goes on from JAJOZX010001175.1 coordinate 416,660, forward strand.
ATAAAAACTAATGATACTTAGATGCGATAAAATCAGTACGGAAATTTTTTTTTTTTTTTTACTCAAATGTGGTGACCATTATTAAAATACGAGAACTCGCTCAAGTGCACTTGGATGACTGACAGATGAGTAAATAAAGTTTGAATTGGATGACTGAAGTTAGGAGGTGGGGGGAGTAAGTTCACTATTTTTAAGGAGAGTGAAATTTTATTAATGAAAAAATGATCTATAAAGGGGAGAAATGTTTGTTTACTCTGAGCCAAAGTTAAAACCGTAATGACCAAATTAAAATAAAATAGTCCTGGGTTCCTTCCAGTTACTAAGTGCTATTTTAGTAGATAAATTCTACTAAAATACTATAATAAGTACAATCTAAGCAGTTAAAAAGATTATAGTAGTGTATATACGTGCTCGTTGCTACACATATATACAAACACAAAAGATAAGTTCATATATATGTTAGTGATACGAGTGGTAACCACCAGGTGGACTGATCATTGTCTCACGAGTAGTAATCTAAAGGAACGAATTGCTAAGAGTTCATATTCTGCATGATTTCCTCCTTTCTGATCATAGACCATTAGAACAATTAATTTTAATAATTTATGCGCAACACGACTTACAAGAACTCAATAGGTAAGAATAATCGTGTCGATTGGTTTAATGTTAATATGCAACAGAATAGAATACAAAGACAGAGCAGGTCACCTCTTTAATAATTTCGAAATTTTGCATCTTGCCTGTAGTAATCCTTGCTCAAATGATTCTCACTGTAAACTCATAGATAGGTATTATAGTAAGATAATATCCCTGTTAAGAGAAGCAGGAAGCCCCCTGATTAAATCTTACAACTATCATACTAAGATTATTCATGGATGGAATGATTTTATTAACCATCTGTGGCGGATCCAGGGGAGGGGGGCGATCGACCCCCCCCTAAACCAGAACCACTAAACCCCGCTTCCAAAGCTGACTGAACATATAAGTTATTTTACAAATTACACTAAAAGCATGTAATATACCCTTTTGTTTCATTTCATAGTTCAACGGTTTGCTGAACAGCAACCCCGACGAATAGCGCTCGTCGATCCAGTCTGAGAGTCGGGAGATTAACATATCTCGGTCGACACAAAACTTTGTCAAGAAATAAGGGGTGGCATGCAACTATTCCCCGCCCCGCTGCACAGATGAAACTAGGAGGTACAAAAAAAAAAAACTGATTGTTGCATCTTGTAGAATTAAATTGTCTAAAAGATGCAACAATCGGTTTTTTGTACCTCCATTAGTTTCATTTGCGCAGGAAGGGGGGGGGAATCATTGTTTGCCACCGTGTACAACAACTTCAATTATATTAATGAACAAATCTAGAATGATAAAGTATGATTAAAGAAATTGAGGTTTTGATAGTGAAATTTTCTGAGTTTTTTTTTTAAGACTTACCACGAATTTTGTCTTTCCTTGTATAATTTTCTTGCAAATCAGTACATAACTTAGATGTAAAAGCTAATAAACTGGAACAAACACCCGGCAAATTGCTTAAAAACGCGTTTCTGAGAGCCTTAATTTTCAAAATTTTCCGAGGGAGTATGCCCCGAACCCCGCTAAAAGCTTTTGGCTCTCGTACCGAACCCCCCTCCTCCCGGATCTGCCCCAGCTCCTGAAGAGGGAATCGAAAGACGCCTAGCCTACGATTTGTGAAGCTTTCATGATAGACCCGGATTAGGACCAGTATACATGAATGTGTAGAAATAGGGTTCAGTATAAGGCGGCCATGCGGTGTAAGCATGAAGAAGAATAATCTATTCGAGCATCAAAAGCCTGTCAAGCTCACATAAATAACTAACAAATTTTGAAAATTTGTTAAGAATCAAACGGGTGTCAAAAGTGTCCTCCCTCAGACAATCGATGGGGGGGGGGGGATTGCAAAGCTGTGGAAAAACCACTACTATAACATTCTTAACAGTGTGAGTACGAATAATCTTAAGATAGATTGCAGCAAAACGTCTGTCTGAGGGACAAGGTAAAACATTAGGTCATCCCATAAGTAATGTCGTTTTTTACGATAGATTAAGTTTAGATTAGTCCTACTCTGTTTAAGCATAAATTTCCCGAACGTTATATCTAAGAGGAGATCTATCGTGTTTCGCTACATACTTTACAGACCTTGACCAGTGAAGACGTGTGTTTAGCTTTGTGAACCCCTCATAAACATGGCGGTATCAGAAGAGCATATCAGGCATATAATGCTTTACGAGTTCAAAAAAGGGAGTGCTACTGAAGCAACGCGAAACATTCAGGACGTTTATGGCAACGATATTCTGCATGTGAAGAAATGTCAAAGATGGTTTCAAAAGTTTAGGAATGGTGACTGCTGTTTGACAGATGCAGCACGCTCTGGACGCCCTGCTGAATTTGATGATGACCCGCTGTTAGCCGCACTTGAAGAAGACTGTTCAACAACTGTCAAAGAATTGGCCCAGAAACTCAATTCATCCCCGTCCGCCATCCATCGACATTTGCAACAACTCGGGAAAGTGCCTAAGTTAGGAAAATGGGTGCCACATGAATTGTCGGTCGACAACCTGAGGGTGCGGGTAAACATTAGAACAGCTCTTCATTCCTGCGAACTCCAAGATCCGTTTTTGCAGAGTTTAGTGACTGGTGATGAAAAGTGGATACTGAACCAGAATGTTAAGCGCCGTCGACAGTGGGTTTGTACCGGAGAACCAGCGACACCACAGCCAAAACCAAATCTTAACCCTCGGAAGGTGTTGCTTAGTGTTTGGTGGGATAAAGGTGGTGTAATACACTGAAACCTTACCACACAACCAAACAATCACCGCTCAAGTCTACTGTCAACAACTGGATCGATTGAACACTGCACTAAAAGAAAAGAGACCACCTTTGGTTAATCGGAAGGGAATCGTGTTCCACCACGACAACGCGCGTCCTCATACCGCTCGGATCACTTCTGCAAAAATTGAGGAGCTTGGGTGGGAAAAACTTCCACATCCTCCAGACCTTGCGCCTTCAGATTATCATCTCTTCAGGAGTCTGCAAAACTATCTTGACGAGAAATAGTATACTTCTTTAGATGACCTGCACACCAGTCTTTGTACGTTTTTTGCCTCAAAACCGCCTGAATTTTATAAACATGGCATTGAAAAGCTTGTAGGACGTTGGCAGAGTGTCATTGATTCCGATGGGAAATATATACTAGATTAAGAAGTTTCAGTTGAATTTTTTTTTTGTCCTTCAAATTCCGATCTAAAAAACGACATTACTTATGGGATGACCTGATACTTTGATATCAGTTCCTGAAGTAAAGAGGTTAATTAAAGTTAAAGACTGGTTCTGCGTCAGGGGTAGATGATCTATCGAATGCTATATCCCTGCAGAGTTCATGAGGGTATATATCTTGCCCCTGGTCAAAAATAAGCATGGGGACATTCTGTCCCGCAATTATTACAGGCCTATTGCTGTTGCTTCCTGCTTCTCGAAACTACTAGGAAAACGTTACTCCGATTAAATGATTACCTATGGACATCATCTAATCAGTTTGGTTTTCAAAGGTCCCACTCAACTGACCTATGTATCTATGTACTTAAAGAAAAAATTTCTAAATATACTGACAGTAACAACTATTTATAGCAGTTTCCAAGATATAAGTAAGGCATATGATAGAGTGAACCACAATATTTTATTTTTAAAAAAAAAGACAGGAAGGTTCCCATGTACATATTAAATTTATTGAAATTTTGGTATTCCCACCAATCTTTTACCATTACGTGTGGCAATGTACTAGAATGTTTTGGCTCCTCTTGCGGGGTGAGACATGGCTCCTTGCTCTCCTATGCTGTTTAATGTGTATATTGACGGATTAATTGGTTCACTTAATGAGGCAACAGTGGGATGTTGGTATAGATAATAAGGATAAATAACTTAGTTTATGCCGATGATATGGAGTTAAGTCCCTCTGTTAAAGGTTTGGATCGGTTACTAAAACTCTTTAATGTTACAAAAACTAAAGTTATGCAATTTCATCCTAAAAGCTGTAATCAGCCAGCTGATATAAGGTTTAAAATGAAAGGTGAAGTAATTGAGGAAGTACAAGAGTAAGTATTTGGGTCAAACCATCACCATCTCCTTGAGTGATAAACTCAGTTTTAAGAATCTCGAAGCCTTTGTGCTAAGCCGAATATGACTATAAAGCACTTCCAGTTCTGTACAAGTAAAGCTAAAGAGAAGTATGAAAATAAAAACCCATCCCTTACGGAGTCGTGGGAACGTGTTCGAACCTAAGTGTGAATTTCTTAAATGTCTCTGGATTGTTTCCTTACTCGCTTTTAGTAAATGTAATAATGGAAGTAATAAATGTGGAAATAAATATAAATGCAACAGATGTAATAATAAAGGTAATATTATAAATTTAATAATTAGGGTAAAGGTAATAATAATAATGTTAAGATGTAAATGCAATAATAAATGCAGTAATTGTCAAAATATTAGAATCTGTATGTATAGAACAAGTTTTAATTTGTGGGAATGTACTTATAAGCGGACCCTGTAATAAAATGCCCTTCCGGTGTCGGGAGAACGGTATCTAACCTAGGTGCGAATTTCTCAATGGTCTCTGGATTGTTTCCTAATCGCCTTTTTCATTCGTTTTTCGGTTTATAAGTTCTGTATAATTAAGAACAATGTAATAACCAATGTAATAATAAATTTATAATTTCTGTAATAAATAATTATGCAATATTAAATGTAATAAATTTAATAATAAATGTAATAATTATGTAAAAAATAAAAAAAATAATAGAATATGTTTAAAACAGGAAGATAGTTTTAAATTTGTGCGAATGTACTTAATGAAAATGCTCTTCCGGTGTCGGGAGAATGGGATCTAACCTAGGTGCGAATTTCTTAACGGTCGGTCCCTGGACTGTTTTTCCCCTCTTGTTTTGGTTCATTCGTTTTTCTGTATCCACCCGAGGATGCCAGTGGGCGTCGAAACTGTTTTGGAAATAAACTCTGTCTATTAGAGTGGGTTTTTATTTTCATATTTTGACCTTCACGTAGAAAAAAGTGAAGTTTTTTGCACTTAAAGCTAAAGAGACTTATACTTTCTGCAGTTTAATATATACGGACAGCAACTCGGGGTGAATTGTAAGAAAGGTTCTGACAGAACCCTAAATTTGCTGTAGAACAGTCTTTTAGACTTGCATAAATTACCCCCAAGATACTCAGCTTCGCAAATGTTTGCTACCCGCAATGTCCTGAGCTTCCCGGAGGTAACAAGACGTGCTCAACACATTCCAATGCAAAGAATTAAAAAATCAACCAACCCGATTACACCGGTCTGCATGAAAATCGATTTCTTTATTTTGAGTTGTGATTCTGAGGATGTACCCAGAGTCCAGACATATTTTGTTATATTTGTAGTCGGTATGTTGTTGTAAAACAAAGGACAAATGTAACGACCTTCATTAAGAGAGCTTATCATGCTTATTTTAGAATTAAATTAGGAGATCAAGACAAAAGTTGGGCTCCACACAAGGTTTGTCTAACGTGTGTTGCGGCACTAAGGAATTGGAGCAAAGGTAAAAAGAAAAGTTTGCCATTTGGGATCCCTATGGTATGGCGCGAGCCTAGAAACCATACCGACGACTGCTACTTCTGTTCTTGCAATGTTAAAGGTTATAATGCAAAGAATAAAGAGAGCCTTCAATACCCAAGTCTTCCATCTGCAATAACGCCGGTACCCCATGGTCCAGAAGTTCCTATTCCCCGCCCACCCGAGTCTCTGGATCAATACAATTCAGATTCTGATTCAGCTCCAAATCCAGACAATGATGATGTTTATGAACAGCCAACAGCTGACCGAGATCCTCCTAAACCATTAACCCAAGCCGAACTAAATGACTTAGTCAGGGATTTGAATCTGCCTAAGGACTGCAGAACTTTTGGGGTCTAGATTGCAGGAGAACAATTTATTGGCATCCGACACATACTTCGCTTGGTACAGAAATCGTGAGAAAGATTTCGTGCCTTTTTTCGAAGATGGTCCCTTGGTATTTCGCAAGGACATCACAGGATTAGTGTGCAAGCTAGGAATCGAATACCAAACCAGTGACTGGAGGTTGTTTATAGATTCTGGAGGTTGTTTATAGATTCCTCTAAAACCAGTCTAAAAGGAGTGTTACTGCACAACGGTAACAAATATGCATCAATCCCAGTGGCCCATTCTACTCATTTAAGAGAGACCTATGATAACATGAAACTGCTTCTGGAAAAAATTCAGTATCAAAATCACAGATGGATATTGTGTGGGGATCTCAAAGTCTTTTGCATGTTACTTGGGCAGCAATTAGGATACACTAAGATGCCATGTTTCATCTGCGAATGGGATAGTCGAGCACGTGACCAGCACTGGAAGAGGAAAACTTGGCCTCCTAGAGAGAACCTTACCCCAGGATCAAAGAACATTTTACATGAACATCTAGTTGAATAAAATAAAATCCTCCTACCACCCTTGCACATTAAGTTAGGCTTGATGAAGCAGTATGTATGTCAAAGCATTGAATAGAGAAGGTGAGTGTTTCAAGTACATTTGTTCAAAATATCCAAAGATTAGCTACGAGAAAATAAAGGAAGGTGTTTTTATAGGTCCTCAGATTAGAAAGTTATTGACAGACGATCATTTCCTGAACACAATGACCAATAAAGAAAAAGAAGCATGGCTTGGTTTCAAAGATGTTGAAAACTTCTTGGGAAACTACAAAAGCCAAAATTATGAGAGAGTGGTGGAAAATATGCTTAAAAAGTTTTGCGCCTTAGGCTGCGACATGAGCCTGAAAATTCACTTCTTATTTTCGCATCTTGACCGTTTTCCCGAAAATATCGGAGATGTCAGTGAGGAGCAAGGGGAACGATTTCACCAGAACATCAAAACCATGGAAAGATGATATCAAGGAAGATGGCATACAAATATGATGGCGGATTACTGCTGGTGTCTGCAACGAGATCAGCCTAACGCACAGCATAAGAAAACATCAAAGAAGCACCGGTTTAGTCGTCATTAGTCAGATCTACCTTCGTAGTCTTAAGTCTTTGGAATAAGTCCTGAAATGTTTGCAAGTAAAGAAGGTAAATATATTTTTTCTTTGTTATTTTTTTATTCTTTCATAAACAAGCAATATGCTTGTCCAAGAGCTAGGAACTATTTAATTCTGCTTTAATTAGGTTTTACTCTATCACCTAAAGATTTCGTGCTACAAGGGTGCTCATCTGTCCCCAAATGTTAACCACCCATTGATGGGAGGGGAGAGTATTTTGCTGGGAACGACTGGTTGTTATATATATATATATATATTTACCCTACATTATTATGTAAGCGTTACTGTAGTCTATAACAAAATTTATGGTTTAGCATGTGCAATCCAATGTTGGTCTCGATAAGATGGTTCACATTTGGGGATAAATGGGGAATTTATGACACCCTGTAGTAAGAAAACCATACGTGATAGGGAAAAACTAACTATATTTTTGAGATCAGCGCACTCAAATTATATAGAATCACCAACTAGTTTGTAAAAATCGATCGACAAGTTTTCAAATGTGTACTGGTGTTATCCACGAGTCCTGCCGTTTATCCTCCAAGCCAGTGGTTCCCAAGCTGTGTTCCGCGACACGTTTTCTAATCGGTCTAATCAGGTATTAATATTAAGGTCTAATTAAGGTCCTAATATTTATACAATTTTACCTTGTGGCTTTTTGTTAAATATTTTATATTCTTATTCTGACTTGAAATGGCACCATCATGGATTTGGGATCACTAAATATTTTTCGCTAAAATTAGTCTGCTGAGTATATGTAAAGAAATTTCCAACAACTCTGCTGCACTAAACAAGCCCATAAATCACATTAAGGTACGCCAGTAAGGTATATAAGTTTTGTTGCTCATTACATATTTTACAGCTCTACAGTAAATCTAATGTAGTATATGAGTTGGGGTTCCGCGAAATAAAAACAAGTCTGTAAGGGTTCCGACAGTTAGTAAAGTTTGGGAACCACTGCAGTCTAAGCCATTGTGCTTCCTGAAGTGGTGAATTGTTCACAATAAAAGTTTTGTCAGGGTGAATGAAGTAATAAGGGTGAATGAGCTAAACTAGACTGAATTATTATAATTTTTGCTCAGGTTTGAAACTGGTAACTGCCTGACTGTGTAAATATAGACTAGTTGGCAGCTATGCAGACTTGCTTATTGCCAGAGATAGTGAGTTATTAAATGTTATCTAATTATAAAATAGAACTGGTAATTCGTGATAGTGTTAAGCTATGTTATGCTGTTAATGAGAAATAGCGATACATTTGTAAGAGTTTCAAGTAGTAATTTAGCTTAACTATTTACTTTCCAGATATTTGACAAAGCATTTCAAAAAGTTTATAATTAAATTATGGAAAACTGATGAGTGGGTAGTTGGGAGGTAACGAAAATGGTTCACTGAGTAAGTAGGTAGTTAACCTAACAATTATTAAATTCCTTTTATGTCAATAACTGGGTGGATGAAACCAATTGGTTGCTCACCAGAGTTATTCTCCACACTAGTATTTATATACTGTGTGACAAGAGCGTGCTCGGTAATAGATATACATTACCGATCAACCAACCGAGGAAAAAACCAACACGACGCTGGTGGAAAAAGACCCGCGAAAAGGAGAACAAAGGAGAACGAAAACGAGGAACGGGGCGAGAGGACGGAACTGGAGAAGGGACAAGGGACAAGAACAGACAACGAAAAAGATCCCCACCAGCAAGTACGCTCTTAACAATTAAACAAGACGGGAAAAGGGACTCTCTAATAACTAGCAGTAAGTGACTAATTGTGTTTTTAACCCAGTTTAGGTAGATTCATTAAATTAAGCTGGGTCAGACAACTTAGGCCTACATTGTGGCCTAAGACCCAGCATCAACTCATAGCTTAACAAAGGTAAAGGTAGATTGCCCTAACCTAGTTTGGTGAGGAATCCTACTGTGGACCTCAATTTATCTGCCCGCTCTGGACCATTTCCGGAATCTCTAGGCTGACCCCTCTAGGCTAGACTTGATCTACTCTATAGTTAGACTGGAGAAATAAGGGGTGGGTTAATTGTGGACCAATTCATACAGAGCATTTTTCACAAAATAAAGCATAAACTGAGGCAGAAATGATATATTAGTAGGCCAAAGATATTAATGAAGCGAATAAAGAAAATAGGTATTATTAAGGTTTATATATATATATAAGCACACCGGACAAAAAATTAGTCACCCCTAATAGCACCGATAGTAGGAAGTTCAAGGTCACACAGAGGGCGCTGATGTAGCATTGGTAAGTGACAAGTAGCGGTGATGTAGCACACAGGATCAGATCTGTTTCGTGAGGTGGTGAAGAACAAAGTGTGTGTTGGATATACAGTAGTCTGCAAAATGGGTCGTGAGGCAGACGTTATTCAGTGGCAAAAAGGAGCCATCGTGTTTGGCAGAGCCCACGGACACAAAATGTCTGAAGTAGCCCAATTTGTTGGTGTCAACGCGTACTGTCCAGCGAGTTTACAAAGAGTGGTGTAGTTCGCAATCAACTGACAATCGACGGCGTAACTGTGGCCGGAAAACAATTCTCGACAATAGGGGCCGCCGCCATGTTTCTCGTCTAGTAACTGCAAATCGTTTTCAAACCAGAGAACAATTGCTCCAAGAAACCAATGAGGTTCTCCAGCGACCAATTTCCGAACGGACATTGCGACGAGAACTGCATGCGATGGACATCTGGAGCAGGGTACCACGGAAGAGGCCGCTGTTAACAGCAAGTCACAAATTGGCACGTTATAAATGGGCTCAGAGGCACAAAAACTGGACTGCGGCAGATTGGAAACGTGTAATTTGGTCCGATGAGTCCCGTTTTTGTTTGTTCTCCAATGATGGGAGGCGACGAGTACATCGCAGGTCCAATGAAGCCTTTAATCCTGAATGTGTCGAAGGTGTTGTTCAGGCTGGAAACAGAAAGTGAAGCGCAGGAATAGACACCCACGGACTCTGGCGGTACTTCGGGACCGGCTGATGAACGAGCAAATCGATGTTCAGTACATGCACAACCTCGTAGAGTCTGCCTCGCCGGATTCGTGCGGTTATCAAGGCCAGAGGCGCCGTCACACGTTATTAGGTACATTCTGAGAGGGGTGACTAATTTTTTGTCCGGTGTGCTTATATATATATATATATAAAACCGATTCAGTCAATGATAATAAGCATCAGATTTGGAGTAATAAAGATTGCTTATAAGGTAAGTAAAATGTAAGAATTGAATGATTTTGGAAAAAATTGTATTTGCTACTTTAAAATCCAAATGTTTGAGAGATTCAGACTTTTCAATATGGTGATGCTGGTTTAATGTGCACTACTTTAACCCTTTGACGACCAGTATACGTTTCTTTGAACTTAAAAGTTTGTTTTGTTATTTACAATTAGATATTAGTAACTACAGTCACTTAAATGACCCATTTTTGGGTTAATTTTCCGACAACTAAACGATACCTGTATAAACATGTAGATGTATTTGTAGAAACGTTGCATCATTGTACATTTCATATTATTTCCGTTGGGACAAATATGTCCCATGGTCCTCAAAGGGTTAAAAGTATTCATGTAAAAATATTTTCACTTTTCATATTTGCATTACAATTTCATCCTTAATCTAATCCGAGAGATTAGGTTTTTGGCATATTTTTGCTTCATAAGTTGAGCACTTATAAAAATGTTATCTAAGAAAACAAATCAGGTACTGTTACTGCTTGGCTCATGCATGTAATAAGTGTCGAGTTTTTGAAAATGATTTCCATGTGGCATGCTAGCGTCCAGGAAGGCAATTTCTACAATTTCTCCCATTTGGAAAGCTTCCTTAAAGATAGTGAATGGGGAAAAAAAAAACATGATCTGGAGAAATCAATGAAGAACATCATTTGCGGCCATCTGCAGTTGCTCTCCAGCAATTTTGAGGTATATTTTCCTCAGAAGGATGCACAGGCCTTGGATAGTCAATCCGTTCATTACCAGCCACATCAAGCGAGCGGATGTCGAAATCACAGATGTGTTAATGGAACTCCATCATGACTTTTCCCAAAAATCGTGTTTTGAGACGTACTCCTACTATGGAGACTATTGGCTTGGATTACTTGAATTTCGTGAATACAATTCAGTTGCATTGAAGGCCCTTGAAGTACTAGTGATAATGTTGTTGTTGTTTGTTTAGCCGATCAGCCCACCCTGATCGAGCAAGCCGGCAGCACACAGGTAACCGATCGCCCTCTCCGGAGTGGACCAGAGGTTCAGCGCACTAGTGATGTTGTGTTGTGTTGTGTTGTGTTGTGGTGCTAGAGCGGTACAGTCCGTCATAATGTGTTCAATTGTTTGTGGTGTGTCTTGGCACAGGTGGCAGGTGTCGTCTAGTCTAGTCTGTGTTTATATGTCCGTAAGTTTGGGTGATGTCCACATCGGAATCGTGCTAAGTTAACTCGATCCGATCTGCTCAGGCTGATCTCTGACCTGTTAATGGGTGGCGGCTTCGCACCTAGGACCGCATTCGGACCGAGTCGTGTCAGTGCTTTGTGGGTTAGGTGTGTGTGTGTGTGTGTTTTCTGTACTGTGTGATGTCTGTGGGGCGTGGTATGGAATGGAGTATTTCGTTATAATATCTCTCTGGTGTTACCTTAATGGTGCGAGGTGTTGGTGCATGATTGTACATGTAGTGGCAAGGGTGTTGTGGGTTAGTTGTCGCTGCTGCCATGAATTGTGTTCCCCTCATGTCTAAATGTTCCCTAACTTTTAGTATTTTTGTTTCTGTGTGCAGGTGTTCTATTGGTGTTGTTTGAGTGCATCCTGTAATGATACGAAGTGCGTTGTTTTGTATTGTTTGTAAGGTGTTTGTGTGTGAGATAATGGGTGCCCAGCATGGGCTAGCATAGTCCATAACTGAGCGAATATATTGTTTGTATATGAGTGATGTTGTTTCCTGCTGGTGTCCAAAGTTTGTGCCTGTTAGTACCCTAAGCGTGTTAAGTCTTGACGTACATTTGGTTTTAATGTCCTGAATGTGGTTTGCAAAAGATAATGATGTGTTGTATGTGACACCAAGTATTTTGGTTCTGTGAGTGTGTGGAATGTTGATGTTGTTTAGTGTAAGCTGTGGAATTACCTGGTGTTCTTTTGTGTTGCTTGTAAGCAAGGTGATGGTTGATTTTGTGGGCGCTACTTTGAGTCTATTATGTGTGAGCCAGTCTTGTATACTGTTTATGTATGTTTGTAGGTTATTTGTAGCGGTGTCGATGTTGTTGTGGGTGGATGTTAGAGTGATATCATCTGCATATGATGATAAGGTAAGCTTGTTATCTATGGGTGTTGGAATGTCATGCATGTATAAGTTGAAGAGTGTTGGTGAGAGAACAGAGCCTTGAGGGACCCCGTTCGGAAAAAGCTTGTTTTTGGATGACTTGCCATTAAATGTGACATGTGAGTATCTTCCTGAGAGATAGTTGCTCAGCCACCTTTTGGTGTTATTGTGCATGTTTGTGTTGAGTATTTTGTTTATGAGAGGGAAGCGTGGGATAGCATCAAATGCTTTACTAATGTCTATTGTTGCTAATAGTGTACGTTGAGCTGGTCTTCTGGAGTTGATGCCATCCATGATGTGCTGCGTGAGGTTAGTGAGTAATGTCGTGGTTGAGTGGTGAGGTCTGAATCCATGTTGAGTAGGCGATAGTGGTATGTGTGGGTTGGTGATTTGTACAGTAGCTAGAACAACGTGAAAAAAGTGTTAGCAGCTGACGAGGAAGCTTCTAAACAGTGGCTGCATCCTCCAGCGCAGGACACGTCAACGCGAAGAAGCGACGTCAAACCAAAACATCAACGCGCTGGTGGCCAAACTTCCTCAAATCTCCGTGCAGCGGGCTGTCTACGGTTGGCCAGACTGGCAGTCGACGGCCTGTTGCGTGGCACGGTCAGAGTGCCGATCGGCTCCCGGGGCCGGACCTATTCTCAGTGATAATGTCAACAACTTTTGTGAAAAAGCATTTTCGACTTTGGTAGAATTGAAAACCAAGAAACGAAATTCAAATTGAGCCTCGATTTTGGAAGCTTGTCACAGGAATGCACGAACACCCCAGTCAGTGAGGTAAACCCATTTAAAAATGTAGTGGTATGCGTGATGCTCGCCAATAATTAGCTTTGTTTTCATTTTTTCTATTTTATTAATGTAAATATACCAAAAATGGATTTTTTGTTAAGAATGCTAGTCACTCATTTTTTTTTCAGTTTTGTTCAGGTGGTAAAATAAAAGATATATTTTAGTAATTAATCATTATTCCTTTCCGAACGAAGTGTTGACACGACCCATAAATATATATATAATTGTATATATATATATATAGAGAGAAAGGAAAATGGAACAAAGAAATTAGAAGGTGAAGTCGGGGGTGAATGAAATTTTGTAATAATGACTCAAGGGTGAATGACATTGAAAATGTTTAAGAAGCACTGGTCTAAGCTATGGAATTCTTAGTACTAAAACGTCTGTCTGTAGCTCCACTTAACTCCGACATTACAGTATTTCTAATCAATTGTATATATTTCTATCCTTAGTACGTGAACTGTCATTGTATTAATAATTGTTATATGGACTATATATAGTCTGCCAATAAACCTTTTCATTTATATATAATTTTATTGGAAACAAGTGAAATCAAATCAGCAGATTTATGTTAAGTTTAAATTATTTCTATTTACTCGCTAATTACATTAGGATCTGAATAAAGTCAGAACTAAAATTGGGTCGAATGGAATGCAAGAAAGAACGCAATGGAATTTGGCTCTTCAACCGAAATAGAAATGAGCAAATTGGGGAGACAGGAATAATGCAAACTGGGTTAAACTCTAATGAAAATCCATAAAATTAAGAATTTATTCTGTTCGAAGGTAGAACACACACACACTTAATTGTTAAAATGACGTACTTGTTTAAACATTCTGGTACTCCGGTGTATATATATAATTTTACTACAGTAGCAGAAGTTGGGTACATTTACTGTACCAAAAGACTATTACTTGAATACATTCACAACTTTAATTTTTTCCTTCATCAAACTTATATAGGCCGAGAAAGTGCCAAGCTCTTTTCGGTCGCTGTGCCCTCCCTACAAGAGGCATATTTGAACTACTATTAATTACCCCAATGGGACGTGGCACTTCACTCCGGAACCAAATATATAAGTAGCTTTGCGCTCTTGTAATAATGATAGTTTCTAAACGCTTTAATAACAGAATCGAGACATTTTATAGTGGTCCCTCGGTGGTGTAGTGGTTAGCGTCGCTGACTACGAATCCATCGGGCCCGGTTCGAGACCAGGTGACTGCAGTCGGTGAACAGCAAAACCCAACTGTTCATCCTTCCACACAATAAAGTGGTTGGTAGATAAATGGGTACCCTGGGTGGCCTAGTGGTTAAGACGCTGGGCTGCTGCTGGTGGGGCGTGGTTCGGATTCCACGTTAAACTGTAGGTCTAAGGTGGAGTGAAAAGCTTTACCTTCGTCAGAATGAACAATTCGGCGGAAACTAACCAAATGTTAGAATTAATGTCTGTAATAATTACTATCTTTGGGTTTTCATCAAATTATTATTATTATTTCGAAAAATGTATGACAGAGAATCCAGAAGGCGGGTTCAAATAGGGCCTAATAATATATACGCATTAAATTTCACTAGCTATCTATATCTCTGGATGTTTACACATCTTTATCACCATTTCAGACCCTTCCCCAATTTTCAGAATAAAAAATTAGATATTAAATTACTTCGCAGTTGAATTGAACTCTGCAGTAATTTCTATGCGAGGAAAGTTTAGATCAAATAGGCTAGGCTACGCCAGCGTTCCTGCTTTCTGACTATGTTACTTTCTCATCTCGATTTCATTTTGCGAAATATTTGAAGTTCAGCATAGAAAATCCTAATTTAAAATTGTTTACTTTAAAATTTTACTGTCATTGTCGTAAACAATGTTTGTAACCAAAACTTCAATAATGAAACAAAAAGCGTAGGCTTACGCTAGGACTAATGAATATAAAACCCTTATTTATGAATACTTTTCCCATCACTATTTACGCACTTGCATCTCTACTTCGCATTATTTGTATAGTTTTTATTCGTATAGTCGTTTATTAGACAAATACCAAAACTACATGTACATCTAAATAAATACTATACGCGTTAAATGGTCCTAACTCAACTTCCTTAATGCATCTCTCCAATATAAATTAGCCGACTGGAAATTGATATCTCGCAAATCTATCCTGAAACATAAATTCGGCCCGTTCATCCGACTTGAATAACTTCGATAGGCCCGAGTGGCTGCTTCTTGTCCAAATGTAATCTTAAGTCGCAATCACCCTCATTAAAAGGGGTAACGTTTAAAGGCGTTACACCAAACACGCGAGCGTGTCAATCTCGTTGCATCGAACATTATGGCGATAACATAACTTTCACAAGTTTTGTTAACTTAGTTCCAACCTTCTAAAGTCTAAACCATACATTTGCGCAACATTTTCCTTCGCAATTTCCACATACGAAATCAAGAACTGTGAATGCAATTTGTAGCAACATTTATAACGAAAGTCTTTCTACATCTACCAATATCATCAAATGTAACTTCGCAATAGTTCCCATAAAAACTTCATGCAAAGCCAAGTCCTTGCTTTTTGTTTTAGGCAATCACAAGCTATAATTAAAATCGACAATTCATCCATCTACCTTTCTTCAGCGAGATTACAAAATCAAACAGCTCAGTGACAATCTAAGTACATAACGTAAAAAAAGAGTTTTTACATCACGCAAATGCCAAGACAAATAAACCCTTTCTCAAAGCATGATAAAAACTTAAATTCTCTAGTTAAATAATCAATACCACAATCTACTAAAAATATAGTAATGTTACTAATAATACGGCTACCATTCGCTTACAAAGGACATGACACTGAAAAATATCTAAACATTCACGTTAAATGATGAATTAAAAAGGCAATGCCAATTATGATTACCAAAATGGCGGAAGCAAGTATGGAAACTGTTGACCCACATTGGGAACAGCGAGTGTGTACCAGGATACTTTTACCGGAAGTTCATTACAAGTATTATTGAATGTTATAAATCCATACATAATACATTTTAATTTTCCTATACCGTTTATAAAGGACTAATCTATTTCAATACAAAGATTTAAGAATCTGCGGGCATAACTGAAACACACAACTTATATTTGTTATTAATATTTCGGTATTGCTTGAGGGTTGACAATAAATGTGGCTAATATTAAGTTTCGTGGAAACCAGATTACACTAGTCAGCGGTGGCGAACCTAACCTTTTAGTCGCGTGCCAAAAAAACATGTAAAACATCAAATAAATTTCGCGTGCCCACCAAAGTTTATATATATTACACCAAATTATAAACAGTAAGTCTATTTTATACTCATTTTTTGGATAACAATTTCTATGCTTAGGCGTGCCAGGCAAATTTGTTCGCCACCACTGCACCAGGTTATGTGGTCGTTTTAGATTTAATTTTAGACTAAGTTCAGTGGGTCATAATTGAGACAGTTCGGGATTGCTTTACCTTCATAACGGCAAAGGTCACGTGACAAATGGAAAGTACAGCGCAACACAGAATGGTTCCCCCCATCCAACTACTGCTGAACAGACCTAACGTCGCTCAGCTTGGCTGCTAGCACGGGAAGTGGTGTTCCGACGTGCCACGACATAGCCCGACTAATTTTTTTATAATCGAGGCAATATTCGCACGGCTTCGCGCTTTACCAAATATCTCAAAGTTTCTTGATGCTAAAACCTTAGAATCATTAAGAAAAAGATAACTAGGAGGCTCGTTTCCCCACCATTTGGGGCCGTGCGCGCCCCAACGGTCACCTAAGCCAGAGAAGGAACAAGTGGCCGGCTTTGCTTCACCCCCTGCCAGAGCCTGACCACTTAAGAGTCCGCCACTGTAACCACTGAACTATCGGGCGTCCACAATCTTTTTTATCATTATCAAAATATTGACAGATTAAAAAAAATGCTATCATACTACTTTTCCAATGTTACGCTCTATTTCAGGGCAACTTGGCCGCTCCTTTCTGCATAAAAAAAAAAAAATACTGCATGGTAATGCAGCAACTACCGGCGGATTACCCACTGGAGTCCAGTGCTGTCCAACTTCGATAAAGCGCGGCCAAGATGTTGCCTATATTCATACACTGTTGGTTAATACGACTTAGCAACCCGCTGAATGTTGTTCTCCCTACTAGAAATAACAAAATAGGGAAGAAAATTCAGAAATTAAATTGGCAAAATTCCATTCCGCGGGCCGCAAGTTGGACAGCGCTGCGACTAGACTAACACTTCGCAGGTACTTGTAGGTTATCTCCCCGCAACAATTTTGACAATATTTTCTTTAAACTAACGAAAATATCACGACTTAACCTAACCAATTATCAAGGGCGTACAGTTGAAGTCGTGATATTTTCGTTAGTTTTAACGAAAATATTCTGTCAAAATTGGGGGGGGGGATAACCTACAAGTACCCTTCGCTCATACCATGAGCCATCATCGGGACTTGATGGTCCCCGTTTTGCTCAATTTTATTACATATCGAAAATTAGATTTTAAAAATTAACTAATTTCGAAAGTAAAGTTTTTAAATATGTCCTAGACCTAATTCCGTTAATATGCAGTAAATATTATTACCTGCATTTCGAGCCACCACATATTGATTGGTTAGGTTAAGTTGTAATATTTTCGTTAGTTGAAAATTTCAATATAAATCATTGTAAATATTTTTAAAAATATTGCTATTTAAAAAATGTGATGTATTAGAAATTTTCAACTAACGAAAATATTACAACTTAACCTAACCAATCATCAATACGTGGTGGCCCCCCGTTAATACGTAAGTACCTATTTTTCTAGGAATTGATTGCGCTTTATTCAAATCTAAGCTTCATTTGTTGCGCAAATTTCTTAAAATATGATCAAAATGTACATTTTCATAAAATACATCAGCTAATTGGATCGCGTAGGGAGCTATTGAAGAATAGGGACCCCAGCCTTCTTTAGTTAGGCTTATAAGGCTAACTAACGAAAATATCACGACCTAACCTAACCAATCGATAGGTTAACTGTACGCCCTTTACGATTGGTTAGGTTAGGTCGTGATATTTTCGTTAGTTAAAAAAAAAAAGCAGCACCATTTCAGACAACAGGTACAAACATTATACAAGAGGTCCATAGAAGATTAACAGATAGTTGTCTGGAGATCTGACTAAGTAGGCCAATGAATCACTGTGCATAATGAACATACAATTGCCTACGCAGCAACTCAGATCTGAAAGGCATTTCATGGTTGTTAGGTTAGGGCGATATCCTATTTTAGCGTCCCAAATTATTTAACCAACCAGTTAGGTCAACTGTATACCCTTGACGATTGGTTAGGCAAGTAGTTATATTTTCGTTTAAACTAACGAAAATATCAAGATTTAACCTACCCAATCGTCAAGGGCGTACAATTGACCTAACCAGGCAGTCAATTAACCTAATTAACAAAAGTAATTTGAAAGTGTTGGAGGCCGTTTATTTTTGGTAGTCGAATAATTTGGGACGCCAAAATAAGATATTGGCTAGGTTAGGTTCCCTTTCGGAACATTTGCACAACAAATGAAGCTTAGATTTGAATAAAGCACAAATTACACTAGAAAAATATTTCTGGCTAGAAATGCAGGTCATGGCATTTACTACATAATGACCCCTAATTCTTACCTAGCAATGTTAAGGACTTAAAAACATCCTACTTAAGCCTAAGCCACGTCTGGTAAGTAAATTAGTGTCAAGTTAAACAAAACTAATTCCTTACCTATTAAATTAACTTTTCTAAACTAAAGAATTACCTAACACTTAAGAACACGGACTAATTAATGAAAAGATTACTTACTAAATTTGAAAGCCATATTTTTTTTTATCCCGAGATATGAACTAATGAGGTACCGGTACTTCACTAATTTACAAGAAAATTCCTAAAACTCGCTCGACAGACACGACGAGGTTAGCCTACTTATTTTTTATTTTATTAGAGCCTGTAGGCTACTCTTTAGAATGATTTTCCTTATATATATATATATATATATATATATTATATACACACCTCGTACCTCGAAGTGTTCAAAAACATAGCTAGTAGCTTAAGTAGTTAGCCTAATTTTAATGAACACTCCATAAAATAGGTTACCAACTTTATGGAACCAAATTGAGCTTCTCTCAGTAATAAATCTCTGCATTAATACCAATAATACAAATTGCAATAGACTACACTTGCACATTTCAACAGCAACGTTACCTTATCATCATGTCTAAACGAAGGCACCGTTACTCGGGTTACACTTGTTCCCTATTTCAAAAACGAATAGCCTTACTACAAACTTTTTCTCCCCCTTAATTGTTATTAGTGTTAAATTTCATATTTTAACGTGACATTTTCGTTACACAAAATTGTTACAATACCAAATATGTACTTACTGCATTGTCTTATAACAACTGCGGAAGCTGCAGTAATGAAAACGAGAACTAATATCAAAACCTTCATCGTAGTTGAGGTCAGCAAGCAAACTGAATGAGAACGGAGATTCTTGCAGGTTTTATTGGAATCGGAAGTTTTCGTGTAGACCATTTTCCAGTATGAGTTCAGAAATTGAAAAGGCAAAAATAAAATCTACTGAATAATTTTTGCTTATTTTTTATATACATGATGCAATGATACAAAGCAGTATGAAAACTAGTTATCACTGTCCTTACTAGGTTTACTGCTCTTGTAAAATCCACGAGAAAACGTAGTTTTACCAGTTATTTAGGTAGGAAAAGTAATACAACACTTTTTATTATTATGTTATCAAGTACGGTTAGTCGCTATGACGTCACAGCCCAAACTGGTGGTTTTGGTTGAATCTTTCGATTACGTAATGTCAACATTCCGTTGACATTCGTGTAATCTGTTGATATCAAACGTATAATAGAAGCTCTTTACTACTGTTTGGACAAATTTAATGTATTTAACAATAAATAATTTATATATTGTTTAAAACAATAAAAAACCTTATTCATTAATTTCATTTAAAAGACTTTTTCCTATTAGATTTGAGGAAATGAAAATACTTATTTGAATACACAATGAATATAAATTACAAAAAATAACTAAAAAAGGTTCTAAAATGAATTTCTTCAATTTGGCACATTGTGAGTCATTCAACATAAATAACACACACACACACACACTGTACACGACTATATATCGTGCACTGTGCGTATTTATGAATAATTTGCAGATAGTTGACGAAATTTTGCGAAAGTTTTGATGATAGGAACAAAATATTTTAATAAAATCTTATCAATTATGGGTAACAAATTTAAATAAAATATATTTAAAAAGGTGAAAAACTAAAGTATTTTTTAAAACTAAACCTATGAATAGATTTTGCTATATAATGTCCTCGGGTCTAACTAAGATTAGTTCAACCTTATCTTAGTGAACTGAAGAAGTCGATATTTAGAATATGCTAAAAAAAGAAGGTCAATTTCTGATATGGTTGGCATTAATTGGTTGGCATAAAAAGTCTATAGCTCATCATTATTATTATTAAATAAAAAGTGCTCTGATTTGTAAACGATGAGAGTTTTAATCAATTGTTAAATCGCTTATGTTTACGAGATATCAAGATACATGACTCATCAGGAGCAAAATGCCTTCTTAATTTTCTTCTTCTGAGGTCATGAAGAACGTTTCTCTCTAACCTTTTTTGTAATATATAAATATTTGCTAAAAGTAAATAATGAAAGCACATTTTTCTTGAGGAATCCTTATCTTCAATAACACCTGGGTTATATCCTAGAGGAGAGGAGGGAGAAGCATCCAGCACCACCACATTAAACCAACAAAAAACAGTGTTATTGCCAAAATCCCGTCATAAAATCTAACGCGGATTCGAACCTGTGACCCGCAAGTTAGCAGCCTGGTCCTGCATCCACTACGCCACCGTGCATCTGGCGGATAGTCATTGCAAATTTTTTTCAAATGTCCTTAGAAATAATGTCTTTATAACAATTAATATTCATCATTAATTAAACTAATTAAATGTAGAAATAATTAAAGATAATTATTATTATAAACGTTTATTTATTTCAACTTTGTAACAATGAATAATACAGAAAGGTCTCATAAGCCATGTCAATGTATTATTAAATTACTGCATTTAATCCTACACTGGTAACTGGTTCATTGTACATCCTGTATTTAACACAGCCCTGGACTCTTCCAATTCTCCTTTTAAAGGAGGCTATAGTTTTTCCCTACTTGGCGGCGTTACCGCCCATCTCAATGACCCTTCGTGGGTGAACAACGTACAACGAAACAACCAACCATCCTGCATTTAGTATAAAATATTATTAACTTAATAAGTAACAGAGGTAACAACAAGAAAGTTAATTTTCTCATAAAATGGGGGTGAGTGCACTCCACGAGTTACCTGAAGGTCACCTAAATGTGACTCGTGGGGCGTACTCACACCCATATCATGGAAAAATTAGCAGCTTCCTGACTGTTACTTCTAAGTTCATATTAATTTCATTTACTCGGGATAAAGCCCGAGAAATGAGAGAGTAAGCGGCTAACTGAACCCAACCCAGAAGCCAGCAAGCGGGAACGAACCAGAGCCTCACCGCTCAAAATCCGCCACCGTAACCATTGATTTTATATTACGAATAATTTACGATAACTTACGAATTTACTACTTTGTAAGCCACCCCCGTAGCTCCTGTAATCGAAGTGAAGACGCTGAAGTCAGGGGTTCGAATCTCGACGATGCTGGTAATAACAGAGAAGTTAGCGCAATGGGCTGTATCAGTTGACCTGAGCACTGAGTTTCTAGCCCTATTGACTGATTATTGTGTATATATGTATATATATATATATCAACTAAGGTTCTGTACATAAACTTTGTAAGATCAAAAACGCACCATGGTAGCTTATACATTGGTACAACCCATGGTTTTCACCTGAACGTCCTGGGTTCGAATCTCGGCGATTAGAGTACTTTTCCTGAGTCTTCCTGGGTCGGGTATGTGTCCCACGTAAAATGTAGGTTCCCTCCGTGGTCTAAGTTTTTGGTCCAGTTCAGTTTGTTATAATGTTTCAGACCAACAAAGACCCTAGGATCCACTCATGGTTGGTCAATGAGCCAGCAAGCGGGCTCATTTCCATTATAGAAATGAATATAATTTTATATATATATATATATATATATCAAAATAAACAAATATTCATCACAAGTGCCTTAATCTTCATATCCCAAAACATATTTTGACAAGAAGTCAAATTTCTGATGAAAATTGAGACTATCGAATATCTCGAAAGAATTTAGATACCAGATAACTCCGCTGCGGTATCTAAAATATCATGGAGTCGAGGAGGCTTAAGTAAACATTTGTATCATAGATTGTTTGTGTAAAGATTAAAAAAATACCACCTGATTTGAGAGAGAGAGAGAGAGAGAGAGAGATATTAAATTATAAAGGGTGATCCAGAGAAATGGGACCCAAAAGAAACCCCTGTAACTCTTAAAGTATAAGTCCTTTTATAAAATCATACGCATCATTCGAAAGAGGATAGTTACAAGTTTGTACAGGATTGTATAGGTTTTGACAATACAAGACAAGATACAAAACAAAATAAAAGTGTTAGTTAAAACTAACCCTTCAAGATGAATGCATGGACTGTGGAACAGCTGCGTTTCATAACTGAGCAATATTATGAGCATGGAAGAAGTGTAGTTTCAGCTCTTAGAAGGTGATTTTGACATCTGAAAATTTGTCTTGAAAGATCTTTGAGCTGAAACTACACTTCTTCCATGCTCATAATATTGCTCAGTTATGAAACGCAGCTGTTCCACAGTCCATGCAGTCATCTGAAGGGTTAGTTTTAACTAACACTTTTATTTTGTTTTGTATCTTATCTTGTCTTGTATTGTCAAAACCTATACAATCCTGTACAAACTTGTAACTATCCTCTTTCGAATGATGCGTATAATTTTATAAAAGGACTTATACTTTAAGAGTTACAGGGGTTTCTTTTGGGTCCCATTTCTCTGGATCACCCTTATATTAAGATTTGAATACCCAAGCTGGGTATTATTGAGTTTATATCAATAAATTGTATATTTTTTTCAACTTCGCTCAAATATTTGAAGTAGGTCCGAACGACTCCGGGAGAAATATTGTAATTAGTAATTTTAGAAAGTAATTTAATTGAAATTAGTTAATATTTTTCAGTCCCGTAGTCAGGATTTCCCAATTTGGGAGGGGGGGGAGGGGGGGGAAGAGATCGAAATTGTAGAAAGGCGAACTTTTTGGAGTAACGACCTTAATCACTGCGGATGGGGTTTAGAGTAGTTTGTGAAGTTTAAAAAAATTCAAGCGTTTATTTACTAAATGATGTTCTATCTTATACCGTATAAGTTATAACTATGGTTACAAAAGTGGACCTTTCCTATCAAGGGGTGGGGGGTCGTTCGACCACCCCTTGGCTATGGGCCTGTCTTTAAAAGTAATAAAGTTACAATATTAATTACTTTGCTTCCGATGAAATTCAACTGCCAATACCTCTCTGGAGAAGGGTTTACCAATCTTTTGCGGTTACGAACCCCTTTCTAGCCCTGGGAATTTCCGCGGGCATCAAAGTTTAGCCAACCTTGGCTACCTTAGGCTAAATTTACTCCGAAGCGTCTTTATTTTAAGGAACATATTAAAAAATGAATTAAGAATTTCGCAGATAACGCTAAAATTCCAATATTTGAGAAAATATTTCAGAATATTACAAGAATTATTTTTGTTGGTGTCGTAATTTTTTTAATTCTGTTTGGGATACCACCACGCCCCGCCCCCTCCCCGGTTGACCATCCTCTGTATCCACATGATGTGGCGATCTGTGATTCGGATTCCACGCAAAGCTGTAAGTACCTTCGTCGTATGACCTTAGATGTTGCTCAGGGAGAAGTAAACAACCCCGAAAGGAATACTTTTAACTGCGTGTGAAATCATTTTATGTGACAAGGAGTAGGCCTATCAGTTTCTTTATACATTACATCCAGTAATGTGAATGAGCAAAATCACTTATACACTCTTACTAAATACGCCACAATGAGTGAATTATTGAAAAATGTAGTAGGCTACATTTTGATTTATGGTAAGGCTAAATAAAAAGATAATTCACTTTTTTATTTAAAGCCATGATCAAATATTGTACACAAATAAGATGCCATAATATAAAAATTTTAAAAAAATTATTTTAAATTACAATTATCTCAAAATTGTAATTAATTTATTATTACAATTAATAACCCTTTCGAAATAAAGTCAAATTGCAAATCAATTACTATGACCATTCATTTAGGACCTGCTAATAATGAAATACTTTTAAACATTTTAGCAAAGGCCTACTTGCAAGCTATGGAAGGTTATTCATATTAACGCAAGCAAATCCACAACTAACTTAAATTGAAGGCAAAATAAACGAAAAACTTTGAAAAAATAGTTTAAAAAAATAATAAATTATAAGATTATTTTATGTTTATTTTTAATTTATTTTGTTTCCCATAAAATTAATAGAGGTTTCATTAAAGAAAATTTAATTTTAGGGCAAACATCTGTTTTATGCTTTTAATTAATTTCTATAGAGTCAAACTGTAAAACCTGCATATATTTAAAGTAACGCGCTAACAGCTTTAGAAAGAAAATTCTCGGCTTAATTTCTATCAAAACTTAAATTTTTTTAAACTTTCGCCCAACATGTCGATCTTGAGTAATTTTATTTAAAATTCTTGCCCGTCGGGCGTGAGAATGTTCTGGAAAAATCCTCGCGCAACGCAGTCGGAAAAATGGAGCAGATTTTGCAGTCTGGCTATAAAGAATACTTTCGGATAAAATGAATTTTGTGATATTAAAGTCTATAAAGTAGACTTAGTACATTTTTCTAACCCAGTCAAGGACTGTCCCAAGCCACTCTGAGAAATTGGTAAGGGATGCAGTGACGGGCTTCCTGCAGGTAATGCATTTGATTCGACCCAGTTCCCATTTCAAAAGTTTGGGCTTATTTTTTCTGGTTGGTAACATTACCCGTCTCAATGCCCTCTGGTGGAAAGGACGTAAAACTGAATACTAATCAACGGTCAACCAATAATATATATATATATATATATGCCAAAGGCTTTACTTACAAATCACAGACACTTCAGATTATTATTATTATTATTATTGTTGTTGTTGTTTTCTGAATTTACCCTGAAGAGCATTATGGAAGGGAAAGGTAACTCAATAGCTAGCCTGGGTAAGAGGAAGTGGGAGAAGAAGCTCGAACCCGCGACCTTCTAGTTTATAGTATAGTACCATATCCACTCCAAACAATTACTAAACTTTGTGTTCAACCTCATAAGTAGTTGATTGGACTTCATTCCCTAATGGGGATGTTGGTTGGTTGACCGATATAATGTTTTTTTTTTCAGTTCTTTTATACCAGTAGGGTCATAGAATGGCAGTATATTGTGACGAAAATACAAGGAACTGTGTGAATAAGTGGACCCCACCACATTACAGGTAGCTTATGGGGAAATAATAATAATTAGCATATTTTCACCAAAAATGTCTAACTGATTTACTATGTTATTACTATTATTACTTTAATCCAGCCTCTCTCTCTCTCTCTCAAAACACACACACACACACAGTTGTAAGCGTTTACAACTATAACTGTATAATAGAAAATGGCGTTAAGTACATTATTTTACAAAGTTTGCAACATTTGTTTTTGAGATCTTTCAGTGGCTTTTTCGAAGCTTGTAAATAAATTTAATAAATAATTAATTTACTACATTGATAATCACATAATTATCAGCAGCAACTTTTTTTCATTATATTTCCCAGAACATTTCTAAGTGGAGAAAAATACAGTAGTTTAAATTAAAAGTAATTTAACCATTAGCAACATTTGTGTAACATTTTTTTTGCAACATTTTGGGTAAAGCTTCGTCTTAGAAGAGTATGGCATGTAGGACTGAGTACACGCTCTGACTGGTCAGCTGAGATCACGTGATTAAAGCGATGATAAGCGTTCCAATAACTTTTGTTTTAGGTAAAAAAAATAATAAGGTACTTTAAAATCATTAAATTTAATTGTTTTGTATTTGTAACACCATTTATTATTACTTTAAGAAAATACAGCACAAACTTTTGAAATAATTCCAATAAAAAGTTCTTTAAAAAAATTATTAATTTGTAAAAAATATATACGGTTCTCAAAATAGGCCTACGTCTTTCTTAAATAACTTGGAACACTTCCAAAGAGCGTAGCAAAGCTAGAAATGGGTTAGGCTAAGGTGTCATTGTTCTTGTGACGTCGGAGACGTTTGTCTTACTATACTCTTCTAATATAAGCATAGTCTTATAGAGTATAACAATCAGCTCACAAGCTATTTATATTTAAAAAAATCCAGACTAAAATAAGTTCATAGCCACCCGCTCCCCCTATTACAAAACCGGGAATCTCATTCATGAAGTTTTCTCATAGGGATATATAACTAATGGAACAGATCCTATGGAAAAACCTGAAGTTGAGTCGTTGCCATGAAAGCGGTAACCATGAGGGAATTCATGGCGTCATACTTATCTTATACTAAAAATCGTGACCATCCTCAGTTTATCATCATCATCATTGACAGTATTAATGGTATTTTATTTCATTTAACTAAAGTGATTTTCATCGTAACTGTTCAGTCATCACGGCCAGTGGCGTATTAACGGGGGGGGGGGGGGAGGGAGGGCAGGCCCCAGGGCCCAGCTGTTTTAGGGGCTGATGTTTATAATGATATCAATGATAAATTTGGAATGCTCAACAATATCTGTCTGTCATTGTTATGCATAGAAAAGAATATTTTGCAGAATTTAAATACTGAGCTCGTGATTGGAAAATTTAGTGATATGAAGCAGCTCAAAAAACTTTTGTATACTGATGGTGGATGATTTTGTGACCAACTTTGGTAGATTAGTAATGGACTTGTAGTTGTGTAATTGGTTTGGTGTAATTGTAGCAGCTTGGTATTTGTGTAAAACTTGCATTATTTGATTTAGAAATAAATGGTTTTATTAATTTACACCTCGAAGATTTGTCTTGTTGAGAGACCCCAAGAATATTTTGGCCCCAGGGCCCAAAAATCCTTAATACGGCACTGTGTACACGTATTGTTAATAAAAAGCTATAGAAAAGGGCCCCATAATCTTCATTGCCCCGGGGCCCCGAGGTGTCTTAATCCGCCTCTGATCATGGCCCCCAGTTTCTTACGAGCTTTAACTATAATGGAACTCGTTATATCATTATATTCCCATTTTCTTAACAATACAGTAACTTGCAGTATTTTCGTTTGGGAGGAAACCTCGTGAATGAGATAAAGTAGCTTGTTATATTATTAGACTATGATACAAGACTAGTTTGGGATGGGATTGAATCGACAAAACCCTTCAACTATAGTTAAAACTGATATCAATAATGTGGTATTATTTCTTTCTGAATTTGAGAAAAACTGATATAAAACAGTGAGAAATAAACGAACCACAAAAGCATTGAGAAGCAGTAAGAGATTTTGAAATCTCTATGATTGGTCAGTTTCTTTTTGTTTTTATAATCGACCAATCTTATTCTGGCTTTTTAAGAGAACGTCATGCTATTCGCTGTACAAGTACGAACCGTAAAATTTCTCTCAAAATTGTTCGATAGAAATGTGCAAATATTATGAACTTTGCTAAGACTTACTTTGCTGTTTAATAAATATCAAGTGGTATAATACTGGAGCTTGTTTGTACATACATATAATGTATTTCTTAAGTCCTACTTCTGTAAACTTTATAAATGGTTCTAAAGCCAAGAAACCTCTCCACTCGGAATCTTTGCAGAACGTCAACGAAGAGTCCCTCGTCGTTTGGTTCATTTATTCCAACCTGCAGGAAAAAAAATGTTTAAAACATGATTTTGACATGGGAACCTACAGCTGAATGTGGAAACGGAAAAATAGATCACTACATCATCTAAATGCGGAGGACAGTCGCCATCCAACTACTACTCAGACCCAATGTCACTTAACTTCGCTCATTTTACAGGAAGTGGTGGAACATGACCACACGAAGCTCAAAAACTAAAATTTTAAGATCTACTCTAGGTTAGCCAGAGAAGGAAGTGGAAAAAGAGTTTAAAAATGGCTATACAAATACTGAATAAAAATTTTAAGTGCTCCAAAAAAGTAATTTCGTAAAATGAGGAGAGGAGATAGTGATAACACTTGTATAAAGGTTTGGGGTCTTATATTTCCCAATTAGTGTTCATATTGTCCGTCTCAATGAGTCTCCTTGTCTGTAGGATGTTATAATAAATCAACCAACCAACCACAAAGGAATTTAAGATCCAAATGGTCTTTTAAAGAAACCAAATTCACAGAGACACTCTTGACTTCATTTTCGTTATAAAATACGAGATAATGATCATTCCCTTTATGTGACTCCTTCATGTAATCATCTGTTTTATGTCCACGAGAATGAAACCTTATTCAGCCACGGTGAATGGCACTTCATGATATTGCCATTCAAATACAATGAATAGCTGAATTTTGTATCAGAATATATATAAAAGGTATTTTTACTTAATCAAAATGTATCCAAATACAAAAAATAAAGGAGCTAATTACTTCAGTCGTTACTATGTAGAAGAAACTGCTTGGTTCATCCTTAGGCTCTCTTTTCACGTAGAACTTCACATTGATGCAATTTAGTCCTACTTGAAGAATATCCACAATAAATCCTCTCGTTCCTGTCCACGACTAGAAGAGTAAACAAAACCAAAGATATTAAATGGATACTCAAATGATCTCATCTAATATAATCTCATGTACTTAATCTATCAAGTAATTATGAATGATGGATAAGCCTTCCGATTACGCCCTAATTATCTTGTATTTGGTAACATCCTGTGGCAATACTCTGTATTTTCAACGTTGCAGTTAGAGAGAGAGAGAGAATGTGTGTGTGTGTGTGTGTGTGTTTTAACAATAATTCCAAATGGAGGCAGGGTTTATACATTTCTCCCAAACGTACATTCAGATCAGATCATGTTGGGTTAGAAATTATGAACTGTCCAATCAGAAATAATCTTTTATTTTGTTAGAATATAATAAATTATGTACGATGGTATAACGGATGATTTTCGAAATTAAAACAGTTATAAACTTTGAACTATGAATGGTAATTACGCAATAAACCTAAAAGTATTTTATCCTCAAAGACCTCAAAGACGCAAACAAAGTATAAGCAAGGCCCGGGAGAGGAATCACAGGCTCTATTGCTACTTTTGACTCCGGGCCCCTTTACCCCCGATCACCTCCTCTATCTTCTAGCCCGGGTCCTGGTGCTTTGACATTTCATGCACCCCTTCTTTCCCCGGGTCCTGAGTATAAGAATACAATTACTTTAAACTAAAGTTATAATCTTGAAAAAAGTAATTATCTTGTTCAGAATTAGGGAAATTTAGCGAAATTACTGTCCTATCGTGAGTATAAAAGCTGAAATTCTATCTAACTACTTGATAAAGGCGTTCCATTGATTTACTTGGTCGAGTTCGGTAAAATTTTAAACTGCTCTTTTGTACGAACATGGTATGTATACATGGTGGCAGCGAGCTCATATATTGAGGATTTACATAGATGGTTTATTTAAACATTGTCCTGTCCCAAATAACAGAACCCTTGCCACAACTTTCCTCAGAAGGAACCCGTTTAAAATTTTATAAAATTCGACAACCAAGTTAATTAATGAAACATTTTTTATATAACTTCACCCTCCTCCAGCTCGGAGTAGTTCAAAGAGGAAACCAAAGTCTACAAAAACGCAGTCATTTAACTAATGACGTTTTCATTGATAAATATTCATACATACTACGAAGCATTTTACTACAGCGACGCAGCGCCATCTAACACCAGAAATTTGAATTTTCATTTTCCAGTTTTTTTTTTAAAGGGTTTTTAATGTGTTTAAATCTTGGTTAATGAAAAAGGAGTTTGGGTTTTACACTTTAGTGCATAATTTGTGTATTAAAATGAAGTACTGGATTTCATGTAAAACAATTGACGTAGTGCTGCATGCAATAATTATTACCCAGAAATTGGGACAGCGCTCAGACCAACTAAAGCGACCCTCTGCATAAACTCCCGTATTATTATTTCTATCATCATCGGGGGTTCGAACCCGCCAATTTCAGTATCGCTTATGGGAAAACGGTGTTACTCATTGAGCTGCGGGCGTTGGATGCTGTATGTAATACAAAAACATTAAAATTATGAGAGTTTACCATACGATTTTGAAATTCCATTTTCTTCGATAGTCTATTTTTATTACGTGTTCAAAGCTGATAATTACAACCAAGTGAAAGCTCCCTTACTATCGCTGTAAGATCTTACGAAAGATGTTAATGACTAACGATGCGTTTTGTAGGTTTTGATGAAGCCATACTTTTGACCTCAGTAATTTTCAATATTTTTATGTTGTAATTGTGATTTTTTTTTAAATAATTACTAAATATTAGATCATTGATAATAAGAATAGTAATTACGTACAAATACGTCAAACTCTTTCAATTAGATTTATGTTAAACAACGTCTTTGTACTGCTAAGTTCCAGACAAAAAAAAAAACAGCAAAGACAGGATAATTGGTCACGCCAGATGCAAGATGCAAGATCTCCAGCCTAACCGTGAAAGAGAATCCTACACAATATATTTTAAGCGACAAAACCAAACTAAAAAAAATATTTTTTTTCCGAAGAATGGTGTCTACAAAGATTTCATTCGAATTTCATTTACAAAATTTCTAATACCTGTCCTTGTAAATGAAGGTTAATTTATGGTAGATTAGGTTAGGCCCGGTTATATTAGGTCTGATTAGGTTATTATTAGTTAGAGAAAACTTGGTTAGGTTAGGTTAGAGCATTGTGCTGTTCGTCGTCATGGTTTCGAGATTCATAAACTTTCGTCGAATATTTTTGCATTCGAGAAACATATCAATATCTTGAGGAAATAAATGGTTGACTAGTCAAAAGAACTGTCTTTCAAAAAGTCCCAACACAATGTGACCGCAAAGTTGCAAAGTTCATCGAAAGAAAACTTAGGAACACCTCGTTTGCTATGGACAGTTTTTAAACCACTTTTGTCATGAAAAAAAAATTTCTGCGTCACTTTTTCGGTTTTCTACAGGATTTGGAGTCATTTTACTGATGGTTTGGAGTCACTTGAACCTATTTTTAGAATCTGTGCGTCATTTATGCCAGTCTCATTCTGAATTAGAATGAAGTTATGGCTGAAGGTTTAAAGTTGTAATGGACGTTCGTTTATATTATTATTTGGGTAAAATTATTACAGTCAGTTGGGTCTATACTCTGTATACGACAGTATACCCTATGCAGGGTGTAAAGAGTATAGACCCTGACCCTAATTATAATACGGTATAACTCCTCCAATTTCAACCAATGGGAAAACTTCATTATGTAAACCTGATTGATCGCAATAAACATGAATTTTCACTTTAACTTTACACTTCCAGACAACCTCAGTTTGATTCAGAATGAAAAGTTTGGCAAATATGACGCTCAGATTCTAAAAGGAGAAGTCAGTTAAGTAACTTGAAATCCTCTGTAGAACCAGTAAAAGTTACACAAAGAGACCTCCCACAATATACTATTAACCTAAAATGTTACTCCACCAGAATTTAGCTTGAAAAATAGCGCACTAGATCTGGTCAATTTCTGCCAAACTTTGCAATTTGGACTGTATGTATGCAAACGGTCTAAACTGGTGTCTTTCCCTATTCCCTCCGACTTACCTTCCATTCCCGAATGAGGATTTCTGGGGTCGTTTCCTCGATGCTCCTGAAGCCTGCGACGGCGATGACAGAACTTTCTGCTTTCTTGTCTCCTGGAGGGATGACGGAGGCAACCTCACTGTATACAGCTGCAATACATTTGCAACAATTTACACGATATCTACATATATTATATAAACACGTGTATATTTATTATACCAAATAATAGATAATTTTATGCAGGATCTTCGTCATATTACTTTATAAAATTAAATTAATTCAGCTGTAAAATTTGCAAAATAGGCCTAATTTATGTTTTCATGAAATATTATTAATTGTTATTTTTATTCTGATAGAGTGTAATAATACTCTTCTTCCTAAAACTGTTTCCAGTCAGATTTGAACCGTGGGGTTCTTCATATTAGTTTTTAGTAATATTTATTGATACTAATAACGAAAAGTATGCTGTGTTTATTCCTAATACAAATTTCACAAAAGCCTTGTTGATTTTTACTTATATGGAACTGACTCCTCTGGTTTTAGCCACTTATGAAAGAACTTTATATAGGGGGCCTACCTTCTAATACTTTTTTCTTGTTAAAAAAATAAAAAAAAATTTTAACTATTATTTTAATAACAATTATTATCAGGTATTTTATTATACATGTCAGGGGAGAGAGAGAGAGAGTTATTTCGACTAACAACTCAAATTACAGTTATAAAATCAGTGTTAAAATTTAACAATGACTGCAATCATAGTAATTTTGTTGTGTAAACAGACAGATTTCTTTTGTTGTTACAAATGATGGAGATTTTTCAATACTTATTAATTTCATATTCAAGATCATTAACCAATCAGTGTAAATCTTTTCGATTCTTCAATATCCTTCAACCAATCACATGCACGCAGGTATTGGCTAAAATATTTCTACAAGAACTTACCTGCATTAATATATTCTCTTTCTTAATGACCTAAATAGGTAGTCAAACAGAAAGGGAGACAATACGTTACCTTGTTCAATCATATTATTTTCTCCCAAGGCCGTGCTAGAAATGAAGTGGTGAGTATTGAGAACCTTTTTGATAACCCCTCTGTCGGAGGTCATGTGGAGGGCGGGATAGAGGCCTATTAATCAGAGGACGGAGGAGGTCAGCCAATTTCCCAAATTAAGTTGTATGTGAAATGCAGGTTGCGTAAAAGGTAAAAATGTAAAAAAAAAAATATATAATAGTACTGTACACAGACATTAAATTACATCCCGTTTTCTATAATAATTTAATTCAAGGGATAACTATTTCAAATTACATCTTAAATGAAAATAATCCTGTTTTTATGTTTTAAGAGTAACGACAACGTGTGTATATGTGTGTATATATATATATATATATATATATAAAAAAAGCTCATTTGGGATTAAAGGTTACTGAACCTAACCTAACCTTAGTGCCATAGAACCGAAAAAGGCGTGATAAGTGTTTCGAACGCAATGATGGCTATGTTAAGTCATTAAAAGAAGTGAGTATTCGCTAATCAACTAAGCCTAGCCTAACCTAACCTAATCTATTTTCTGGCAGTAAAAATGTTTGTAAGTTTTTTTTTAAATAAGTTTTTCAATATTTCGATGTACCCTCGATGGTACAAAGAGAGTTGCCAAAAATAAATAGACATCAGTTTGTTTGTCTTCAAGAACAAATAACAAAGTGTTACCTCATAAAAAATTACTCCAGCTGTGAATTATCACATACTCGGCCGCACTTATACCCAGTTGCTTACACACACACACACACACCGACATCAGTACGAGACTAATCCTAAAGAACCCACCTCCCGTCAAATAGGTATCGAAGTGTTCGCAGCAGGAGTAAAAAGTTCCTGGAGGAAGGAGTGCTTCCATGGCGTTGATCAATTCGTCTAGACACTTCTTCACATTCCTAACATTCACCTTCCTTCCAATCCAGGTCATCAGAACCAAGGGAGTGTTGTCGTCCATCGAGATCACAGACCTATGGGTAGAAGGAAGTGGGTAGGAATTGTGTTGGGGGGGCCGGGGTATGGGGAATTTATATCCCTATAGATTTTTAAATCATTCAGACGGGTTAGATCTTCAATTGTTTTAAGTGTTTTAGGCTATTTTTTTTTTACTCAAAAGCCAAGGCTAACCATAAACGAAGGCCATAATTTCATATTTTGTATGTCTCCTTTGCAACACACTACATAAATACAACGTTGTATCCTGGTTGAATCTGGGTCATGTCAGAAACTGACGTTGTACTGACGTAGTCACAACGTAAAACTTAAACGTTATATTGCAACGTTGATACAACGTTGCATAATGACGTTGTATACACGTGAAGTACAAATAAACTTCTGACGTAATTTTTTTTTGTACGTAGCATAGACGTTGTCTGCACGTAAGGTTTTACATCCAAAACATATAGTTTCGTATTACATTATTTTTGTTACAAAATGGTAACGGAGTTACATACGGCATACTACTATTTCAAATAGGGCGCCTTTGTTGGACCAAATTCTATCCTTGAGACGTTGAGACAACGTTGTATCTACGTAAAGTTTACGTAATATCACAACGTTGTGAAGACGTAACTGAGACCACACAAATTTACGTTGCATCTACGTCACAGTGCTAAAATACAACCTTGTGACAACGTCGTATCTACGTAAAATTGTTAGCTGGGGTGTTTGTTTTTATATTACAATTAATTATAAATCATAATTAATTCTAATATTTATATGTTACATAAAATAAATAATTCATAGGTATTTGCGATTATCTTATAATTAATCTGAGAGCCCAGTAAAACCCAAAGCTTAAGCCAAATTAAACAGAAAAAATATCAATAGATCAATTAGCAATTGTACAGAGTGTTCCCAAAAGTAAATAGACAACGCCGACTGTCCTCAAGAGAACAAATAGCAAACTTCATCAATGGTAATGCCAGAAGGTGGGGTCACCTTTACAAAATGGAAAGGGAAAAGCAGCACGATTCTAAATATATTGATTCAATGAATCTATTGTTGTAACCATAAAATTGACATGCCGAAATCTTTTGTAAAATAGATACAGAAATTTTAGTTTAAGATTTCGTTGTGTACATCTTTAAAAGCAAGATGTTTTGGCTTATAAGTATTCATGAACGAATGAATTAGTGTGTGTTTCAAATTGCTTAACGGTTGTTCTATCTTAATTCAGATTCTCATGGGAGGGATTTTGAAATCGATTTTATTTCGCGTGAAAATTTAAATCTTTTAAATGAACACCGACCAAAGTAAAGAGTGCCGATGCCTTGAGTATAACCAAAGGCTGAGTGTGTAATCGGAGAAGAGAACTTATTGTTTGACAGTCTTGGGTAGATTTATGGTAGAAGTCAAAGGGCAGTTATAGCTTAAGAGTCTGTTTTCATTTTGAACCTTGTAAGGTGCCACTTTTGTTTATTTGCGGTTTCGTCTGAGGTAAGCCCTCGAGCGAAATTTAAAAGTTTTGTTTTAAATTTTTAAATTTTAAATTTAAATTTTCAAATTTTAATTTAAAATTTCGTTAAGAAAGGCGGAGTGTAGAATTTAACAAAGTTGAGATTAGAGCCAATAGAAGATCAGTAATTTTGTACGAATGATGTCATGTAATGAAATTGGTTATGATAGGCCCTTTAGACACCAAAGGGAGGAGTTTTTGTAATTCTGAGGTGGAACTTAGAGTTTCAAATCAGTTGTAGTCGTTCCTCCGAAAGTTAACAGTGGCTCAAGCAATTCGTTAGACTTGTGGTGAAACAGAAATTTCTAAATTGAAGTAAAATTGTCACGATTGTACTTAAAGTTTGAATCGCCTTCGTTTACGCGAACTTTTGTATAAGAACTTAGTGTTAGCGACTGTAAAAGAGAATTTAGTCAGAATACCTATTGTGCATGACCCGTCAATAATTTTGTGAAGGAATCTAAAATTATTTGGGACTCTTTCGGTTTTTGGTTGTCTGTTCTGGAAATAAATCTGCGGGACTCGCGCAGAACTGTTGAGAATAACTTCTAAATTTTGTAAGTAATTCCTTCTTTCCAATTTCTTTGTCGATTTTGATAATTTAATTTAGTGCTAAGTTTTATTGTTACATGAAAATAAAAAGCCCCTCTGTATAAATGATTTTGTAGACTAAAAGACTTGTGAAACTTTTCGTTAAATTAATAACTGGATTTTATTGTAAGCAAAATTGATAATCATCTATCAGCCTATTACTTTGAATTTATGTACTAATTTGAGGGAAATTGAATAAACTTTATAAGAGGGAGCGTGTCGTTTCTCTGCCTCCTTGCAATAGGCCTCTCTTGTTAGCTGAGGTGAATTAACATTCAAAGTAGGCTTCGGGAAAGCCGAAGGAACTTACGCCTATCAATTTAAAGGGCCATCCGTCTGGATAGGCTGAGTCATCCTGAACGAAAATAAGAAATAATTTGAAATAGAATTAAAAGGGTGTCCAGCACCATGAATAAATAAACGGGTTGGGCACTACAGAAATGGTGTCAGAAGTATAAAAGAAATAAAGGTGCGCAGTACCTAAGAAAAAGAAAGGTGCGCACGACACTATTATTATTTATTCGCTTTCTATTATCAAATCAATGGAAAACAAAAATGGTGGCTATTTATTTTTGTCATGCCTTTGTATATGTTGAAATTATTAATGTAATATCGTAATAAGTGTAATATTTTAATAATAAGTCCAGCATTGTAATATTTAATAATTAATATTATCAATAAATATTGATTAATTTATATATTCATTCTTTGTATAATTGTGGTTCAATCAATTTGTTGAAGATATTTTGGTGATTCATTTTGGTGATGTATTATTATTATTATTATTATTATTTCTAGTTGATCAGAAGGTTGTTACTATTGTCCATTTCCTTTCGAAAAGTGAACAACCACCCTAATTTCTCAAATGGATTCAGATCAGATGACTCTGAAGGTCATTCCATAATGGTTGGTACGTTTTCTTCTTTTCCCTTTTCAGATAAGGAAGATGAGATAAGAGATTGTAGCTATCAATTATGGTCCACTCTTTTTGTTTTAAATAATACTAATAATTATAATAATTTTGGGGATAATTAATAATTAATTGAATTTTATAGCGTTTTTCTGTTGTTTTCCAACAGTTACAAAAAATCGAAATGGATTTAGAATTTTGCCAGCAGTTTATATAAAGTAGGTTTTCCATTAACCGGATTAATTGGTGCGCACCCGGTCTGGTTAATAGAGAAATCGGTTACCCGTGAAAGATCCTCAAACCGAATGAGTCTCCCCCAATCGGATATTTTCTGGTCGGGATGGGACGATCCATCGCCGCCAACTCATCGCCGCCAACTCAACTCCGCCGACTCAACTCCGCCGACTCAACTCCAGCCAACTCATCGCCGCCAACTCATCGCCGCCAACTCAACTCCATTTTTTCAAAAAATAAATTAAATTTATTTTTGAAGGTTAGAGCTTTAAAAAATTAAAAATTGTTAGAAACTCTTTATTCTACTACGTTAAAAAAAGATTAAAAGGTTCAGATTTTAATTAGTGGTAATTGTAGGCAATCCCACGTAAATATTCTAATGGTGATCGTTGCTCAAAGCTTAAAACTAGTTTTAATATACGGTCATCAGCATCAAGATATTTTTTTAACTTTGAAGGTGGAGCATGACCTCCTCCAAGTTGTTCGAGATACATATCTCGACTCTTCTGTATTTTGTATAAGGCATCTATAATGTTAATTGGTGAAGGTTAGGTTAGGTTAGGTTGGGTTAAGTTAGGTTAGGTTAGGTTAGGTTGGGTTGGGTTGGGTTAGGTTATGTTAGGTTAGGTTAGGTTGGGTTAGGTTAGGTTATATTATATAAATAAAATATTATATAAATATAATTAGTTATGTTTTCAATGGTTGTTCCAAGTGTTTTTAATTTCGTTCAGTACCTATCATCGCACTAAAGAAAGATTAATAAATTATACAAAACATTATTTGGCAACGGTGCATTCGGAGTTGAGTTGGCGGCGATGAGTTGGCGGCGATGAGTCGTACTAGACGCTTTTCTGGTTACCTGTGCAATTTTCTAGGTTTCCATACAAGACAGTGATGAAAATATAAGAAGGGATCACGGGATAATTTCTCCTTTCCTCGCCTCCTTTTGATGGGAAGGAAACCGATTAATTCCGCTCTTGGCAACACGGGCAAGAGCCGTCTGCTCTCCGCTTTTTCTCGATATGGAATCTCCTCCCCCCACCCTACCCCCACTCCCCCAAGAAAATGAAGGTGGATCCCGCTGCTTGGGTTTAGGTTGAAAGTTGTGCGAACTATTTACAGTAAACCCTCGTCCAACGCGTGTTTGTCCAGCGCGAATTTGTTTATACACGGAAAAATATATGCGAACAATTATTTGCCGAAAGCGGAAAATGTGATAATATACGGTCCGCCAAACACGCTCTAATACAGTAGTACTGTACGCTTGCCAATGCGCGCTCTAGTGTTTTCTCCTACACTCTCCAACACTCTCGTATCTCCCTCCCTCTCGCGTCACCCCTCGCATCACCCTTTGTCTCAGTCCCACTAACGCGTTAAGTTCGGTGAAGTTGTGTTGGATTGTTTTTGTCTTATTTTGCCGTTGTTTTGCTATTACCCTTAGACAGCAGTATGGCACCAAAACGTAAAGCATCCGCGAGTGATAGTGAAGAGAAGAAAAGTCGTAAGGTTATGACATTAGCCGAAAAATTAAAGATTCTAGATAAGTTGCGTGGTGGTATGAGCGTAACATCACTTGGCCGCGAGTATCACGTGAATGAGTCTACCATACGCACCATCCGAAAGAGTGAAGTAAAGATGCGTGCTATTTTCATTTAATATATTTTTATTTATCATAGGTAAATATCATTATGTTTATGATTTTATTATGTTCTTATTTTATATACAATATAGGTAGGGAAATTCATTTATGTGTGAATAAAAAATCTACGTATCTAAGTATTAATGGGAGGCTTTACGCGGCCGCGTTCACGTATCCCCATTTATCCCATAAGGTATTAAGTTTGTCCAACGCGGATTTACCTAACGCGCCGTTCTCGAGGAATCTAACCCCCGCGTTGGACGAAGGTTTACTGTATTATAAGGAGGCAAGGAATCCTTGCCACCCTCCTGCTCCTTCCTTACTCTAGGACGCTGGCTGAGTGGTGCGAGGAAGCGAGAACGTTAACAGAGTTATAGCTCTTTGCTCGCTCTCTTCCCTCGTATCCGGGTGCACGACGATAAAAATGTTGCTTCCCTACACGCGGGCTTCTCGCTTCGCTCATCTCCTTGGTGAAAGTTGCGATCTAACCGATAAATGGACCAGCGTCGGGCGGCCGAACGAGCAGCAAACTCCGTGATCGGTGGCGCGGAACGGAGAATACTGTAATTAAATCTCCACCCACGAAGAGAGCGAAAGACACCGTTCCCGAAGGTCGAATCGGCACTATGCGATCGTGGCTCTCATCGGGGCCCTCATCAATATTTAGTTATCGAAAATAAAACAATGGTAACTATGGAAACAGCTACCATAATTATCATTATTCTTTGTTGTAACCATGGGTTACAATTTCCGTGAAATACATGGCCGTGAGATCGATTTCTTTCTCAAAATCTGCGAGTCTCAAGGAATCTCCGTGAGACTTGACAGGTCTGACCTTAAGTGGCAGTGCATCTGCCATTTTATATAACAGGGTGTCCCAGAATTAACTATCTATTTCAATGAAATCGGAAAAAAAATTTAAAAACACACTTTTATTTATGTTTATCATGTTTAATATGTGTTAAAAATGTATAAATTTCTTTCTAAAATTTTTTCATAATTTTATTTTCATAATTTTTTCATAGTTTTTCATAGTTTTATTTTTAGAATGGCAAAGAAACTCTCCAAAAGTTAACGTGTGGCTTGGAATGACCAAATCCAAAATTTATGGCCCATTCTTTGCGGAAGCAACTGTAACAGGTACCGTCTACCTTGATATGCTTCAGTTTCTCGAACCACAGCTTCTTGATGATGGCATTCTTGATAATGTTGTGTTTCAACAAGATGGAGCACCATGTCATTATGCTCTAATTGTTCGAGAATACCTCAACAGACGCCTTCCGAATCGGTGGATTGGACATGGAGGACCTCGACCTTGGCCTCCGCGTTCTCCGGATTTGACACCCCTGGATTTCTTTGCATGGGGTTTCATAAAAACAAAGGTTTATCGCCAAAAGATCAATAGTTTAGCTGAACTTAAAGAACGCATCCAGTTGGCAGTGCGGGAGATAACACCTGAAATGCTTCAAAATGTGTTTCGCAGCGCTGAGGATAGATTTGAAATTTGCAGAGATACAGACGGTGCACATGTTGAAACTTCTCAATAAAGTTTTGACTTATGATTTATAAATCTATTTGTTTTTGTATCATAATTTAGTAATAAACACAAAATTATGTCAGTTTTTATTAAATTTGTCCGATTTCATTGAAATAGATAGTTAATTCTGGGACACCCTGTATACTGAAACGATAAAAGGCCATTTCGTTCGTGAAGACTTTTGTTTGCATGTATTAACTCTCTTGCGAAAACTACTACACACATTGCCAACGTCTCTACAAAAGTGTTATAAGCAATTTTCTTTCCACTGTTCACTTTCCTTGAGGAGTCCCCTGAAGTTGATGGTTTACAACTTCAACTTGAATTTTTGGAAATTGCCAACGTATAGTACGATGGTTTATGTAAAAGAATTGGCGCATTTGTAAACAGCTTCAGAGATTAAGTTTAACCTTTGCATTGCAACACTCGCATATATTCGTTGCCATACAAATCCAGACCCAAAAAGTAGACTACCATCCCAAGAAATCTTATAATACTTCATGCTGGATGGTCTGCAGAACAGCTGTATGGAGAAGAACCCTTTATATTTCAACATGACCTGGCTCCAGCTCATGCGGCTCGTACATCTGCGTGGTTTAATGTTCATGAAATTGAAGTATTACCATTGTCAACTAATTCTCCCGATCTTAGTCCGATAGAAAATCTTTGAAATACTGCTAAGCAGAAGGTCCTGGTTCAGGAACACTTAACCCTTTATGGTACCATGTTGCATCTATTTAACATTTCAAATACACGCATTTAGACTTAACCCTACAAAAAAGTTGTGCCATAAAGGGTTAATGAACTGAAGAAGCGTATTTGATAACGACCTGGCAATCAATAACTACAGAAGACTGAAAGAGGTTGACTCGATGCCACGTCGACTGGAGGCCGTAATCAGGGCTAAGGATGAACCAATTAAATACCAACACGCTGAGTTAAAAAGTCTTTGATAACGGTTTAATATATTGGCAGTACTCAATAAACATAAGGAATTTAACCTATTTTTTTTAACACCTGACGAGATATTCTAATATTTTGGTATGTCGTTATGCATTAACTTCTCACTATTTAATAAGCTTTTTGCTATATTTTATTTCAAACTGGTACACATAGATGTCTTTTTATCATAATGACGTCACAGATACTCGATATTCCTCCAAAAAGTGCATAACTTAAAGGTATTATGAAGGTCATGAGCGCATTTGAGACGGTATTCTATTTTTTTGGTCGGGAGTTGTATATCAAAATGTAGCGGTTAAAGGTTAATTAAGCTACGCCTTTCGTGTTAGTAACATAATGTTTAACCCGTTTGTTAGCTACTTATTTTAAAAACAATGGCGCCTTTAAAATGTTCATTCAGTAACAGTAGACCAAGTAAGTTTCTCATTTTTTACTCGTTCTTTACTCTTTGGTCTTTAGTTAATATAGGTTTAATATCGATTTTCACCGCCGTACCCGTGTGTGTGTGTGTGTGTATATATATGAAATGAAAATGAAAAGGTTTATTGGCAGACTACTGTATAGTCCATATGACAAATATTATTAATACAATGACAGTTCATATACTAAGGATAGAAATATATACAATTGATTAGAAATAATACTGCACTGTCGAAGTTAAGTGGAGCTACAGACAGACATTTTCGTACCAAGAAGTCCATAGCTTAGACCGTGCAGTGGTTCCCAACCGGTTTTGGCTTATGGCCCCCCTTAGGAACCTTATTTTTTCCCGTGGCCCCCATAAGCATTATTTTCAGTAGGTAATATGCAGATTTAACTCTATTTTACAAAATAACATTTTCCTGTGGCCCCCTTCAAATGTGCCATGGCCCCCAGGGAGCCATATGGCCCCCGGTTGGGAAACGCCGCCGCCTTAGAGGATAAATGGCAGGACTCATGGATAGCTTGGATGATCGGGTTGGTTGATTTTTTTAATTCTTTGCATTAGACTGTGTTGAGCATGTGTTGTTACCTCTGGGAAGCTCGGGACATTGCGGGTAGCAAACATTTGCGAAGCTGAGCATCTCGGGGGTAATTTATGTAAGAGTCTAAAAGACCTGTTGTACAGCAAATTTAGGGTTCTGCCAGAACCTTTTTTATAATTCACCCAGAGTTGCTGACCATATATATTACTGCAGAAAGTACGAAAGAGTGTGTCTTTAACTTCACTTGTACAGAAACGAAAGTTCCTTATGGTCATATTCGCTTTAGCACACAGGCTTCGAGATTGTTTTCTTATATCCGAGTCATCACTCAAGGAGCTGGTAATAGTTTGACCCAAATACTTAAACTCTTGTACTTCCTCAATTACTTCACCATTCATTTTAAACCTTATATCAGCTGGCTGATTACAGCTTTTAGGATGAAATTGTATAACCTTAGTTTTTGTAACATTAAAAAGAATATCATGTTTCTGCGAATACACTTCGCAGACGTTTAGTAGCCGATCCAGACCTTTAACAGAGGGACTTATTAACACCATATCATCGGCATAAACTAAGTTATTTATCGTGTTAGCTATACAACATCCCACTGTTGCCTCATTAAGTGAAGCAATTAATCCGTCAATATACACATTAGACTGTGTTGAGCATGTGTTGTTACCTCTGGGAAGCTCGGGACATTGCGGGTAGCAAACATTTGCGAAGCTGAGCATCTCGGGGGTAATTTATGTAAGAGTCTAAAAGACCTGTTGTACAGCAAATTTAGGGTTCTGCCAGAACCTTTTTTATAATTCACCCAGAGTTGCTGACCATATATATTACTGCAGAAAGTACGAAAGAGTGTGTCTTTAACTTCACTTGTACAGAAACGAAAGTTCCTTATGGTCATATTCGCTTTAGCACACAGGCTTCGAGATTGTTTTCTTATATCCGAGTCATCACTCAAGGAGCTGGTAATAGTTTGACCCAAATACTTAAACTCTTGTACTTCCTCAATTACTTCACCATTCATTTTAAACCTTATATCAGCTGGCTGATTACAGCTTTTAGGATGAAATTGTATAACCTTAGTTTTTGTAACATTAAAAAGAATATCATGTTTCTGCGAATACACTTCGCAGACGTTTAGTAGCCGATCCAGACCTTTAACAGAGGGACTTATTAACACCATATCATCGGCATAAACTAAGTTATTTATCGTGTTAGCTATACAACATCCCACTGTTGCCTCATTAAGTGAAGCAATTAATCCGTCAATATACACATTAAACAGCATAGAGGAGAGCAAGGAGCCTTGTCTTACTCCGCAAGAGGAGCCAAAACACTCGGATAGTACATTGCCCCACCTAACAGTGAAAGATTGGTGGGAATACCAAAATTTCAATAAATTTAATATGTACATGGGAACCT
This sequence comes from Bathynomus jamesi, assembly GCA_023014485.1. Classification (NCBI taxonomy): domain Eukaryota; kingdom Metazoa; phylum Arthropoda; class Malacostraca; order Isopoda; family Cirolanidae; genus Bathynomus; species Bathynomus jamesi. The sequence continues at coordinate 460,469 of JAJOZX010001175.1, forward strand.
TCCTGTCTTCTAGTTTTGCAAATAAAATATTGTGGTTCACCCTATCCTATGCCTTACTTATATCAAGGAAACAGCTATAAATGGTTGAATTACCGTCAATGTATTTAGATATTGTTTCTTTAAGTACATATCATAGATACACAGGTCAGTTGAGTGGGACCTTTTAAAGCCAAACTGATTAGGAGATGTCCATAGGAAATCGTATATATATATATTCGTTGCCTTAACCAGTTAATAAACATTGTTCACCATATTTAGGCCACCCTGGGTGGCCTAGTGGTTAAGACGCTGGGCTGCTGGTGGGGCGTGGTTCGGATTCCACTTTAAACTGTAGGGCTAAGATGGAGTGAAAAGCTTGAAATTCGTCAGGATGAACAATTCGGGCGGAAGCAAACCAAATGTATCAATATATATATATATATATATATATATATATATATATATATATATATATATATATATATATCAGTATCGTATTGGAACATTCCAGACCAGAATCAATACATTATGAATTTTTAAATGCTTTCCTAAATATATTTACCGTTTATCACCTTCAATTTTTTTGGAATGTGGTAGGATGGATGAGAGGGGAAGGTGAGAGTCGGAGGGGACTCGACTCGCGTCACTGCTAGAGAGTTTTAAATGACATTAAACTTATATGGAAAAGGTTATTTTTTTTATTTCCAAAACAGACTTTAAGTAAATTACCACAAAAACTAATTACCACACACACACACACACACACACACACACACACACACACTTTGGCCAAAAGTTTAGAATCACTAGAAATTTGGGGGGAAAGGTGCTCCGAAAGTGAAATGAAACGTGTTCTTTTACTTCTCAGTGGTGATGCGACGTTCGTGTGTCTTGATTTTCATACAAATTTGTACTTTAAATATACTTACTGTAACAACGAACTGTAAACATTGAAAAAGTATTACAGTATTATACATTAAAACTAATATAACAAATTATAAGTCCATCAAATCTTTCGGAACAAGTTCACGAATGTTGACAAGTTCCACAAAATTAATTATCAGCTCTCGAAATACTCGTACATACCTATATAAAGTTAATTTTTATTTATACTGCCCAGTGCCCACTCCCCCGTCATTCCAAATTTTTTTAAGGCGTTTCAACTCTATTTACCAGTTACGAAAGGGTTAAACTGCCCCAAACCAATAAATTTTCCTTGTGGCCATTAAATTATTATTTATTTAGATTATGTGAAAAAATGAATTATTATATTGAATGTTTTGTTTTCTATGGTGAAATTCCTTCTGAAATATCTAATGTAGGATTCGTTACCTATCCTGCCTAATTGAAAGTTAATTGAATGGGCAATTTTCCTTACTCAGAATCCTCATCTGGTGAAGAATTCATATTTTTCTTGTGTTTTGGAGATTTTTTGTCATTTTCCTTGTGTTTTGGTGATTTTTTGTCATTTTCCTTGTGTTTTGGTGATTTTTTGTCATTTTCGTTGCGTTTTGTTGATTTTTTGTCATTTCCCTTGCGTTTTGGTGATTTTTTGTCATTTTCTACGTGGTCTTTTCTTTTGTCTCCGCCTGCCTCCCTCTCTGGGGTAGATTTTCCCGGTGATACATTCATTCCGTTTGTAGACTTGTCAGTCGTGTTTGTGGCTGATTTTCCTCGTGATGATGCCCTGAGTAGGAGAATATCTTTTTCGGGCGTTGTTTCTGAGGGGTCTTGCACTACCCTAAATATCCCTGTTTTACCTTGTTTAACAACTGTTTTGGGCGTAGGTTTGCTGTCAATTTGACGGTTTTCCATCTTAAACATGGTTCATTCCCTGATTATTCATTAAGGTCTGTTTATCATCGCACTTGTGTAAAAGTAATTTTTAGTTTCGCACACGTGATTTCTCTCTCTCTCTCTCTCTCTCTCTCTCTCTCTCTCTCTCTCTCTCTCTCTCTCTTCTTTAATATTAATTTAAAGAAATTTCCTGTTTTAATATACATACAAGAAATCCATTTTATTTATATATAAACACACAGAACTGTGCTTAGCGGCGCTAATTAGCGACGCTAGTTAATTATTAGCGCTTTCATTAGTGGCGCTATTTTTCAAAATAGTTAGCGGAACAGATAGCGCCGCTACATTTTTAGGCAATGTTAGACGCTAACCGCTAAGCGCTAATATAAATGAAAATGAATAGTCTTAGAATGGTATTCTCTATATTACGTTCCTTTTTGTGCATAATGCTGAACGCAGAATGTATAATAATAAACAGTTTCCTGAAGTGAGTATGTAAAGGAGGACAAAGTCTTTCCAATAAATAAGTTTAATTATAAATATCAAATTACGCAATTTTCTTGAATATCCAATAATCATTTTAAAGATATAATTTTGTTCCCCTTTGACATTATAAAAGATAATAACAAATAGCGAACCCATATAAATATATACAAATGCATTATTATTATTAAAAAATAGTACTTAGCCATACATTTCATAAAAATGAACGCCAAAATTAGCGTTAGCGTTAACGCCGCTAATTTTAAAAACTGTTAGCGTTAGCGGCGCTAGAATTTATTTGTATTAGCGGCGCTATATTTATCAGTTAGCGCGCACAGCTCTGTGTGTATATATATATATACACTTTTAAACGACACATATTCATCTTTAAAACCCAATTTTAAAAGAACAGAGCATACCAAACTTCACAGTGTGAACGTAACTCACGATGTACTGGTATATAATAGCTTTTACGAGCAAGCCTTCATTTAGACTTTGCAAGCATTAACTTTAATCTAGTTTGATTCGTGTCCAGCCTATGATTTATTGGCTGGTTTGGCTGATTGGCTGCCATGTTGGTTGCCAAGTCATCACGAAACAAAAGTGCTTTTTTTATTCAACAAGCTCGATCAATCAAATCGAACAGTCAGGTCAGGTTTGCTAGATGTCAATAATATATCAGTCAGAAGGCTAAAAATGGCTGGCATAGCGCTCAGGGCAATTAATGAGACCCATTGCGCTAACTGACCTATTATTATTATCACCAACACCATCGTGAGTCGAACCCTCACCCCCTCCCGCCCTTAGTATCTTCGCCACGGGGAAAACGGTGTTACGCATTAAATAACGGACGCCGACCCCGCTACACGCTGATACGTCTTTATAATTCTGGCTCTTAAATAAAAAATATAAAGAGATCATATCCGTCTTAAAGATCCGTTGTTCTCTGACGCTTCAATCGATAGTCGCACTCACGAACGAAATACTTACTAATAAATCAAAGTACATAAAGACTATTTCTAATAAAGACTATTTCTAATAAAGACTATTTCTAATAAAGACTATTTCTAATATTAAAAATAGTCGTAAAATTTATAAACGGTTCTTCACACAATTTGCTCTCATCCATTAAATTATTTAGCTGCTGCATTGCGAGTGTGTGTGTGTGTGTGTGTTGTTTTACCTGGGGAATCACGACAATCTTTAGGATACACACAGAACCCATCACGACTCGAACGTGGGTATTACGACATTAGTAGTGTCAAGGTGGTTTATCGTTATAAGTGGCGTCTTTTATCATGAATCGAGGGGCTATAATAAGGTTAGGTTAGGTTAGGTTAAGGTTGGGTTAGGTTAGGTTAGGTAAGGTTAGGTTTAACTTATTAGGTTTTTTAGATTGGGTAAATGTCGCTATAAAGAACTGAATGTGAAAATGTCGCGCTTTTGCAGGGTAGCCAAACGTGTGTGTGTGTTATTCATGTTACTAAGTATTGCAGAAAATAACAAATTCAGTGAACATTTTAGAATAAAATTTACAATTCATTAATATATGAGGGGCGGAGAGAGAGAGAGAGAGAGTCTTTGGATAAAGAATTACAAGCATATGCAATTAAACTCGAATTGGTGTATATATATATATATATATATATATATATATATAAGATGTATCTACATGATAAGGAGTGGAATTTGAAGATACGGTACCTCCTCGGTATGGGCCGCAAGGCCTTTTGAGGTACTTATTTTCCTTGTAACTCTGCTCCTCTTTCCATCCTTCTCCTTCCACGTGCAGACAATCAATTAGGGAGAAAAAAATGTCTAAATAGGGAGTGCCCCTATTTCCACTCTGAGGGTACTCGAAGAAGAGGAGTTACAAGGAGTTACGAGGACAAGAGGAAGCCTCAAAGACCTTCCGGTCCACTCTGGAAGGTTCGTGTTATTAAACGAGTTTATTTTTCTTTCAACTATCCTAGCAGTAGTAGAAAACTGGATAGAAATGTATAAGGCTTTCTCCCCACTCTCCGCTCTCTCCCTGCCAGAGGCAAGTACGGAAAAAGGTTGAAGAAAATACCTTGACCCTGAAAAAGTAGCCAAGGAAATTTTACAGGAAAGTGGAGAATACATAAAAAGCTCTACAATTAGCATGCCCACAGAGACTCCGTGCCAAGCGAACTCCTGCAGAATTACGTTATGTACAACCTCTGAGGGAAGTTGGTTCCAGATATTAACTATTTTATAGGAAAAGAAATTGCCGCACACAGAGATCCTAAATGTCTTTAGTTCCAGTTTAAACCCATTATTTCTTGTCGGATTGGCATTAAGTGAGAATAAGTTTCTGTAATCTACCCTGTCTATTCCATTGAGCATCTTGAAGACTTGACTAAGCTGACCGCGCAACCTCCTCGTCTCTAAGGTAAACAGATTTAGGCGCTCCAATCTCCGTTGGCAGTTTTGCATTCTCATTGAAGGGATCAATTTTGTAGCCCTTGCTTGTACCCTTTCTAACCTTTCTATATTCTTCCTGAGGGATGGAGACCAAAACTACGCACAGTATTCCAGTTGAGATCTGACTAGTGAATTATAAAGAGACATTACAGTCTCCTTGTTCCGAAACTGGAACTGTCTTTTAATGTAACCTAATATTTTGAAGGCCCTCTTTTCGACTTCTGCACAATGCTTCGACGGTTTCAGATCGTTGCTGATATAGACTCCTAAGTCTTTCTCTAGATCGGTCTCAGTCAAGTTCCTTCTCAAGAGAGAGTAATCGTTCTTCGGGTTTTTATAACCTATGTGCATTACCTTACATTTGTTCAAGTTAAATGGCATCTGCCAAGTAGCAGTCCATTCGCCCAACCTGTCAAGATCATTCTGAAGCTTTCTTACGCCCTCCTCAGTACCTACACCACTTCCTAATTTCGTATCGTCTGCAAATTTGGAGATTGTACTTAGAAGCCCAACGTCTATATCATTAATATAGATAGTAAAAAGTAAAGGACCCAGAACGGAACCCTGTGGGACACCACTGGTGACGGGCGCCCACTCCGAAGCTACTCTATTTATTACCACTCTCTGCTTTCTATCTTGTAACCAATCTTCAATCTAGTTGGAAACGAGCCCGGTGATTCCTAGTCCTTTGATTTTAGCCATCAATCTCGCGTGCGGGACTTTGTCAAAGGTTTTTTGAAAGTCGAGATACACTATATCTATTGCTTTACTTGCATCGTATAGTGTATGCATATTATGGAAAAAACTCTAACAGTCTTGTCAGACAGGATCCGTGTCGCCTAAATCCATGTTGAGAATAAAAAATTAGATTGTTAGATTCAAGGTGATACACAATACTTTTTGTAATGATGGATTCCAACAGTTTGACGATAATTGATGTTAAACTGATCGGCCGGTAATTACAAGGATTTTCCCTATCACTCTTTTTAAAGATTGGTATTACAGTGCTAACTTCCAGTCGGTTGGAACTTTCCCTAACTCGATTGATTGTTTGAATATGGTTACTAAGTCGTCAACAACATTGTGGCTAACCTCTTTTAATACCCTTGAAAGAAATAAGTCGGGGCCAGGTGATTTGTATTTATTCATCGTATCAATTAACTGTTGTACTTAATTTCTCGTAAAACTTATGGTCTCTACGGGATGGTCACTGTCATATGTACTCCGAGGATTTGGCACTTCAATTGAGTCTTCCTCCGTGAAGACCGTAACGAAGAACTAGTTTCCTTTAAGAGAAATAGTCAAATCAGCTCAAATCTTAAATAAAATATGTAAGAACAGGGACGAGGAAGTACGTTTTTTAGAAGTGAGAACGATAAAAGAACAACCGTCCCTTTTAATGAGAAAATATCGAATTCCGCAGACATATGTACCCTAGCAATAAATACACCCCACTCCGTCCAGCACCACCCGTGACCTACCGTTAATTCAACAACTACAATGTTATCAAGGGCTGCTTAACCAGTATTCCCAACAACCAACCCAATAACATTGAACGGGAATTTACCAGAAAATCGACCAGAAAATGTTCATTATCCAGGAAAACTGAGCACCAAGATTTTTAACCCTGTACACTGACCATACAGACTGCAAATTACAATATCTGCAAAATTTAGCTCTAGAAACAAGTACAGATATTATATACCTAAAGGAAACGCATGGTTTGTCCATCAAAAGTGTTTACTATTCAGAGGAAACAACTGAACGGACTCGAACAAGGATACAAAACGTACAGGACGAATGAAAGTTACACCCAAGCAGAAAGTTAGGTACGTTAAACTTCTAAACTAAAAGAAACACTCTCTGTCCCTACGATTACAGACGAAATCAATAGTACTCAAACTACAACGGTTTAACATTATTCATTGCTTATCCCGCTAAATGCCTAATAGATAATCGCCACCTACCGTACGGAGTAAGAACTACGCTTTGCAAAAGGGCATACTCGCACGATTCAGATCAACAAAAACTGAATATTTCACATTAATTTTCAAAACATAGGCCTATAAGGTTAATTTATTAACACATTACATGTTTACACGTTAAACAATATAAGAATAAGTATTAAAATATAATTTAAGTTGACGTTTATTGGCGGGTAATTTAGTTGTCCTTCCAAACATTTGATGACAGTAGAGATAAAGCTAACCCAAAAGTTAACCCAAAATCTTGTTATAAATGATCTTGGGTCAAAGTTTGAACTCTGGTTCCAGGTGACGAACGTTTATTTGACAACAGAAAGGAGAATGGTACATGGAACAATGCATCAACCAAATCCTAAAACACAATGGTGATAGTAGTATGGTTTGAGGATGCTTTGGTGGAAATAATACTTATGCCAAATTGAGACAACGATGCACAACATCCTTTGTAGGCATGCGATTTCTTCAGGTACTCGATTAATTGGTGCGAGATTTGTCCTCCAACAAGATAATTCCGAGCAAGCATCTAAATCATGTAGATATTATGTTCAACGCATGGAACTTCAAGAAAAACTGAAAAACATGAACTGGCCTCAACAATCTTCAGATCTATCCCCAAATGAATTAGTGAGGAACAAATTGGACAGAAATATATGAAACATGCGTCTAATCAAACATCTCTGGGAATGTCCAAATAAGTAGTGAAAGGCATTAACACGTAAATATTTTGAAAAACTCGTAGCTAGATTACCGCTTATTTACACCGTGGTGTTAAAGGCAAAAGATGGATATCTGATAAACGTTCTCTTTAGATTTGTGTGTTGTTCTCGCTTTTCCTTTCATTTACTGTACCAAAGTATCATGTACCTTCTTGATTTGATTAACTTCCTTGTTCCCATCCAAACTTTTGGTCTATAAAACAGAACCTACAATTGGTCAGAAGGCAACAATAATATGAAATTTAACACCGAGAAATTTCATTGACGGAAGAAGGGAGGAACTAAAATCCATGACATGCTATGTCCCAAATGGACAGGAAACTCAGAGAAACTCTAAAGCTAAAGATTTGGGGGCTATAATAACCGATACCGCGAAATTTGAAACACAAAATAAGATAGCAGTAAACAGAGCAAAAACAATAACTGGACAGATACTGAGAACCTTTAAAAGAAGGGACAGGAATATAATGAATACTTTGTTGGAAACAATAATTATACCCAAGTTGGAGTATTGCTGTCTTAACATGCCCATATAAAAAAGAAGACATTGGTCAACTAGAAGGGATTCAGAGAAGCTTTACAGCCAAGATTAATGGATGCAAAGAACTAAATTACTGGGAAATGTTACACGAATGAAATTTATATTCACTGGAAAATAATGAAGAAACTAGTCCCTAATCTCACTTTGAACCGGATAACCACTGAGACAACAGTAGAAAGTAGAAAAGGAAGAATGTGTCTAGTTCCCATATTAAAGGCTAGACAGGGAACATCCTCAACTCTGGAGGGAAATAGCTTTGTTGTCAGAGGCAGAGGCGTACCAATACTTTTTGCCGCTCGGGACGAAAATGCCAACGCCCCCCCCTGCAACAATTTTCAATTTTAAAAACAGTTCCTTTACAAAAATACACTTCTAAACAAAACTTTTATTGGAAGAAAAACTTAAATAAAGCAACTTCAATTTTAACAATACTACATAATGTACCGTACATAATACACTACATAATTTTAACAATAACTATATAATGTATAATGCCTAGTTAAATTTTCGGACTTTCATAACAGAAAATTCATGAATGATTTTTTCTATGTCCATTGTCTCTGCAACTTCGCGTTCAATTGAAATAATCGCCAAATTGATCAGTCCAAATTGACTTATAGTTGACCTGAGGTAAGTTTTTATAAGTTTCAGTTTCGAGAAACTTCGTTCGCAACTTGCCACGGACATGCATGTAGTTAGACAGATCCGGAGGGCAATTGTTATATGAGGCAAAGATTCCACTAGATCCCATTTAACGATCCACTGAAGTAGTTTTAACATATCCCAGTTCTTTGGATCATCGTCGACGCTTATGCTTTCGAAACTGAGCAAATGTCTGCGCAAACGCTTTATTTCTTCCAGTAGACTTCCTGGATTAATGTCATTGTAGATGGAAGAAAAATTATTGACCTTGGTATTAATTTCTTCATCTTTGGACTGATTCAAAAGGTACGAAGGAGACAGAAATTCAAAGCGATCATTCATGTTTTTAAGACAAACTGTGCGTTTTTCAATTTCTGCTAATAAACGATCCATGATTTCAAAAATTCTCTGCGTACATCCTCTTGCACGGTCAATCCAGCATCACGAGCTTGCTCTCCAGGCATTCTTCTCCGTCTCCTGACTCTGCGGTCTATACTGATATCCATTTCATTACAGAACTCTTCGGCGGCATCTGCAGCGTTTGATACTACTGCCTCTCGTTCATTAGTTAAAAACACGGATAAAGAGTTCATTTTTAATGCACACTGGTCCAAAGCAAGTCCCTTTCTTTGAAAATATAGCTGAGCATCATTGATTTCTTTCAGCACTGGATCCCAGAAAAATAAGTACACAATGAATATGTATGACATGATGGAGGTCAACAGAGCTTCAGCATCGCCCTTTGTGTCCAGATTTTCGGAGACCCCTTCACTCAGTTCTTCCAAGGCACTAACAACGTGAGTCAAGTTCTTCTTAAGACTAGAAACAGCATCATACTTAGCACTCCACCGCGTATCAGAGACTCGCTTGACAATGATTTTGGAATGTTTTGTTAAGACATCCCAACGATGAGTAGAGGAAGAAAAGTAGACGAAAATTCGTTCAATTGTTCCAAAGAAAGTTACAGCATTAGGACTCAGTCCCGCGGCATGAACTCCAGCCAAGTTCAGCGAGTGGTTATTGCAAGGAATGAAAACAGCGTGTTTGCTAACATCAAGAATTCTGCGTTGAACTCCAAGATGAATACCTGCCATCGTAGCAGCATTGTCATACCCTTGACCATAACAATTCTGGATATCCAGCCCATCCTCAGTAACTGCCTCAGCAGTCTTCCCCTCTAATTTAATAAAATCAACGAAGGATTCCTTCACCTCTACATTACCATCTTTAATCGACACATAGCGAATTACCTGAGACATCTGATCAATATGCGATATATCTGGTGTACTATCGAAAATTATTGCAAAGTACTTTGCACTAGACACATTATCAATTATATATTTTCGAACATTACAGCCGATTAGTGTGATGAACTCATTTTGAACGTTAGGTGACAAATACGTAGTGGATATCTTGTCAGTCATTCGTATTTTTGTAAGATGTTCCCTAATTACTGGGTCATATTTGCCCATTAGTTTTATTAACTCCAAAAAGTTTCCAGAATTGCCAGCTAGCCCAGCTTCTTCATTTAAGTTCTCTCGGTGCCCTCGGAATGCAAGATCTTGTTTTGCCAAGAACATGATGCAGTCATAAATTCGTCTCAGTATTTCTTTCCACTTAGCAGTAGCATGTTTTATTTGCAACTGATGTGCATTATCTATTGTAGCATTCAACTGAAGGCGCATAAACAACTCTTTCCATTGTTCAAAGCATCGGGTATGATATGGACTGTTTTCATGTTCAGGTACTCTTGGATTCAGTTTCCTCCAGGCAAAAAATCCTTCTTCTTTTCCAAATGCACTGGAGATGTTGTTGAAGAGACGACAGCAAAAGCAATGCAAGCTACATTTTGAAGGTGAGAAGATTAGCCATGACCTTTCAATTTTTTCGCCATTTTCCAAAGTTTTGAAATACCAAACTTTTGACATTGACCTATTGTTTGAATCAGATGGAAAGGGTCCATTCATGTTTTTCAAATGTGATGGTCCACGTTTAATGAGTTCGATTCTCAAATTGTCCGTCATTGGAACGGGCCAGTTGCCAGAATCGTTAAACAGACTCTGTGGGTGATGGGTGGGTGGGTGACTTTGTGATGTAGATGAGGGTTGATCCTGATTATTTGGGGGTTCACTTGAAGTTGCCGCTTGAACATCTATCTCTAAGGATATATCACATTGCGGTTGATCTCCTTGCTTCCCAGAAGGCACTGAAGGTGTGTCTGAGAATCCCATTAACTGATGAAATCGCTTAGCAGCACGCTTGCCTTCCTCCTCTTTTTTTTTCGCGAAGATTCTTGTATGCAGCACCACTCAGTCTCTGTCGTTTGCTCATGTTTGCTAATTCAGTAGGGTATCTGCAAAATAAAACAACCATTAATTATTAACATCATCAAAGCTCAAAGAATGCAAAGCCTAACCTAAATAATATAGGGAAAGTCTGAAAAATAGGGCTGGCAACCTTTCCGATGTGAAAATTTAACGCAACTATTTGTGGAAATAGTGGCATTGAGGTGGCATATATAGCATTTAATGATGATTTTTCATCAAAACCATGGATATTTTGTACACAAATAACGCGCGACAATGATGAGATATAATTTTTTGGAGGGTTGCATTTTAAAACATAAAAACCCAAAATTTTGCATACTGCGCCCGCCTGACAGTAATTTGCCGCCCCTCCCTTGATACGCCACTGGTCAGAGGGCCAAGACTGTTCAGACAGCTGCCCATAGAAACACGGAACATGACTGGTGTAGTGGTGAAAATCTTTAAAAGAAGACTAGACGCCTAGCTCAGAACATTTCCAAATGACCCGAAAGTGCCTGGTTAGGTGAAGTGGAGAGTGCAAGAAACCACCTCTCTACTTCACCAGGTTAACTCGAGAGGACTGGCAACAAGCCTGACCTCCGTGAAATGAGGACTCACCTCACGGAATACCTGAAAGGTTGAAAGGAAAAAAAAAAAAATATATATATATATATATAGATAGATAGATAGATAGTATATCAACTCTTTGTTGGCTCTGAAATGTCCATAAATAATCTATACTCACTCTATTATGGGCGGACATTCATCGTTCGCTGTATTTCACGAAATGACATTAATAGTTAATTTTTTAAACGTCGCCTGTATATTTAAATGAATAAAATATTATTTCTCGGTATTCGATATTTGCTCCTGTTTCATTTATTGTAAATAGAATTGATGTAAAAGAGAGAGAGAGAGAGGAGAGAGAGAGAGAGTCTTGGTCCTTTTAATCCAATCAGATCAATTGTTGTAGTTACGGACTTTACTAACCAATCAGAAACATTCCTCTATATGTATATATGTATGTTATATATATATCCCTTCGGGTCTTGGTAAATTGAGGAGCGCTGGACGATTCAGAGACGTATCTTGCCTTCAGACGACTGGCATGTAATTTTTCCTTTCTTTTAAGTGTAAATCGGGATGACAAAACTACTATAAAGTTATACTTTGACTCATGTAAGTATTCTCATTTGGCTCAATTTCGTGTTACAGTTGTGTGTCAAAAGTTTGGAATCAACCGAAGTTTTGAGAAATTTTATCCTAGAAGGGTATATAGTGTGGGGTTTGCACACACAGCGACTAGTGTGGGTTCTACGTAACCCCATAGTGAAAATTACATTTTAAAGGTTGAATTAATCGGTTTATTGTTACTAAACAATAATAAAAATTACAATAAAAGAAATTATTTACAGAAAAATAAATGTTTGAATGTAATAGGCCACGCTGGTCTTTCTTTTTGTTTTATTGTTTAGTAGGCCTCCCTTGGCATCAGTGATTGTTTTGATTCTCTTGGTCATGGGCAGGATAAGATTGTAATAATTTCAGGTTAATTTCGGGCTGCCGAATTGTTTTTATATCAAAACAAATGTATTGATGTGGTGAGGTGAGGTACCAGGTCTTTCCGAAGTTGGAATGTGGTCTTGTATAGACCATTCTTTCACAGTTTTACTGGGAAAAGCGTATTATCCTGCTGGAACCGGGAATATCCGCTCTCCTGCGTTGTTTCCAGAACATTTGTTCGAGGGTGTTTGAATAGACACGGGAATTCACGGGCGGCGTGACTTTTGAGCCAAAACAGAGTACCCCTGTGTCACGGCACCAAAATAGTCCCAAACCACGACCTTCTGGAGGTGATTTACGGTGGCAACACAGTAACTGAAATAGTGTCATTGATTGGGTGGAAACCTAACACACGGATGATCCTGACCAAATTACTTGAGCTGGCTCTCGTCTATGAACGAAATGTTGGCCATTTGTTCAGTGAGCCAATCAATATATTTCCTGCAAAGAGGAGACGCTTCGTCTTCTGCTAATCATTTATATTTTTTCTTTAATGGTCTTCTTGCTACTAAATAACTCTCATTCTGAAGTTTACGTCGAATGTTTTTATATTTTGACTGAAGTAGGGAGATCTTTCTGTATCCGGGCATTAGTGATAAAAGATAAAAGAGCCGACCTTCGCCTTTCCACTGATCGCTTTATTAGCGCGTTAAATCATCGCTTTATTAGCGCGTTAAATCGTTATTTGTGACCTGCCGGATTCTGCCTTTCTTTTGTACTTTGTATCCTCAAAAAAAATCTTTTTATACATTGGTGACTGAGATATTTGAAATGAGAGTTACCTACCCGCCTTTGACTGTAATCTTCTTTCAAGAGAAAAAATCTATATATTATTATTAAAACCAATTAAATTTATATAAAAAAGAACTGTTTAGGCTTCATACTTTATATCATTATTGAAAAAACAAACCAAGAAGCGCGGATTAATATCCAAATTCTACTTTTTCGAATTAGTGTCCAACCGTTGGCTCGTATTTTTCATCACCGTCAGCAGGAGAAACCATTCCTGTAGTACGTCACCGTGTTTCCACGTATTTTAGCATACTTTTCCCTTCACGAGACAACATCCATTTCGTAATAAATGTAATTTTTTTTAAACCAAGCAAAATTTTACGCAAAAAAAAAGGATGTAGTCCAGAAATTTGGGAGCGATTCTGAAACGTTTGCCTGCAACCGCGGTTAAATCAATACTTTTCAAGCACCGTTCATTAATTTTCGTTCAGAGTTTAAAACATAAAATTAATTTTTTATGAACGTTCATCGCCTTTCGCTCTTTTCAGTCCTTTGGTTAAGTGCGTTCTTTTTATACAGGGTGTTCAAAAAGAAACGCAACCCGAAACAGATAAAAAAGGGTTAGGTTACAGTGCTATATGCATTCTCCAATGGGTTGCGTTTCTTTGTACACCCTGTGTATATATATATAGTGTTTAACCTCCTTCGCAACATTTAAGATCATATGACGGAGGGGACCTAGAGCTTTACGTGGGATCCACGGGTCGCTACATCATCTGGACGCAGAGGACGGTCTCCCATCCAACTACTCTCCAGACCTAATGTCGCTAAATTTCGCTGATCGAAGGGAAGCGATGTTTCGACACTGGCCGCAACGTAACGCGACTGGCATAAAAAAAAGAAAAGCAAACAAAATGGTTTAATTAGCCAAGTAGTTATACAGGGTGTTCCATAAAGTTCCATAAAGTCATCAGAGAAACACAAACACAAAACCCACAAAACTTTCCCTTCGATGCTGTATTTTATGGTCACACTGTAGAGTGGCTAAAAACACGTGCAGTGGAACAGGCAATCAATCAGTAGATCAATTTTCATCTCACAACAAAAGATTTATGGTAAACAGTGTAAAAACTTGATTAATCTTATGTAATTTCCGGAAAAAAGTTCGGCTAGAAACGTAAAATTTCTGAAACGCATAAAAAAAAATTACAAACTAAAAATGACTGAGGTTTGTCCTCAAAATTTTAATGCTGTTTACAAAAAGGAAAAAAAAAGTCAAAGAAACTCAGATTATTACCAATTAGGAGTTTTTGAAGCTTTTGACAAATTTTATGTTTGTAGGCGAACTTTTTTCTGAACGTTTACACGCGTGTATGTAGGGTGCGAGTTTAATGATTTAGGAGCTATTGAAGAATAGGGACCCCAGCCTTCTTTAGTTAGGCTTATAAGGCTAACTAACGAAAATATCACGACGTAACCTAACCAATCGTTAGGTTAACTGTACGCCCTTGACGATTGGTTAGGTTAGGTCATGATATTTTCGTTAGTTTAGCCTTATAAAGCTAACTAAAGAAGGCGGGGTCCCTATTCTTCAATAGCTCCATGATTTAATATAGAGAGAGAGAGTTCACGTCGATCAGCGAAGTTAAGCGACGTTGAGTCTGGGAGTAATTGGATGGGAGACCGTCCTCCGCTTGCGGATGATATAACGAGACGCGGTTCGGATCCCACGTAAATTTGTAGGTCCCCTCTATCGTATGACCTTAGATGTTGCGAGGGAGGTTAAACAAACCCCATCATTACATTTAATAAGAGAGCCCTACATGGATAAAATCAGCCCCCAATAATATAGTTTTATTCTTAAGGTACAGAAGGGGAAACTTTGAAACCTCTCAAGATGCTTTGGAGTTATTTAACCTTCACTTGGACCTGGAGAGGACCTGCAGCTTTTTGTGGGATTCGAACCAACTAAGGGTTTAGTACATTTAAACGCGGAGGATGGACCCAGTAAACTACTCAATAGACTTATCTGCTTACTTCGCTTCTTCCCCTGACCTACTTCCACATCCCCCACATATTAGTATTACTTTAAGGAGAACATTCTTAATACATACATGGTATCCATAATTCATCCAGAAGCCTGAAGTCGTGTGTTTTTATGCCCTCTTTGCCCAATCCACTAGAAAATCATGAAATTTATACCTTTAATAATACCCAATTATTAAATACAATACGTGTTTTTAGTAAATTTATTATCTTAACCTAACCTAGCCTAACCTAATCAGGCTAATTTTACGCGAGTTTCCTAGCCTATCCTAATCGAGTAAAAAGTTAATACAACATGGGTGCTATTTCCAACCGTTGCTGAGCTATGGACGTTTTAAGGTGCACGGAAAAAATAAGGGAGATTATTAATCTGATCTCTTTATTGTTACATTTTCTGAGATACACATTATAAATGTTCAAAATGTTCACCTCGGTTTTCAATGCATTTCGGGGTGTTCTCGTGTGTAAGCAGCGGCATCCATAATCGGACGCATGAGTTCCTCTCTCGTTTATACTTTGGTCTTGTAGACCATCTCTTTCATAAGGCCCCATAAAAAGACATCTAACGGGGTTAGGTCCGGAGATCTTGGGGGCCACGATATTGAACCATATTTATAAGGTATATCGCATAAAATGTAGTAATAAATACATCAGATTAATACTCTTTTATTTTTTCCATGCACCTTAAAACGTCCGTAGCTCCGCAACGGTTGGAAATAGCACCTGTGTTGTGGTAACGTTTTTACTCGATATCACCTCCCCCCACCACCCAAATCACCCCCCAAAGTATGGCAGACCGGTTGTGAAACACCTTGTATACAGGGCCGTTTCTAGCCATTAGGGGGCCCTAAACAGTATACCCATTTGAGGCCCCATCCCTCCATTCACCAACTCACGCCTTACAACATCACCTCAGCACACACGTACAAAAAATGGCTGTTAATAAAAAACAATTATGAAACAATTTTAATGAAACATTTATGTCCAAAACAACAATACGTACTTTCAGAAGACAAACAAAAAAAAGTACTCTTCATGAAATTCCTGAAAATTGGCTTATACATTATTTAGAATAAATGACACAGAACTATGTATAAAAAAATAATGCAATTATTTTATCAACTACCAAACAATTACTAACTCTACGATACAATCGTGTAATAGCTAACAGTTATACAGAACAGTTTGTATCTTCAAAATTTTTGCCTCCTAGATTTTTTCTGGGCGAAATCATCAATAACATCATCATATGAAATCTCCCTGTCATGTCCTGGTTGATGCTTATGATGCCAAGGCCACTGAGGCGATCCTGCCCCATTGATCATCTGAGGTAGTTCTTGATTAGCTTCATCTTAGAGAAGCTCCTCTCGGCTGACGCTACTGTCACAGGTAGAGTGCAGGCAATTCTTAGTGCAACCCAGAGATTAGGGTATAGTTCCTCCAGTTGCTTCTGATGAATGAAGAGAAGCTCCAATGCAGTCATGTTGTGTGAAGGTAAAGTCGGCAAGTTCTTAATTTTGAGGGCCAGTTCTCTTCCATCAATGTCAGAGTCAGCTCCAGAGCTCAGTATCTTAGAGCTTTTCACACTTGCAGGACAAGTCTTCCTTGTTCATTGTGGTAAGTTTAGGAGAACCCCAAATATGTCCCTCACATCATCTAATGTTTTGAATCTCTCATTTATTGACCCGATGGCACAATCCATCATCACATTCAAAAATTTGACTTCCAGCCTCTTTAAAGCTTCTGTAAATGGTTCGTCAGGAGCTTCGTAAGCAAAGTGCTTTTTTGTGAATCTGAGCCTCTTCTCCTTCAGCACAGCCTCCACATTCATTTCCTCACATATGTCCCTAGCTACGACTTGTGCTGTAACAAAACCTGTGTTTCTGTAGCTGGTGAGTGAGTCTTTTGTTTTTGTAAGGAGGTTGACTGCCACATCAAACTGCATTGTAGGAGACTGCAGAAGTTTGCTCACATGGTTAACTGCATAAAGAATGTCATACCATACTACTGTGCAAATCTGAAAGCGATAAGACCCTACCTCCTCTGCAAGTGCTTGTGCTTCAGTCCTGGCTATAGCATCTGTGGCATTGTTTCTGACTTCCAACAGGGCCTCTCTGATGTTGTGGCTCTGGTATCGCACAGCCTCAATGCTCTTAAGCTGGCTCTCCCACCTGGTTTCACTCCAAGATTTCAGTGTTATGTTCACGTGCTTCTTTAGGACTGTCCATCTCTGTGTAGCTGCTGCAAAAAGGTTGTGCAATTTTTGTACGTTGCCAAAGAAGCTGATGGCATCTGTGGAAGCTTTAGCTGGTACTTCACCCATTTTAACAGTTCTGATAATAATCGACATCTGTTCTTGGTGGCTTATGTCTGGAGTGCAGTCCAAAATGAGTGAGTAATATTTAGCTTATTTTATTTCTGCAACAATGACAACCAAGATCTCCTCACTAATGGACCCAGTGAGCTCATTTTGAATGATGTTTCCTAGGTAACTTGAATGACTATATTGCCACTTTCGACTCTGTTGATGGGTTGTTTCATCACTGGATCAAATTTGGCAAGCAGCTCAACCTCCTTCAAGAAGTTGCCATTGTCTCGATTGTACAATGTAGAGGAAGACCCCCTGAAAGCAAGGTTTCTCTCTGCCAGTGATTGGATTATACTTGCAAGACGTGTGAAAACATCTCGCCAGCGTCTTCGCTCTACCTCCATTAATGACATTTCAGTTTGGTCAATGGTCCTCCCAGTTTTTAGCCGCAGTTCCAGATCCTTTCATGTTGCCATGTTATCTGCAAGTACTGAACTATTTTCATGGCCTTTCAGAAGCGAACCAACGTTTATCCAGTCTGAAAGTCCATCCGTAATTAGTTTGTACGACTTCCTTGAAAAAACTTGCAGCAGAAGCAATAAAGAGCATCATTCCTTCTAGAGTACATCAGCCAGCTTCGCTTTATTTTTTCCCCATTAATTAATGTTCTGTACATGTAATGGTGATGAACGCTTCTACCGTCCTTTCTTTTAGGGAATGTGAAATCTGGTCTGATTTGAAAAGGTCCTCGAGACACCAGATCTGTCTTCAAGGCATCTGACAGGACAACTGGCCAGTCATACGGATCAAGCGGTGGAGCAGATCTTGGTTCTTGTTGCTCAGTAGAAATGCCTGTGTGTGGTGTTTGAAGCTGAACAGAAGATGGGCCACTTGTTGGTTCATCAGGCTCTACTTCTACTGGTGTTTGAGGTTGCATAGAGGATGGTACTGCTGTTGGCTCATGATGCTCATCAGGCTTTGCTGAGGATGGTTTTTCCAAATATTTCAGTAGTGCTCCTGAGAAGAACATAACTACTTTTTCTGTTAATTTTTGCTAAAATACGCTTTCTTATCTTGTTTGATATAATATAATTGATCTGTGTGAACAGAATTTGAGGTGATGGGATCCATTAAATTTCATTTCGAAATATTATAAATATTACAGACTAGCTTACTCTACACGATTCCTGAGCACTTGCCTAGCTTGATGGTCTACCTAACCTAGTTGCAAAGCTGTGCGCGCTACTCATGAAAACTAGCGCCGCTAGCGCTAGCGCTAGTGAGGCAAAATAATAGCGGCGCTAGCGCTAACGCTAGTCATTTCAAAATTTAGCGACGCTAGCGCTAGTTTTCAATATTAGCTATAACAAATAAAAAATACCTATTATGTTAGTTACACTTCTATGCAGTAATATTGTCAAAAGAATGTTTAAATGAAACAATTATACTATAGAACCAAAGCTTTTTATTTATTTAAATCCAGTATATTTATTTAAATCTAGCTATAACAAATAAAAAATACCTAATACCATAGAAAACAATACATTTCTTTTATTTAATTATTTGATATATCATAATACAACAGAAGTATTTCAAGTAATATATTTGTAATTATTCAAATCAAGTAGAAAGAAACAATACAATATAATCAAGCTAATTTAGGTATCAACTTGCTTCAGTAGTACTTTATTACAACGACCTAGGACAATTATTTATTTAATTTTAGTAACAAGTTTTTCAAAATTTGAATCGGACATCGAGGACCTTTTCGGCTTTAATATATCTTTTCCTGTCGAAAAAATCCTTTCCACTGCTGCACTTGACGGAATTGAAGTGTTTAATCGGATAAATAGTTTTTGAATGAATCGGAAGGGAAGGAAGATGTATAGTCTGTTGCTTTGAAACATTTCTTAATGGAAGGCTGTTTTGATAAAAAGACGTACTTGTTCATTACTTTGTTGTAGAATAGTTTTATGCATATTACTATCTTTTTCGAAACAACTGAACAAATTGTCTTCCTCTTCCGTGCTGGAACCGGCAGCTTCGGGTGTGCTAATTAGCCTAATTTCCATGTCACTTTTCATGCAGTCAGCAAGACGAGTCGTCAACATTTGCCGCACCTCCTCCTTCTTCTCCAGTGAATCAATCCATATCTGTTTAAAGCTAGGATGGGCGGCAGCGGCAGCGATGTAATCGTTGTTGTTGAATGCTTGTTGGAAACGATTTTCTATGCCGTTCACAAGAGCCATTGCAAGCGGTTGGCATGTGTGCTGTGGATCTTCAACAATGGTCTTCAGTTTGGAGAGACAAGCGTACAACGTGGGCAAAAGGACACCCATATAGGCATTTTGTTCACCCTGCAGAATGTCCAATGATTGGGCGAGTGGTTTCATTGCAGAAATGTAATCTTTAATGAATACTATTTCAGACAAGGTGAATCGCACAATTCCCAGCTCATCAAAAATGTTGTTGACTGCCGCTTCTTTAGTAGATAGTAAGGAGTTTATCCGTGCTAAAGCATCATACGTTGAATTCCGTGTGTCACATGGTACCATCAACCGCATTCCTAATTTGCTTTGAATTAGATCAGCAGATACGGTGCTCCGATTCTGCTTGTTCCACAACGATTGTGACTTAGCAAATGCAGATCTACAAACTTTTTTGAATGTTGGATTAGTTAATGCCTTCTCTGAATCTGATGTTGCTACTGAATTGAGTGTATGCGTTGCGCAACGATGATGTTCTGGTAGAGTATAAACATTGGTTACATTGCTCAGTTCATTCTCACTCTTTAAGTTTATAAGGATGTTTACTGCTAAGGTGGATTTTAAATTGAAAGTTGACTTTTTATTGACGCTGATTACTTTGTTCTTGGGTAAACATAACTTACACTTGAAATTAAAACTGTTGTTATTTTTCGCAGTTCTGTCACAAACAAACTCAAAATACTTTTCAATGTAAGGCCACGGATTTTTAACTTCTTCTATTTGCTGGTCAGCAGAAGAAGACGCCATCCTTTCGTAAACGTAATGAAAAAATCGAGCGGGAGAGAAACACAACCACACTCCGTGACTTCCGCTGTATGACTAATAACTGACAAGCTGCACAGTGCACAAGCAAGCAATGCAGAATGAGGGAACCACCGCCAGCATACATGCTCATACATGTTTGAAACGTTCAAACTCGTATGGAATAGAAGGAATTTAAATTCATTTTTTAAATAAAAATTAGCGCTAGCGCATAGCGTTAATTTTTATTTCAAAAACTAGCGGCGCTGGTAAATGCGCTAGTAGTTTGAAAATATAGCGACGTTAGTGGTGGCGCTATTAAAAAACTAGCGGCGCTAGTCACAGCTCTGCCTAGTTGTCTGAACTGTAATCATAAGAATATACAAGTGGCACATCTCACCTGTGCTACTGGAAAGCTTCTCCTCCTCTATTTTCTTCTTTTTCCGTTTTCAGCTCCTGATGGATAATGTCATTTCATTTTCCAAGATGCACGAAGTCACATCTAGTTAACCACAACTAATCTGCTAAATAATAATAAATTAATAAGCATGATAATAATGATAATAATAATAATAATTGTTATAATTGTAACGTTAATGAAATACATTCCAATAATCAGACCATTTAGGTTTTAAGCAACAAAATTCACATTATCTGAAAAAGATGAGAAAAGAATTAATAAACTTGAAAACGTAACGAAAATAATCCTAGGTTTTAAAGTGTTACAAAATCTCTTAATAATTAGTAAATTAGTGAAATAATGTTTTAGAATACTAGAAAAATTAAGCATTTATGAAAGTATAAGCATATAGTAAGAATAAAGTTAAATAATATAGAAATAAGATCTCACAATAGTTTTTACACATAACGACAAAAACGTTTCGTTTGTCTCCGTTTTATCACATTTGTCTCATACAAAAACTTTAATTAATAATAACGAATAATTAATAATAATAATAATAAGGATAATAATAATAATAATAACAATCTATACTATAATAAGAGAGCTGTCCGTCCGTCCGTCCGTCCGTCCGTCCGTCACACTTTCAGAAATTGTGAGAAAAAATTGTGAAAAAAATTCAGAAATTGTATTACGGGCGGCAATGTGAAGCTCAAGATTTTCATGACTGTGTTCTTTTATGTAGTTTAGCCTGTCTGTTTGTCTGTTTGTGAAATTTATCCGGGCAGTAATGGGGGAAGGGTGGGGGTGGGGGTAATGGGGGATGGGTGGGGTAATGGGGGAGGGGGTTAGCCCCCAAGTTGCATGAATGGGGGTGAGGAGGTTTTGGGAGATACCAGATTCAGAAATGTTGACACAATGTGAAGCTCAAAATTTTCACGGCTGCGTTCTTTTCTGTAGTTTAGCCTGTCTAACCGTCAGCGAAGCGACGGGAACTGTACTAGTAATAATCATAATAACTTCAGCTATATTCCTATTCTTGCCCACTGAGCTATGACCTGGGAGCCTGTCTAGGGGCCCCCTAGTAGTAGCGGGGCCCTAAGCGGCCGCTTAGCCTGCTTATGCCAGCAAACGGCCCTGCTTGTATATATATGTTTATTCATTTACCAAGAAAATCTAATTTATTTAACTGAAACAGAAAAATAGTCTAGTTAGGCATTTATTCGTTTTCTTTTATGAATTAAGAGAACGATTATTTAAGGTCGACTATTATTTTTATATGCACAAATTATATGCAATAGAGTTCATGAGAGTTACTGTTATATTATGATTAGACCCACGTAATTATTTTGAATGTGTTATACCTAAATATTTTTAAGTACACATAGAGAGAGAGAGAGAGAGAGAGAGAGAGAGAGAGAGTTACAAGGAGGAAAAGAAGTACCTCAAAAGGCCTTGCGGCCCATACCGAGGAGAGAGAGAGAGAGAGAAAGAGAGAAACTGATATTTGCAGTAATAAAGAGAGGAAAAGCTACTTCCATTTAAACTAGGAATGCATCGATTAATAATAATATTAATAATAATAATAAAAAAATAAATATATATATATATAATACAGGGTGTCCCATAAGTGTGGTCTCACAAGAAAATTGTTAAATTAAATCTCCAAAGTACTACGTTAGAACTGAAACAAATGTTCAAATTGATGTCTTGTTTCGGAACCTTGTTTTTGTTGCAGGTAGAATAACGCGCAATGGCTAATATGGAAAGCGAGTTACACTCGTGAGGAAAAGGCCTCCGAGGCTATTGCGTGTTATTCTATCTGCAACACTAAAAAGATCCCAAAACAAGTCATTAATTTGAACATTTGTTTCAGTTCGAATTTATTATTACCTTTGCAAATTCATTTGAAAAGAAATTTTCTTATGAGACCGCATTTATGGGACCCCTGTATACATGATATTATTTACAATTAAAATATTCGCATTTTTACCACAAAAGAAATAAATGGAAAGGAAATCTTTCTTAAATGAGACGAATTGTTCATCCAAATATTCAAATAATTTCATTTCAATTCAATTGAAAAAAATCTTTAATCAGAAAGGAATAAAAATGACAGATTTTTACATTTTTAGATATTTGATATGACGTTAATATATTCGCAGTACTCTTATCTGAATATGCCGTTGAAAGCATGGAGGCTTTTTAGACAAAATTAATGGTGGCAAGTAATAGTAACAGTGATAACAAATGATAATGATCTACAGATCTACAGAAGCTAAGGCTAACAAAGACCCTAAGATCCACTCTAAGGCTAGCCCGAGAGAAAGGAGAGAGTAGGGGGTTAAGAGAAGAGAGGAGAATAAGGGGTTAAGTAAGGAGCAACCCTATCATTCGTGGGTTAACATTCATTCAGAAAAAGAGGGAAAAAGTCTCACCATCATCATCCGCCGGCCACTGCCGACAAGTCAGAAAAATAGTCGGAGAATATAGGAGAGGGGTGAAAGATGAAAAGAAGTAAAATAAGAACGCTTACAAACCATGCAAACACAGTCTTAACTCACTGTCATACCATGCAAACTACAAACATGCAAGAAAAGAGTTAGAGACATGCAAAGTAAGGAGGATAAGAAAAAAAAAAAAAAGTAGGTAAAGTTAAACAAAAAGTGGGTTAGTTTACGCTATGAGCTACATCTACATTCGTGTTAGTCTAATTTTTTTTTTTTATTTTTTTTTATTGCTGGCATCACACGCTGGCATGTCACAAGCTGGCATTCATCGTCAACAGACTCATCCTCGAGCACCACCACCAGAGCTCCTGTTGTTAACTTTCTTTTTTAATTTTAAACAACGTTAATATTTTTAAAATGTCTGTCAAGACGGTTCTTAAACACATTAACGCTGGTAGAATGAACGACTGACGCGGGAAGATTATTCCATTTATCAATTACTTTAAACGTAAAGAAGTTTTTAGCGATATTAGTAATGAAACGTCTGCCACGCAACTTGAATCCGTTATTGCGAGTATTACTATTATCGAAAGTGAACAATTTGTCAAATTTACGTTATCGATGTTATTAACGATTTGAAACTTCAATAAGCTCCCCCCTTAATCTCCTAGTTTCGAGTGAATACAAGTCTAACACTTTAATCCTATCTTCATAAGGCTTATTGCGCAATGCCGGAATAAGTTTCGTGCACGACGCTGAACCCTTTCTAACCTATCAATATCCTCACGCAAGTACGGGCACCAAAATTGAACGGCATATTCTAAATGAGGCCTGACTAGGGACTTGTAAAGGGGCAATATAATATCCTTCGATTTAAATTCGAAATTACGCGCTATGAAGCCTAACATCCTATTAGCTTTTGCGCAAGACTCCAGGCACTGGTTCCTAACCTTTAAATCTTTAGTTACGCGTACGCCTAAATCTACTTCCTCGTCAACGCTCGCTAAATCCCTATCATCCATCGTGTACACGTAATTATTGTTGCGAGAACCTATATGCAAAACTTTACATTTATCTACGTTAAATTGCATCTGCCACTTATCCGTCCACTCCATAATCCTATCTACATCGTCTTGGATCCTATTTCTATCGTCCTCGTTAACAACCTTACCGCCTATTTTAGTATCGTCCGCGAATTTTGACACGTTACTAATCAATCCTACATCTATGTCGTTAATGTAAATTACGAATAACAATGGGCCTAACACTGAACCCTGTGGGACACCACTACCTACCTCTAACCACCCCGATTCACTACCATTAACTACGACCCTCTGCCTCCTAGCACGAAGCCATTCTTCTAACCAGTTAGCTACCTGACCGCGGATACCGTGCGCTTTAACCTTCGCAATTAGTCTCCTATGCGGAACTGTATCGAACGCCTTTTTAAAATCTAAATAAATAACGTCAGCTGCCCTATGCCTATCGTATTCGCGCACTATTTCGTTATAAAATTCTAACAAATTTGTTAAACAAGACCTATGGCGTCGAAACCCGTGCTGACTACTATTAATCAAACCCCTACTTTCTAAGTGATCGATAATACGATCCCTAACTACGGATTCCAAAAGTTTACCGACAATTGACGTTAAGCTAATGGGCCTATAATTGCTAGCTACCGCGCGGTCGCCTTTTTTAAAAATAGGCGTGACGTTAGCTAATTTGGTCTTCAGGAATAATCCCCGTTTCGAGTGACTGATTAAAAATCTTCGCTAAGGGGCCTACGATAACGTCTTTCAAATCTTTCAAATGTCTAGGATAAAAAGCGTCAGGGCCTGGAGCCTTGCTAACTTTTAGCCTATCGATATAATGCGCAATCTCAGCCTCGTAAACAGTTATTTCATCTAAAATAGTCTCGCTACTAAATGAAACGATATCGTCAACGTCGGGGACATTATTTACGTCCTCTACGGTAAAACTGTCGCAAAAAAGTTATTGAAAATACCCGCCATCGCCTGAGCGTCAGAAGCCAAAGCGCCATTTACATCCAATAGAGGGCCTATGTTATCCTTTACCGGCTTACGATTATTTACGTATTCAAAAAACTTTTTTGGATTATGTTTACTATCCGCAGCTATAACTATCTCTAAATTACGCTTGGCATTCCTAACTGATCTTTTAACCTGACGTCTAAGCTCGATATATCTATTAAAGTTAGCTACCTGGCCATTGCGCTTGTTAAGTCTATACGCTCTATTACGCTCGTTTATGAACTCGCCTACTTCCCTAGTCCACCACTTCGGCCTACCACGATTTCTAACGCGCTTGGGCCTACGAGGAATAAACTCCCTTTCAATATTCCTAAAACTTTCTTTTTACTATAGTAAAAGTGTCAGTAGTGAACATCAGTAGGAGCTAATAAAGTGGTTAGTTTTTTAAGTGAAGAAGTCTGATATCTAAGGAAATTGCATTCCATATATCCGCTCCTTTGGAAGTAAATACATTTCTTGCAGTTTCTATTGTATAGTTAGGTTTGTGTACATAATCCCTGGATAGCTTGGTGTTATAATAACGATGCTATATTTAATGGGGGTGATTGCTCTTTGAATGGGTGATGTATGTTCAATTTTATTAATAACTTTGAACGTATTGACAGCCGGAAATTCTTTGTTTTTCAGACTATTTTTTTGAAAAGCCTCAAAACGACAATTTAAAAAATGTTTACGTTCGTCCAATAAAGGAATAATTAATTTGTTTTAAGTAAAACATAATTATTTTCATTTCCAATTTGCATTTTCTTTTCCATCTTTAAACACTTACTGGCCAGATCATTCTAACAACATTCTGATAAGCTGACTTAACTTATCTTTATCTAAGACTAGCCTAGTATGATGTTAGGGTCATTGTTAGCCTCTAACTCTGGAAGTATGTAAGACTAACCTAGCCTAACCTAATCTACAATAACTTGTCGATTAAATTTCATGTTCAAAAAATGGCATACTCCATTTCTTTTTCTTCCCATATATATATATATATATATGTGTGTGTGTGTGTGTGTGTGTGTGTGAGGTTAATTAGTTGAAGAGTGGAGTGTGATGGCGTGCAAGGTCACCTGAAAAGTTGCGTGAAAATTAATCAGTGACTGAGTTCCATATATTATAATATTCATGAAACATGTACAAATGAGAGCACGTTATAAATAGCGACCCCATGAAGGAAAGGGAGGGGGGGGGGGGGGGGGTGTAGTGACGAACCTGCTGCACGTAATGTACTTGCCTCGACCCGGTGTTCCTTTTAAAAGGGACTTATTTTTCACCGATTGGTGGCGTTACTGCCCGTAGTTCAAGGACGGAATACAATACGTACCAACCAACCAGCCACACATAACACATCAAGCAGGATACTCAAACTCCTCCCCAGACATAACGTTCTGTTCCCCCTCACTAGCAACACATACACACTGGAGAACAGAAAAACAACTGTCATCAGACCACCTGCCCATCATCATTACAACACGTTCTACGCTCTGCCCCAACAGCCTTAGGCACACTTACAGAAATTACAAGAAAGCTGATTGGGAACAGTTCAAAATACAGACTGAGGAACAATTCACCACATTAAACAGCACACTCATCATAAACATCACTACAACACTCAAGACATTCAATCAGATCATCAATAATGCAAACAAATACATACCCAAGGGCAACATTAGGAAATACAACCTAAATTACACTAGAGAAATAGCCCACCTCATAAGGCAACGTAACAACCTCAAACATAACACACAAACACCACACACAAAAGCCATAAAACAGCAAATACAACAGCTCAACACAGAAATAAACAACAAACTTAAAGAAAAACAGAAACATTTAGGGAATTCATAACAACACTAAACCACTCCACAGATACATTCAGGCTATACAAGACTATAAACAGCATTACCCGCTCTGACAGTGGCATTCACACCTCACACGCGGCTATATGTCGCAGCCAAAATAATATCCCAACATATACACAACAAGCTATCATTCTAGTTAATCACTACGCAAAGATAAGTCACTTAAACAGAGACAACAACCAGAAACACGCAGACAGACAAACAACCAGACACAAGAAAACCTACAGACTCGACACAACCATTACACCCTTCAATACAGACCAGACCACCAAGATCATCAAAAACATTAAGAATTCGAAGGCTAATGGACCAGACAACATATCTAATATACACCTTAAACACTTGGGCCCACAGGGAATACTAGCTCTCACAAACATCAGCACATATTCATACCAACACTGTATTATTCTTGACATATGGAAACAAGCAGGGCCGTTTGCTGGCATAAGCAGACTAAGCGGCCGCTTAGGGCCCCGCTGCTACTAGGGGGCCCCTAGACAGGCTCCCAGGTCATACCTCACTGGGCAAGAATAGGAATATGGCTGAAGTTATTATTAATATTATTGTTATTATTTTTTTATTATTATTATTATTATTATTATTGTCGTATTAATTAATTTTTTTGTATGAGACAAATGTGATAAAACGGAGACAAACGAAACGTTTTTGTCGTTATGTGTAAATAACTATTGTGAGATCTTATTTCTATATTATTTAACTTTATGCTTACTATATGCTTATACTTTCATAAATGCTTAATTTTTCTAGTATTGTAAAACATTATTTCACTAATTTACTAATTATTAAGAAATTTTGTAACACTTTAATTAAAACCTAGGATTATTTTCGTTATGTTTTCAAGTTTATTAATTCTGTTCTCATCTTTTTCAGATAATGTGAATTTTGTTGCTTAAAACCTAAATGGTCTGATTATTTTATTTGAATGTATTTCATTAACGTTACAATTATAACAATTACACTGGTCAACACTCATTTTATTGCCAATCATATTAGAGCGATTTTGGGGTAACTTTGTGGTGCTGATTCCGAATATGACATAGGTTTTGCTAGATTGGCTCTAATTTACGAGATAATTGGTACCCCATTGAAACACGTAAAAATGCAAAAAAATTAATGTTCAGGCGGAGCCTACTTACAAATCGCATTGAAATTGTCTCAAATCATACAAAAGTAAACACATGAAATACATAATGGCATTTTATTCGGTATAATAACAGATAAACACAGTAAGCTGATTCGCATAATTACAATTATGTATAGTAAATCTCTGTTTGTACGATTCTCTTTTATGTGGGTTATCAGGACAATCACGTTGGAGGTTCCAGCAATAGTCTGCCATCATGTGTCTGTCCCATCTGCCTTGATACCTTTCCTCCATCACCTTGATATCTTGATGAAACCTCTCCCCTTGTTCCTCGCTAAAATCACCAAGATTATCCGGAAATCTGTGTAAGTGGCTATGGAGAAAGTGTACCTTTATGCTCATATTAGTACCCAACTTTTCAAAGTTTGTGAGCATGTTTTGCACCAGTTCTTCATAATTGTCTGCTTTGTGGTTACCCAAGAAGTTCTTGACAACTGAGACATAACTGCACCAGGCAGAAGCTTCAACACCATTCATAAATTTTGTGGAATTAGAATCCTTGATAAGTGTACGGATTTGAGGGCCATCAAAGATTCCAGCTTTTAGTTTTTCCATACTTAGTCCAGGGAACGATCTACAAATGTATTTGAAGCAGACTTTGACAGACTGAGGTCCCGTATCAGATCATTGAGTTCGTCTTGGGAGAACTGCTGAGGTGTTGAAATGCTTCCTTCATAGTCACTTCCACTACTACCACCTAAGTCCTGAATTTCTTCAAATTCTGACAACGGAAGGTCGGGCAGTGTGGTAAACACTGGTATGGGAACGTCTTCGCTGTGTGACACAGGTCGCCTTGCTGATTCCAAACTGGGATAATCCCACTTGAGTTTCTTGTATCGATTGAAACCTTTCACATTAACCACACTGTCAACTGACTACTGGTTGGGTGGCCGATGACTTATATACGGAGGGGGAATATTCTAGAATGATCGCGGAGTAAACACTAAGAATATTCGCGTGTCTCACCATCTAGAATGTTCCGGTAGTTTCCCATATGCACGCGTTATGGTTACGTTTCCTATTAATTGAGGGTATTCATTATCTCAAGAACTAGAGCCAAATAGGAAAAACTACTTTCATTTTGGAATTCAGCAACCCCAAAATACCCTAAATTCGTACGAATTTCCTTGGCAACGAAACAAAAAAAATTTTTGTTGAGCTGTGTTATTATTATTATTATTATTATCATGATTATTATTATTTAGCAGATTAGTTGTGGTTAACTAGATGTGACTTCGTGCATCTTGGAAAATGAAACGACATTATCCATCAGGAGCTGAAAAACGGAAAAAGAAGAAAATAGAGGAGCTTTCCAGTAGCACAGGTGAGATGTGCCACTTGTATATTCTTATGATTACAGTTCAGGCAACTAGGTTAGGTAGACCATCAAGCTAGGCAAGTGCTCAGGAATCGTGTAGAGTAAGCTAGTCTCTGTAATATTTATAATATTTCGAAATGTGAAATTTAATGGATCACATCACCTCAATTTCTGTTCACACAGATCAATTATAATTATCAAACAAGATAAGAAAGAGTATTTTAGCAAAAATTAACAGAATATGTAATGCTATGTTCTTCTCAGGAGCACTACTGAAATATTTGGAAAAGCCATCCTCAGCAAAGCCTGATGAGCATCATGAGCAAACAGCAGGACCATCCTCTATGCAACCTCAAACACCAGTAGAAGTAGAGCCTGATGAACCAACAAGTGGCCTACCTTCTGTTCAGCTTCAAACATCACACACAGGTATTTCTACTGAGCAACAAGAACCAAGATCTGCTCCACCGCTTGATCCGTATGACTGGCCAGTTGTCCTGTCAGATGCCTTGAAGACAGATCTGGTGTCTCGAGGACCATTTCAAATCAGTCCAGATTTCACATTCCCTAAAAGAGAGGACGGTAGAAGCGTTCATCACCATTACATGTACAGAACATTAATTAATGGGGAAAAAATAAAGCGAAGCTGGCTGATGTACTCTAGAAGGAATGATGCTCTTTATTGCCTCTGCTGCAAGTTGTTTTCAAGGAAGTCGTACAAACTAATTACGGATGGACTTTCAGACTGGATAAACGTTGGTTCGCTTCTGAAAGGCCATGAAAATAGTTTAGAACATGCAGATAACATGGCAACATGGAAGGATCTGGAACTGCGGCTAAAAACTGGGAGGACCATTGACCAAACTGAAATGTCATTAATGGAGGTAGAGCGAAGACGCTGGCGAGATTTTTTCACACGTCTTGTAAGTATAATCCAATCACTGGCAGAGAGAAACTTTGCTTTCAGGGGGTCTTCCTCTACATTGTACAATCGAGACAATGGCAACTTCTTGAAGGAGGTTGAGCTGCTTGCCAAATTTGATCCAGTGATGAAACAACACATCAACAGAGTCGAAAGTGGCCAATATAGTCATTCAAGTTACCTAGGAAACATCATTCAAAATGAGCTCATTGGGTCCATTAGTGGGAAGATCTTGGATGCCATTGTTGCAGAAATAAAACAAGCTAAATATTACTCACTCATTTCAGACTGCACTCCAGACATAAGCCACCAAGAACAGATGTCGATTATTATCAGAACTGTTAAAATGGGTGAAGTACCAGAAATAAAAGAATACTTCTTGGGCTTTCTTGAGGCTTCAGAAAGTACAGGCCTGGGTTTATCAGTTCTGATTCTGAAGAGACTAGATGAACTGAATATTCACTTTGATGACTGCAGAGGACACTCATATGACAACGGAGCGAACATGAAGGGCAAGAACAAAGGTGTTCAGGCAAGGTTATTAGAGAAGATCTGTCGTGCACTCTATGTTCCATGTGGGGCTTACACTCTGAATCTTGTAGTGGCTGATGCAGCTAAAGCTTCCACAGATGCCATCAGCTTCTTTGGCAACGTACAAAAATTGTACAACCTTTTTTCAGCAGCTACACAGAGATGGACAATCCTAAAGAAGCACGTGAACATAACACTCAAGTATTGGAGTGAAACCAAGTGGGAGAGCCGGCTTAAAAGCATTGAGGCTGTGCAATACCAGAGCCACAACATCAGAGAGGCCCTGTTGGAAGTCAGAAACAATGCCACAGATGCCATAGCCAGGAGTGAAGCACAAGCACTTGCAGAGGAGGTAGGGTCTTATCGCTTTCAGATTTGCACAGTAGTATGGTATGACATTCTTCATGCAGTTAACCATGTGAGCAAACTTCTGCAGTCTCCTACAATGCAGTTTGATGTGGCAGTCAACCTCCTCACAAAAACAAAAGACTCACTCACCAGCTACAGAAACACAGGTTTTGTTACAGCACAAGTCGTAGCTAGGGACATATGTGAGGAAATGAATGTGGAGGCTGTGCTGAAGGAGAAGAGGCTCAGATCCACAAAAAAGCACTTTGCTTACGAAGCTCCTGACGAACCATTTACAGAAGCTTTAAAGAGGCTGGAAGTCAAATTTTTCAATGTGGTGGTGGATTGTGCCATCGGGTCAATAAATGAGAGATTCAAAACATTAGATGATGTGAAGGACATATTTGGGGTTCTCCTAAACTTCACCACAATGAACAAGGAAGACTTGTCCTGCAAGTGTGAAAAGCTCTCTAAGATACTGAGCTCTGGTGCTGAGTCTGACATTGATGTAAGAGAACTGGCCCTCGAAATTAAGAACTTGCTGACTTTACCTCCACACAACATGACTGCATTGGAGCTTCTCTCCTTCATTCATCAGAAGCAACTGGAGGAACTATACCCCAATCTCTGGGTTGCACTAAGAATTGCCTGCACTCTACCTGTGACAGTAGCGTCAGCCGAGAGGAGCTTCTCTAAGATGAAGCTAATCAAGAACTACCTCAAATCATCAATGGGGCAGGATCGCCTCAGTGGCCTTGGCATCATAAGCATCAACCAGGACGTTGGCAGGGAGATTTCATGTGATGATGTTATTGATGATTTCGCCCAGAAAAAATGTAGGAGGCAAAAATTTTGAAGATACAAACTGTTCTGTATAACTGTTAGCTATTACACGATTGTATCGTAGAGTTAGTAATTGTTTGTTTATACATAGTTTATACATAGTTCTGTGTCATTTATTCTAAATAATGTATGAGCTAATTTTCAGGAATTTCATGAAGAGTATTTTTTCTGTTTGTCTTCTGAAAGTACATATTTGTTGTTTTGGACATAAATGTTTCATTAAAATTGTTTCATAATTGTTTTTTATTAACACAGCCATTTTTTGTAGGTGTGTGCTGAGGTGATGTAGTAAGGCGTGAGTTGGTGGATGGAGGGGTGGGGCCTCAAATGGGTATACTGCTTAGGGCCCCCTAATGGCTAGAAACGGCCCTGGTCAAACAAGGTAAAATTATTACACTACTCAAACCAAACAAAAATTCAACAGAACCAGCTTCCTATAGACCCATTACTTTACAATGCACAGTTGCACACCTTCCAAAGTAACAAAAAGGCTAATCTTACAAATCACCAACCCACACATACCACTATCGCCTACTCAACATGGATTCAGACCTCACCACTCAACCACGACATTACTCACTAACCTCACGCAGCACATCATGAATGGCATGAACTCTAGACGACCAGCTCAACGTACAATCATGCACCAACACCTCGCACCATTAAGGTAACACCAGAGAGACATTATAACCAAATACTCCATTCCATACCACGCCTCACAGACATCACACAGTACAGAAAACACATACACACACACCTAACCCACAAAGCACTAACACGACTCGGTCCGAATACGGTCCTAGGTGCGAAACCGCCACCCATTGACAGGTCAGAGATCAGCCTGAGCAGATCGGATCGAGTTAACTTAGCACGATTCCGATGTGGACATCACCCCAACTTACAGACATAAACACAGACTAGACAACTTCACAGACGACACCTGCTACTTGTGCCAGGACACACCACAAACAATTGAACACATTATGACAGACTGTTCCGCTCTAGCACAACATAGAACACAACACATCACCACTAGTGCGCTGAACCTCTGGTCCACTCCGAAGAGGGCGATCGGTTACCTGCGTGCCGCCGGCTTGCTCGATCAGGGTGGGCTGATCGGCTAACCAACAACAACAACAACAACCAACCAGCCAACCACTGGCCTCAGTGGGGAAACCCTGGGCGAGCAAGAAAATGTGGGTAATGGCGAGTCAGCGTGTATAAAAATGTGGGTCGTGGCGAGTCAGGGTGTATAAAAATGTGGGTAATGGCGAGTCAGGGTGTATAAAAATGTGGGTAATGGCGAGTCAGGGTGTATAAAAATGTGGGTAATGGCGAGTCAGGGTGTATAAAAATGTGGGTCGTGATGAGTCAGGATGTATGTTGTGTTTTTCTTTGATTTTCTTCATTAAATATATTTATTTTTATTAATGCAATTCTTCATTCTTTCAGGCATTGAACCCCTTCTAATCCGCATCACTAAAATGCCGAAGACAGTCGGTTGTCGCGATATTTTGCCGTCCATACGGGGCCGTATTGTGGTCCAGTCAGAATGTGGTCGCAGTAACGGACATATTGCCAAGGATCTGGGTATTCACGGGCATACGTTGTCAATATATTCGTTCAAAGTTCAATACAGTAAAAGCAATCAGTGCCAGAAAAGCTACGAGGAAGACCATCAACAGTGTGCCCTCGCTCAACCGCCAAGGTCCTTTTGCTACATCGCCGACATGGACAAATAAAATGAATCAGAGCCGATACCTTCCCGGTTTTGGGGTATGGAAGACACGTAGTAAGAACGAGACCTTTCTTCTGAAAATCATAAACGTGGGTTGTTCTGGGATTGCCTAACTCCTTCGTAACGGCAAAGGTCACGGCAAACCATCTACGGGGCGCTACATCATCCGGACGCAGAGGACGGTCCTCCACCCAATTACTACCCAGAACCAACGTTGCTTAAATTCGTTCATCAACGGGAAGCGCTGTTGCTACAGGGTCACTGCGTAGCCCACCCAGAAACGTTGTCGAAAAAAAAATTATAAGGAAATGTTGAGGAAGACCCTTGACTTTTGGAGACGAAGTTCTCTGATAAATTCAGATTTCAGCATTACACATGTAGAGATTGAATGTGTGTACGAAAATGTCCATCTGAAGATCATTTGTTTCATTCTGTATGTCTTTAGCTTATTGTAAATATGACAGAATGGGTATTATGGCAGAAAGTAAAACGGTTTTGGTGTTCCCCAATGGGACATTCGAAATCATAACAGAAGAATAGTCTACGTTCACACAAAGGGGTCCTTAACTTCGATCAGGGCATTTTTCAGGAAGGAGGAGCTCCTTTTTAAACTTCTGTTATGAGTGTCCAGTGGAAGAGAAGACATGGCACTGAATTTCTTTCCTGGGCACTTGTACCAACATCTAGATCGGAAGTTAGAAGCACACTGTCCACATCCCACCAGTGTGGAGCAATTAAAGGAAGATCTCACCGAGATATGGCATAACCTGGACCAAAGTGTTATTCCAAATCTTGAATATTCAGTGCCAAGTGCCACACGAAGTAAGGCACTTGTCAGAGCAAAGAGTGATGCCATCACACACTGAAAGGCTTACATTCTCGTATCGTACCTTTTTTGCGTTTTGGAGGTCGTTTAATCTCCTTCCTAATAGTAAAGGTCATGTGACGGAGGGGACCTACAATTTCACGTGGGATCTACGGGTCGGTACATCATCTAGAAGTAGAGGGCGGTTACCCATACAACTACTACTACCCAGGCCCAATGTCACTTTATTTATATATATATATATATATATATATATATATATATATATATATAGGGTGTCCCAAAAAAACTATATACTCTTTATAGCATCATATATTTTATAATTTAAAAAAAAACCAAACAATATATTGTTATAGCAATTGCCAATGAAAGGTAAATTAGTAATCTAAGTGATCAAAATGTTATAGCGAGTTGTTTGCATATAAAATTTAATTAACTACGCCAAGTGCTCAAAATGTTCTCCGGCGGCATGAATGCACTTTTGAATGCGTCGACTAACTGATTCGCAGACATGGACTAATGTGGATGCTGTGATGGTCCCGCACTTTTCCCTAATTGCATCCTTAATTAAGGTGTTCGAGTGTTGCGGGTCTTGTACCATAAACTGCATCTTTCAGG
Organism: Bathynomus jamesi; assembly: GCA_023014485.1. Lineage (NCBI taxonomy): Eukaryota > Metazoa > Arthropoda > Malacostraca > Isopoda > Cirolanidae > Bathynomus > Bathynomus jamesi. Next base: position 496,083 of record JAJOZX010001175.1, read on the forward strand.
TAGCCCCACAAGTAAAAATCAAGTGGAGTCAAGTCCGGTGAACGTGGAGGATACTCAACGCTTCCTCTTCGTCCTATCCAACGGTTAGGCAACGTTTCATCGAGGTACCTTCTGACATCACAATGATAATGAGGGGGGGGGGCTCCATCTTGTTGAAAGTAAAAGTCGTCGTTTCCAAACAACTTCCGAACTGCAGGTATAATTTCTGTCCGCAGCATGTCGAGATATGCGACACCGGTAACTGTCCCATTAAAGAAAAATGGTCCAACCAAACCCCTGGATGATAAACCACACCATGCTGTTAATCCTGGTAAATTAACATGTTTATCCACATAAACGTGTGGATTATCAAGTGACCAGTACCTGCAGTTGTGTCGATTAACTGTGCCATTCAGCTTGAAGGTAGCTTCATCAGACCACACGATTTTGTTGTATTGAAAGTGCATTCATGCCGCCGGAGAACATTTTGAGCACTTGGCGTAGTTAATTAAATTTTATATGCAAACAACTCGCTATAACATTTTGATCACTTAGATTACTAATTTACCTTTCATTGGCAATTGCTATAACAATATATTGTTTGGGTTTTTTTTTAAATTATAAAATATATGATGCTATAAAGAGTATAGTTTTTTTTGGGACACCCTATATATTATGTCTTAAAATAACCCTGGTATAAAATTAAAATATACTTATAGGGTCTCAAGTTTGAATGTGTGTGTGTGTGTGTGTGTGTGTGTGTGAACTGCTCCTATTTTAGTATATTTTTTACGTTTTCTATTTTGATGTCGCAAAATTATATATATTATTTGTAATTTTGATTACAAATAAATTAAATATAATTTCATATTAATGGTACCCTTGAAATGAATATTTTTTAATATTATTTATAACTTAAAGTCATTCTATTTCGCCTTTTCAGCATTTGAAAATTCTATTTTTCGCTGTTATAAAATTTATGAAGAAAATATTGCATTTCCTTCCATTTTTTTTTCCCCCAAATGAAAACACATCTTTTTAATATTGTTATAATTAACTTCAAACGATAAATATACTTACGATTAACTACGCAATAATGACGATAAATGTATAAAATAACGTTTGTGATTAATTTTCATTTAAAATTAAAAAAACACTTCTGTGGAAAAGTTTGTCGCTATAAACTCATGAAAACCAACTTTTACCACACGAGCAACAGATAACAACTGTAAAACCAACTCTCGGCTATGCATGACAACTTAGACCACAGTGTATCGATGAACAGTGAATACAAATGTAGAAAAGAAGAATGAAGTAAAGGCATTCTCTCGAGTTTTTTTTATAAAAAAAAAAGAAAATGAAAATCACAAATGAACACAAACTATATTAAATTATTAAAAATATAATTAAAATTTATTTATTAAATTCAGTGTTGTTTAAATTTTTTGTAATTATTATTTATATACGTGGTGTATATGAGTAATTTAACTGTGGTCGGTAACTGCATGACGATGCCATATTGCTAGTTGTATATACACTACGTATATAATGGCAGACAAGAATCGATATATAGGCAAAAGTGAGTGCAAAGCTATTAAGTGCGTACATCTGAACATTATAGTCTATTTAATAAGTAAATTTAAACTATACAAAATCAATTGACTTAAAATATATATATATATATATATATATATATATATATATATATATATATATATATATAATACACACAGACCGTGCATGGAACAAGGAACTCTTCTGGGAAAATTACATCCACTATAGTTCGAATAAGTAATGGTAAATGACAAACACTATAGTTTTTTCTTTTTCATGATGTTAGCCCGACGTGGGCAACGGGTCACTCGCAAAGGGGTCCCAAAAATATAGCTTCCCTCACCAGCTATCTGCAAAGCAGATAGGATCCAGCTTTGGGACAGGATCTAGGGTTTAAAGCAGCCTAGCCCCGCTACATTTAGAACCTCAATATAAGCAAAAGACTCGTTGCATTCACGTCGGATTGAATACATACTTATACTTACTTCAGTATAAGTATGTATTCAGTCGGATTGAATGCATTCACGTCGGATTGAATACATCAAAGAAAAAGGGGTAACTATTATATTTTCTTTGATGTATTCAATCCGACGTGAATGCAATGAGTTTTTTGCTTATATTGAGGTTCTAAATGTAGCGGGGCGAGGCTGCTTTAAACCCTAGATCCTGTCCCAAAGCTGAATCCTATCTGCTTTGCAGATAGCTGGTGAGGGAAGCTATGTTTTGGGGGCCTCTTTGCGAGTGACCCGTTGCCCACGTCGGCCTAACATCATTCAAAAGGAAAAAAACATAGTGTTTGTTATTTACCATCACTTATTCAGACTATAGTGGATTTAATTTTCCCAGAAGAGTTCCTTGTTCCATGCACGGTCTGTGTGTATCATAAAAAACCTCAGGGAACCATTCTCAGTTCACTCACATATATATGTGCCTCGGTGGTGCACTGGTTAGCGTCGATGACTACGAATCCATCGACCCCGGGATCGAGACCCAGTGACGACAGGCGGTACGCAGCCAAACCCAGCTGTTTATCCTTCCACACACTAAAAAAATTGGTTGGTTGATAACTGGGTACCCTGGGTAGTCTAGTGGTTAAGACGCTGGGCTGCTGGTGGGGCGGGGTTCGGATTCCACATTAAATTGTAGGTCTAAGGTGGAGTGACAAGCTTGACCTTCATCAGCATGAACAATTCGTGCGGAAGCAAAAACAAAAGTGTATATATATATATATATATATATATATATATATATACTGTATATTAGGAGGGGGGGACTGTACATTGAAGGTGACAACTGTTAACTCAAAATTTAGGAAATATATTGTTACTAAGGACCTATGCTCACTTCTTCGACACTAAAAACCTAACCTATTTTAACCTAATCTAATAATACCTTGTCTCTAGAATGTCAAGTCGGTCTGATGTCGTAAGGCCAGTTTGTTAATATAACATACTAAAATTCGGATCACCTGAAAATCAGGGCCCCCAGCCTTCTTTAGTTAGCCTTATAAGGCTAACTAACGAAAATATCACGACCTAACCTAACCAATCGTCAAGGGCGTACAGTTGACCTAACGATTGGTTAGGTTAGGTCGTGATATTTTCGTTAGTTAGCCTTATAAGGCTAACTAAAGAAGGCTGGGGGCCCTGATCTTCAGGTGATCCTACCTTTCGTAATAACTTTAAAAAAATTTAATTATAAACCTTTTTTATATTTAAAATACTAATGTAGCTCCTCCAGTTTCATCCAATTATGAAGGAGTTTTGTCTACCTTAAATTATGACCGTATGAATCCGGTCTATATTAGAAAATATAATGTTGTTTACATTATGTTACTCTGCAAATTTTAGCCAATCAGGTTTCTAGTGTTTGCGTCAGGTTGATGCATATAAGAAAGGACGCTTTTTTTTGAGAAGTTTTAGTGACGTCATGAGGGTCCAAATTGACTCTAATTAATTAGTCTTTATCATCAGTTCCGTTTTTAAACCTTTTCATTCTTTTTTCATGAATTGGTCTCCCAGCCAAATTACCCAATCCCTGAATCTCATCTCTTGTTTCTCTTTAGCGGTTAAGGAAGCCCTTTGACGTTCTCAAACTACAACTGGTCCTTTACTCGTTTCGTTAAGTTAGGACAGGTTATTTTAAGCCTTGTTAGGTTAGGTTAGGTTAGGTTATTTTGCAGCTACAGATACGTTGAAAAAATGCAAAAAAAATGCATTACTGTCTCTAAAATATTCACATAAAAGAAAAAAGTTAATAAATTATGAGTGCCAAGCCTCCACTGTCACTCATTTGTGGCATTCTTCAAGTTGTCAAGGCAATATTGACCCACAAAACAGTCGTGTCACGGGTTCGACCCACAAGGTGGTTAATATCCTAACCTTCTTCATAAAGGTTATAAAAAAGGTCATGTGACGGAGGAGTGAACATACAGTATTACGTGGAGTTCGAATCATCTACTAAACGCAGAGGATGGTCTCCCATCCAATTACTCCACAGAGACAACGTCGCTTGAATGTGATCTTTAGAGGTGAAATTTTAATTAGAAAATTATATTTATTCAGAAATTATTTTCAAAAGTATCGTGCGTATATATATATATATATGTGTGAAAAGCAGACGTGAAAAACTAGCAAAGATATGAAAGACTAGCCCCAGGTTAGCCCCAGAAAGATGTTCAGAAAGAAAAGGTCATATATCTTGCTTACACCATACATAATAGGTCTGCGTGTGTAAAACCCGCATGCATTTAGGAAGAGTAGAAAAAAATACAGAATAGGAAACCATATTGAATAACCACGATATTATTCCACACCTGTGAATTTACAGACATTACCCCATGTCTGTGAATTCACAGACATTTTCGGTCCAGAGAAAATAAAAGTTGCTGAATTATTAAGAATACTCTTCAATATTAATTATGTAATAACCCATTTTTCCGTTCTCCATGCGGGGTGGCCACGGTGCTTCAACTCGGTGCTGAAAACACTCAAATCGCTTACACGCACAGATAATAAAGTATCACTCCAACCTTGGGGATCCGGTGTTGTCCTTCACGACAAGGTTAGAGGTATGTATACTTCTAGTGGTAAGTCAGGTGGGGTCAACGTCCCCATGCACGCACCTCACAAACCGCTTCCCTTCCTTTTCGTTTCTCGTGGTGGCTACTAAAATGTGGGGGGGATCGGGGGTGCAGACAGGTAATATTTTGGTAAAATTAGAGAATTCAGACGCAGTTCGGAGACAGAGTCCATAATTACTACCTGAAACCCTAACAAACTGAAGCCTAATCGGCTTATATTCAGAGTGGCCCCAAAACAGAATATTAAACCGATTAAGCTAGATTAGGTTTAGTTAGGTTAAGCTAGATTAGGTTGGTTAGGTTAGATTAAGCTAGATAAGGTTAGTGAGGTTTGGTTCGGTTAGTAATCATGGACTGTCTATGACTGCGTCTGGAATTTTACAGAAACTTTACCACCTCGCATCGCTGCGTGTGTTAATAACCTCAGTTCTCGTTAACGCTTTGCCATATTTAATCCTTAGTTCGTGACGCGTTCAAATTGCATTTTGCTGAACTGCTGAACACTGAGCGTTAAGTTTTCTTTGATACATTTTTAAGGGTAATTTTTTATTTTTTGTTTTGAGATAGAAAACGTATCATTTTCTGTACTGTGTTTGTCCTACATTCAAAACCATCTTAATTTGTATAAGTGAGATTAATATTAACATGTCATCTAAAATACAGGGTGTCCCATAAGTCCAGCATCATAGGAGAATTCGTATTTTTTCTATTTCTACAAACCATAATTCATATGCTCGGGATGCCAATTTCCCGTCCACCATTCTGTTCAGTGACGAGCTGTTTTTTATGGAAATGGTGAGGTAAATCGGACAGAACACCCGCTACTGGTCTCAAAACAACCCTCACTGGTACACCTCTCAAAGAACAAGGTGCATCTCGGTGATGGTATGGTGTGGCATTTGGAAGGATCGCATCATAAGCCCCTCTTTTTCGATGAACATGTCACTGGAGGCACCTACCTACGTATGCTCAAGGAAGAAGCATTTCCCAGTGTCTTGAACGAAGAAGGAAATTTCCCAACATGGTTCCAGCAAGACGGCGCTCCTGCACATTACAGCACCCAAGTAAGGGAATACCTGTACCAACAATTCCCTGGTCATTGGATAGGACGTAGAGGGCCTGTGGAATGCAGCTAGAAGCCCGATTTCACGCCACTAGATTTTTATCTCTGGGCCACTTGAAAGCGCTGTATACGCAGAGAAAATTAGGAGTGTTGAACATTTGCGGCAGCGCATTATTGGGGCATGTAACACCATTACTCCTGACATCATTCACCGTGTGCTTGCTGACTGGGTATCAGTCCTGAATTTGTGTATTGAAAAATGGTGACATATTGAGCACGTTCTGTAAATAAAAGCTTTTGTTTTGCCTTTTCTTATTATTTTTCCTATGATGCCGGACTTATGGGACACCCTGTATATATATATATATATATATATAATATATATATATATATATATATATATATATATACATTCAACTGCAAAGAACACGCAGTATAAATTACGGCATTTGGAAGAGTGAGGCCCATGGTGTAATGGTATCGCATCTGACCGGCAATCGGAAGATCCCGGGTTTCGATTCCCGGTGGTTACCTCATTTTTTCATTTGTTTCGTTCTCTCTCTCTCGTCTTGCGCGGAATATCTCCTATACAAGCGTCGTTCTTTACGTTATATATATATATATATGGTGTAACAGAATTCGCGTATCATAGGATAATAGTAAGAATAATAATAACTATTATTATTAATTGAATATTAAACTTCTCATACTGGTAGGCCTACCTAAATAACATATGCTAGGCATAGCCTATATTTTAAATTTTATATTTCCTCTTGGTAAAGTAAAATATATAAATAGGATTTGATAAAATTTTCACTTTGTGGTTGAAGTCAAGTCATTATATCTACTCCATATTTTTTTCCTAGAGTTTATGCAACCTAGATAGAGGTCATAGGCTAGGGCGAGGGTACCTCAAGTCCTAGTCTAGGCTGTACCACCAAGATATACATTTGATACGAAAATAAGTATAATAAACTCTTCCCAATTCTAAATGATGAACTTAAATCTTTAAGCAAAATTTCATTAGCAGAAAAAGAATTCAATTCATAGCCCACCCAGCCTGCAGTTTGAGACTTTGTTCCGGAATACTCTTCATAAATAAATGAGCGAGGGAATTTATTGCTGAACACCATTCCGGAATAAAAATTGGAACCCGCTGGACACGTGTCCATTGTTCCGAAAGCGTACACATCACCGAGGATAATCTCGGAACAAGTGTCCAAGGGTCTCCAGCTTCACCTGAAGACTAAAGCCCCCAATGTCAATCACCCTTGACGATTGGTTACGTTTAGTCATGATATTTTCGTTAGTTTTAACGAAAATATCATGACTAAACCTAACCAATCGTAGGTAGACCGCATACTATAGTAGCACCCAAAATGGATTATCCAAATCTAGTTTCATTTGACATTAAATTGATTTTTATTCTCGAAAACAAACTAAATCAAGTTAATATTATTTGATTTTTTTTAAATTTTCACCAATTTTAAAAACTTAATAAAAAATTAAAGTAGTTTCGCCCAAAATATTTCGTTAAAAATAAAATGACTAAATATATTTAAAATCATCTTTGTCGGCACCATTTTCCCACGCCTAAGTGGGGTCGCTGTTCCTAATCCGCCTTCGCCATTCATTTCTGTCCAACGCCACATCCGCCACCAGATTTCGCTCCCTCATATCACCCTCCACACACTCTCTCCATCTCATACTCGGCCTTCCCCTTCTTCTTCCAGGTGGTTCTATCTCCATAACTCGTCGCCCAACATATTCCTCCCCTCTCCGCATGACATATCCAAACCATCTAAGCCTCCTCTCTTGAGCTTTCTTTGACAACTCTATTACTTTCGTCATTCCACGAATAAATTGATTTCTAATTTTATCTCTTCTCGTAACCACACACATCCATCTCAACATCCTCATTTCTGCTACATTCATCCTTTTCCCCAGATTCTTCCTCATAGGCCACGTTTCCGCACCATACAACATTGCAGGCCTCACTACCGCCTTCAATACCTTCCCTTTCAATTTCATTGATATTCTTTTATCACGCAGTACCCCAGACACTTTCCTCCAGTTATTCCATTCTGATTGTATTCTATTATTCGCTTCCCTTACCAGCTCTCCAACATCCAGGGCCGGATTAAGGCCAACTGATGCCCTAAGCACAGCCCAACAATGGTTCCCACTCGACCCTTCCATTGTCTAACTGACAAGACATTAAGACTCAATAAGTGCTGAATGTGAAATAATAGATTAAAAATTCAGTTTTCTTCCAGGCCATCCCCCAGGCCAGACCCCACAACTATATTAAATATAACCTGTTTTTTAATTTTATTTATTTAACACTAAATAGCAGTAAGCCCCCTTTTTGTGGGGCCCTGGTTCAGCTGCATCATTTGCACCATGGTAAATCCGGCACTGGAAAAATCTCTGTGGTGCCCCCTTCCCGTGGTGCCCTAAGCACGTGCTTATTTTGCTTAATGGTTAATCCGGGCCTGCCAACATCCTCTACCCACGATCGCAAATATTTAAAACTTTCCATCTTCTTCACCACCTCATCTTGGAGTCGCACTTCATCTCTCTGCCCCTGTCCCGCATTGTACTTCATGTACTCTGTCTTCGCCCTACTAATCTTCAAACCTCGGTTTTCCAGTGCTGCCCTCCACCTTTCCAGCTTCCTTTCCACCTCCTCTCTGCTCTCTGCACACAAAACCACATCGTCGGCAAAGAGCATACACCATGGCGCCTGCTTCCTCACCTCCTCCGTCATTACATCCATAACAATGTCGAAGATGTATGGGCTCAGGGCCGATCCCCCCTGATGGACACCAACTTTCACTTCGAAACCTTCTGTCAATCCTGCGCTACATCGTATTTGAGTACGTGACCCCTCGTACATATCCTGCATCAACCTCACATACTTCTCCGGCACTCATTTTTCCCATAAACACCTCCACACCTCTTGCCTCGGTACTCTGTCATACGCCTTCTCTAGATCTATGAATACTGTGTAACTCCTTCTGCCCTTCTCTATATCTTTCCATCAACTAAGTGCAAAAATGGCATCCGTTGTCCCTCTTCCCGGCATGAAGCCAAACTGTTCTTCCGCTATGCTTGTTTCTTCCCTCAGCCTGCTCTCCACAATCCGTTCCCAGACCTTCGTTGTGCGCGACATCAGTTTAATCCCTCGATAATTTGTACATTCCTGGACATCTCCCTTCCCTTTAAATATTGGGACCAGTATGCTTTTCCTCCACTCTTCTGGCACTCTCTCCTGGTCATATATCTTGAGCATCAAATCCCTAAGGATGTCTACTCCTTCCACCCCCAAACTTTTCCAAACTTCCACTGGTATCTCATCAGACCCTGTAGTCTTCCCATTTTTCATTGTGTCCAATGCTCTCCCCACCTCTTCTCTTCCCACACACATAACCATTCCTTCGTTTGGTAGCCCTTCTTCCCTTATCAATCTAAAAGTTTCCTCATTCAACAACTTTTCAAAATAAACCTTCCACCGTGCCTTAATATCCTGCCTATTAGAGATCACTCCACCATGCTCGTCCTTTATTTGCCTTATATGTGTAATATCCTTAGTTGTCTTATCTCTTGCCTTTGCTATTTTAAATACTTTCTTTTGCCCTTCTCTTATTTCAAGTTCCTCATATACATCTCTGTATGCTTCGCTTTTGGCCTTTGCCACCGCAGTCTTAGCTTCTTTTTTCGCTAAGACTAAATATATTTAAAATAAAAAATAAAATTTGGCTTCAGCGAAACGATAAAATAGTTTCGTTACCCCTTATCTTAAAAAAAAAATACAATTTTCTTTAAAAGATGATTAAAAAAGAAAACGTAAATAAAAAACGGAAGCAATAAACTGTATTCAATTATGTCAATGTAATTTAGTGATACATTCATTTTTACACAATTTACATTGCATAGAATTTTATTACTAAACTATTTTTACGTTAAGGCCGAAAATTGCAAAAAAAAATAGTTGGTTTAGCAAATGAACTAGATGGAAGGAAAATGGCCGCAAAACAGCCTCAATTTCCTTCATGGAAAGGGTACTTTTTTTTTTTTTTTTGAGTGGGTAGGGGTGGAGGGACTTGGGAAGGATGTTTGATACTTATTTTTATATAAAAAGGATTTATTTCTAGGGCCCACACACGAGCAAAATTATATTTAGGTTTTAATTAAAAAGTTCTTTGGTATAGGAACGAATTATAGGATATCTATGATACAGTCAGTATATGTACGATTTTTGGGGATTCGTACGATTTTTTTTTGTGGGGGGAAGGGGGAGTCTTTAACCTAAGATCATGTAATGGATAGGATCTACAGCTTTACGTGGGATCCGAACCCCGAGTCGCTACAGAATCTGGATGCGCAGCAGGGTCCCCCATCCAACTAGAGAACAGACCGCACGTCGTTTAATCTAGTTGATCGCACGGGAAGTAATGTTACGGTGTGACCACAGCGTAGCCTTTACATTTCCTTCATTGCTTATTTATTTATACTTTTTTAAATCTTTAAATCTGTTTAAACGTGTTTAAACCTGTCTCCCTCTCCTTGTTCGTCGATATACTATATATATTATATATATTATATATATATATATATATATATATACAGTATATATCACCTCAGTGAAGATTGTACAGGAAAAGCAAAATTGCAGAATTGAAAGACTAACAAATATACTGAACATCAACTCTAGTTAGCCCAGAAAAGAGGTTTAGAAAGAAAGAAGGAAAAGCTCGCATATCATACTTACACCAATATAGTAAGTGGCTTAGCGAACAAAATCGTTACAAGAGTGACAAAAAACACCAAATTTTTACAGTTTGTATGGGTAGATGAGAAAAAATCCCATGCTCCAAAAAATCTGTCCATATTAAAGGTGTAAAATCCAAGATGGCCACCGTGGACCCGTCAAAATCTGTAAATCGTCTGAAAGCAACAGTGAAGGAAAAACCCAACGGTAACTGTAAGAGAACTTGGCCTGCAACTCGGCGTAGCCATATGACCATTCATCGTCATTTGAAGCTGTTAGGAAAAGTAGTGAAGGTTGGAAAATGGGTTCCGCATGATTTGTCACAAGCGAATCTTCAACATCAAATCGATATTTGCACATCACTGCATTCTCGGCAACTGCAGGCACCGTTTTTGAATCGGATCGTCACTGGGGATGAAAAATGGGTCCTCTATAACAAATTATACGTCGACATCAGTGGCTTAGCCGTGAAACAAAAACCTGAACCTCAGCAAAGGAAGGACCCCATCCAAAGAAAATTTTGCTATGCGTTTGATTGGATATGCAAGGAATTATTCATTTTGAGCTTCTGCCAGATAACCAAACAATCACAGCTGAAGTCTACTGCCAATAACTCCAACGATTGAAGATGGCATTACAAGAAACGTCCTGCATTAATTAATCGCAGAGGTGTTCTATTCCACCAGGATAACGCGCGCCCTCACACTGCTCGAATCACCACTGCCCAGTTGGAGGCATTTGGTTGGGAAAAAATGCCTCATCCACCTTATTCTCCGGACATCGCACCTTCAGACTACCATTTATTCAGAAGTCTGCAACACCAAGATGGACAAAAGTTGCAATCCAGGAAAGCTATCGAAAAGAAGTGATCGCTTTTTTTTAACTCGAAACCAATTTCTTCGAACGTGGCATAAAAAAAACTTTTCTACAGGTGGGAGGAGGTTATAGAAAAATAAGGGAATTATATTGATGATTAATTTGTCATTATGTCATTTAATTTTTGTTCTGAATGAACTAAAAAATCGAGCACAATAATGTTACAACCTTATATATTGGATATGGAGACGATCACTAGACACGGGAGAAATATCGGGCATCCTGAAGAGCGCGAACATAGTCCAATATATAAAGGAGAGATCGATCCGAGCCAAAAACTACAGTATAGGCCAGTGTCGCTTACATCTCATCTCACTAAAATATTGAAAGAATAGTTAGACAGAAAATCTATGACTTTTTGGAAACTCAGAAAAAATTCAATGATAACCAACATGGATTTTGGTCAGGCAGATCATGCCTATCACAACTAATGAACACTACAACAACATTATTGATGCACTTGAAAGTAATGAAAACTATGATGTAATATACACAGACTTTGCCAAAGCGTTCGACAAGTGTGACCATGGAATCATAATACATAAACTGAAAATATATGGGAATAACAGGAAAAGTAGGGAAATGGATATATACTGTAATTTCCTTAGTGAGCGGCACAAGTCGTTACAGTATAAGGGACTATCTTCGTCAGAATCAGAGGCCCTCAGCTCAGCACCACAAGGAACAGTATTAGCTCCACTACTCTTCATAATCATGCTAACTGACGTAGATGAGGACCTTACCAGAGACAGCACAGTAACATCCTTTGTGGATGACACAAAGATCAGTAGAAAAATAAGAAACCCAGAAGATATAGGATCTCTACAAACCGACATGAACAGAATCTACAGTACAAGTGGACGGAAGACAACAATATGAAGTTTAGCACTAAGAAAATTTCAGCTGTTACGGTACGGAAAAAAGAAGACCTAAAATCCAGGAATATTATACCCAAATGGACAGGAAATTCAGAGGAAATTCTAGAGCAAAGATTTAGGGGTTGTAATGACTGATGATGCGGATTTGAAACACAAAATAAGATAGCAGTAAACAGGAGCAAAGAGAATAACGGGGCAGATATTAAGAACCTTTTAAACGAAGGGATAGGAATGTAATGATTCCTCTACTGAAAACACTGATCATACCCAAATTGGAATACTGCTCGACCTTAACATCCCCCATATAAAAAAGAAGACATTAGACAGCTGGAAGGAATTCATAGAAGCTTCACAGCCAAGATCAAGGGGTACAAAGAACTAAATTACTGGGAAAGGTTAGGCGAACTAGACCTATATTCACTGGAAAGGAGAAGAGACACACACACCATTATTACACATGGAAAATAATGGACAAACTAGTCCTAATCTTACTCTGAACCCTGTAACTCCCCAAACAACGGTGGAAAGTAGAAAATGAAGACTGTCGTGTGTTCCCAAATTAAAGGCTAGACAGGGAACATCCTTCACCCTGAAAGAAAATAGTTTTGTTGTGAGAGGACCAAAACTGTTTAATCAGCTGGCCAAAGACCTAAGAAACACGCAGGGAGTTGCAGTAGACATCTTCAAAGAAGATTAGACGCCTGGCTCAGAACAATCCCCGATGAGCCGGGCATATCTGGCTATGTGAGGTGGAGAGCACAAGAAAATCAAACTCACTACTTCACCAGACCAACTCGAAAGGAGGGGCGACAAGCTGACCTTCGCGAAATGAGGAATCATCGCGCGGAACCTTCATAAGGTTGTAAGGTTATATATATAATTTTGGCATTGACTATTGAGCATTAGTTTAAAATTTCTATATTAATAATTAAATTTTGTGTGTGTGTGGTGCGTGTGTGTGTGTGTGTGTGTGTCACAGGTTAAATAAAATGAAAAAGGAGAAGAGTGTCGGCAATAATTAATTTTATTTGAACATAATTCTTATTCAATATTTTTGTGTGTTCAAAAGAAAATAAATATGACAATATTATTGCAGTAAAGGTACGGGATTTACTTCGTTTATCTCATTGTTTTTCCTCATTTACGTGTTTTATAATTTAGTAATAATGACAAATGATGATGATATAATAATAATAATGATAATAATCAATCTGTAATAATTAAAAAAAGGACGTGTGTGTGTGTGTGTGTGTCTGTTCCAGCCATAACTCCAAAATGGAAGCAGTTACAAACACGAAACTTCACACACATATTGATTAGGTCCCCAGGTTGTGCACCTGGGTGTTAATAAATTAAATAATTAATTTTAAAAAATTAGAAGACGTCATCAAGATTATTACGTCATTACGTATATATATATATATATATATATATATATATATATATATATATATATATATATATATATATATATATATATAGTGGTGGACCGGATGTCAGTTTTTCAACATCTGCGGATGCGGATCTATAATTTCAATATCTGCGGATGCGGATGCGGATATTTAGTTAATCTATCAATATAATATAGAATTATGAATATATGACATAATTTTTCAAATTTCTTGATATTACTATTATGGCAGGCAATGCATAAGAATTAAAATTAATATTAATGTTTTCATTATGATAAAAATAATAACTTTCTCAAGAGTTTCAGCCACAGAAAATTCAATGAAACAAGTTTCATTCAATTTTCTGTGTTACCACGTATTCATATTTTGAGGTTTATATTTGTTTGTTCATTAATAATTAATTAATACTTTACATGAAATGTGCATGACTGGGCCTTTATAAGCTACTTTGTAAGCTAATTTAATTGTAAATTGCATAATTTATTAAAGGTAATATCCGTATAACATCCGCAGTCAGAAGTGCGGATGCGGATGTTAAAAATGATGCGGATATCCGGTTCACCACTAATATATATATATATATAGAACCCAAGAGGAGCGACCCGGCGTTGCCTGGTGGATGTTGAACGATATATATATATATGCCCGGTTAGGTCAACTGAATGCCCGGTTAGATTAACTGAATGCCCGGTTAGATTAACTGAATGCCCGGTTAGGTTAATTAAATGTCCGGTTGAAGCTAACGAAAATATCACGACTTAACTAACCAATCGTCAAGGGCGTACCGTACAATTAACCTAACCGGGCATTCAATTAACCTACCCGGGTATTCAATTAATCTAATCGGGCATTCAGTTGAACTAACCGCTCATTTAATTAACCTAATCGGCATTCAGTTGACCTAACCTGGCATATATATATACACACCTTACCTTATGTTGTTTCGTGCGTTGGTCTCTTCTCACACGGAGGTCAAGCTGGTGGCCCCGCCTATATATATATATATATATATATATATATATATATATATATATATATATATTTCAACTGCAAAGAACACGCAGTATAATTAACGTAAAGAACGACGCATGTATAGGAGAACATTCCGCGCAAGGTGAGGAGGGAGAACGAACAAATGAAAAAATGAGGTAACCACCCGGGAATCGAACCCGGGATCTTCCGATTGCCGGTCAGATATGATAACCACTACACCATGGTCCTCACTCGATCGGAAGTCGTAATTCTCCTATATACGCGCAGAAACCAATGCCCCGAGGGGGGCACCTCCCGCATGCCGCACCTATATATACATTTCAACTGCAAAAAACACGCAGTATAATTAACGTAAAGAGCGACGCTTGTATAGAACATTCCGCGCATTTGTTCGTTCTCCCTCCTCATCTTGCGCGGAATGTTCTCCTATACAAGCGTCGTTCTTTACGTTAATTATACTGCGTGTTCTTTGCAGTTGAAATGTATATATAGGTGCGGCATGCGGGAGGTGCCCCCTCGGGGCATTGGTTTCTGCGCGTATGTAGGAGAATTACGACTTCTGGTCGAGTGAGGACCATGGTGTAGTGGTTATCATATCTGACCGGCAATCGGAAGATTCCGGGTTCGATTCCCGGGTGGTTACCTCATTTTTTCATTTGTTCGTTCTCCCTCCTCATCTTGCGCGGAATGTTCTCCTATAAAAGCGTCGTTCTTTACGTTATATATATGGGATGAATTTCACAACAAAACACGTGAAATGAATGAATGCTGCAAACCCACAAGGAAAAAGAAAAACGATTCCAAGGTCTTTCGTGTATTCAGAGCTACACCTCGTCAGGGAATGAAGATAAAAGGCGAGATGCCCATAGATATATACAACGTACAGGAAAAACAAAACAATTAGCACATACTTAACAAGGGTTAATGAGAGGCAAAAGAAATTTTAACATGATATTGTCAATTTTATACATTCCCGCACTGTTATTGAAATTATTTTTAAAATGGATAAATGCACATTCTAGAATATTTCTTTCTATTATATCTCTGTTTTTAACAAGCGCTTTAGAACTATCCCACTTGATGCTATGGTTACATCTATACATATGGTTAAATAAAGCATTGGAATTATTAGCTGTTCTACAAGCATATTTATGCTGTTTTACCCTAATATCTAACGTTTTACCGGTTTGGCCTATATATACTGAGTTACATTGTGTACATCCGATCGAATACACACAACCAACAACATTATCAGGGCTATTCTTTATTAGGCGTGATTTAACAGTATTATTATACTTAAAGATTACATTAATGCCAATTGCTTTAAGTAAAGTTGGAAGGTATTGAAAATTTCAATAACAGTGCGGGAATGTATAAAATTGACAATATCATGTTAAAATTTCTTTTGCCTCTCATTAACCCTTGTTAAGTATGTGCTAATTGATTTGTTTTTCCTGTACGTTGTATATATCTATGGGCATCTCGCCTTTTATCTTCATTCCCTGACGAGGTGTAGCTCTGAATACACGAAAGACCTTGGAATCGTTTTTCTTTTTCCTTGTGGGTTTGCAGCATATATATATATATATATATATATATATATATGGTTGCGCAAGCTCGCAGAAACCAAAATTCCTCTCAACTTACTGTACTCCAGATGTTTCTGTTCCTTCCAGAATCAGCCCACGCTCTCATGTAATTAATTTTATAAAAAAGAAATCCAAGATAATTAAATAGAAATTAATTAACATTTAGGTAACGAGGCACTTAGATTTTAGTGAAACTTCACAAATTATGATTTACTGGAAGTGAAACTAAAAATTTTGATCGCTGCGTTATTTCATACTTTCATACTGGCTTTATTTCAATTTCACAAAAACGTATGAAATTTTTTCGAATCCTGGAGAGACTATGCTCATTTGTAGACTTTGATTTTAGGAAAGATTATGCGAGGCCCTCCTAGGAAGAAGTGGCTTAGCGGCAAAAGTAAAAAACGCCAGAAAATGCAGTTAAACATTGTATCAAATTTGAAAGTTGCCATAACTTTTTAACTTTAAGATATTTCGACAAAATCAATTCAAAAGTTAAAAAGTTACTTCACTTTCAAATTAGTACTTTAACTGCGTTTTCTGGCGTTTTTAACTTTTGTCGCTTAGCCACTTCTTCCAAGGAGGGCCTCGTATACAAAGCCTACCTATATCTAGTCAGATTACGGTTGTCCAATATTTTATACTCTTTTGCGAAATAAAAGAAAAGCCATTGAGAATGTAACTTCACAAAAATCTTATATTTTTATATTAATATTAATTTCAGTGTTGGTGAAACATTCAATAATTAGCTTTTGTTCACTGTTATCCTTCAATAACAGTACTGAGGATTCAGTTCTATTTTGTCAAGATTACAACCTAAATCCCACTGGCTTGGATGTGTGTAAAGGAACAAAATGCATTTTCCAAAATCTATTTCATTTGATTTTAAAAATGGATTTTCATTCTCGAAAACCAATTAAACCAAATTAATGATTTTATTTTTTTTAATTTTTACGTTTTAAAAATATTATAAAAAAAATTAAAAATTTCGCATAAAATTTCAGTAAAATTTAAAGTTTTATTTAATTCTCCAACCAATCTTTCACCGTTACGTGGGGCAATGTACTATCCGAGTGTTTTGGCTCCTCTTGCGGGGTGAGAGAAGGCTCCTTGCTCTCCCCTATGCTGTTTAATGTGTATATTGACGGATTAATTGCTTCACTTAATGAGGCAACAGTGGGATGTTGTATAGATAACACAAGGATAAATAACTTAGTTTAAGCCGTTGATATGGTGTTAATAAGTCCCCTCTGTTAAAGGTCTGGATCGGCTACTAAAAGTCTGCGAAGTGTATTCGCAGAAACACGATATTCTTTTTAATGTTACAAAAACTAAGGTTATGCAATTTCATCCTAAAAGCTGTAATCAGCCAGCTGATATAAGGTTTAAAATGAATGGTGGAGTAATTGAGGAAGTACAAGAGTTTAAGTATTTGGGTCAAACTATTATCAGCTCCTTGAGTGATGACTCGGATATAATAAAAAAAATCTCGAAGCCCGTGTGCTAAAGCGAATATGACCATAAGGAACTTTCGATTCTGTACAAGTGAAGCTAAAGAGACACTCTTTCGTACTTTCTGCAGTAATATATACGGACAGCAACTCTGAGTGAATTATAAAAAAGGATCTGGCAGAACCCTAAACTTGATGTACAACGGGTCTTTTAGACTCTTACATAAATTACCCCCGACATGCTCAGCTTCGCAAATGTTTGCTACCCGCAATGTCCCGAGCTTCCCGGAGGTAACAAGACGTGCTTAATACAGTCTAATTCAAAGAATTAAAAAATCAACCAACCCGATTATCCAAGCTATCCATGAATCCTGCCATTTATCCTCTAAGCTACGGAATTCTTGGTACGAAAACGTCTGTCTGTAGCTCCACTTAACTTCGACAGTGCAGTATTATTTCTAATCAATTGTATATATTTCTATCCTTAGTATATGAACTGTCATTGTATTAATAATATTTGTCATATGGACTATAGTCTGCCAATAAACCTTTTCATTTTCAATTCTAAATGGAAACTTTCTTTTTACCGAAATGGAAAAATCGAATACTGTAAAATAGCTTAGTTACCCCGAGTCTTAAAATACATTTTCTTTTAAAGAAAATTTAAAAAGAAAACGTAAAGATAAAAGGAGAAAATAAACTCAATTCAATTACATCAATGTAAATGGATCTTTTCGCAGATGTCTGTTACATTTCGAAAAATGTTTTTTACATCCGGTTTTTTACATAACTTACATAAAATAAAATAGAATTTTATTATTAAACTCTGCTACTTTAAGGGAAAAATTTATACAAATTTTTGGTTTAAATTGTAAATTATTCAACGTAATTTTGTGAAAATTCATAAATGGCGGAATTTTTATGTACGTACATAAATTTTCAAACTTAAATGGTAAATAATGATATTTAAATGAGTCCCTCTCTCTCTCTCTCTCATATATATATATATGCGCCTCGATAGTGTAGTGGTTACTGGTTAGGATCGCTAACTACGAATCCATAGGCTCCGGGATCGAGAGCACCCTACCCAGTGACGGCAGACGGCGCGCAGCAAAACCTAGCTGTTCATCCTTCCACACAACAAAAAGTGGTTGGTAGATAAGTGGGTACCCTAGGTACCCTGGTAGTTAAGATGTTGGGCTACTGCTGATCGGGAGGTCGTGAGATCGAGTCCGGGCGAGGACTTTGTAATTTCTGACGGCCCGTGGTGGGGCGTGGTTTAGATTCCACATTAAATTGTAGGTCTAAGGTGGAGTGACAAGCTTAACCTTCATCAGAATGAACAATTCGGGCGGAAACAAAACACCCTATATTTCGTAATGTGGAAGAGATAAAATAATGTAGATTTTAAAATAAAGCGCAGTACCTTAACTCTTAATAACTTACGCGCATGCGCGACATTAAGGGTCGTGTGCGACACGTGTGTGACACGATAAGTGTCAGAGTATTTTGGAATATGGTTCAAACTTTAAAATCACGTCCATACGTGAGGGCGACAGTTTGCAGGAGTGATTCATTCACCTTCTTCAAACGTGATATGATGTCACCATAGGTGGAGAAAAATTTGTCTGATTGGATTGTTTAACTTCCTTCAACATCTAAAGTCATATGACGTAGGAGACCTACAACTTTACGTGGGATCGAACTACGGGTCGGTATATAATCTGGACACGGAGGGTCCCCCATCCAACTCCTTACCAGACCCAAAGTCGCTTAACTTAGCTGATCGACGGTAAGCGGTGTTACGACATCAACCACGACGTAACCAGTATTCTGAATATTAATTTTACCCTAGACTTACGTAATGAGTTATTAATACTAGGACGTCTCCCTATAACTTTGATCGTTTCAAACGAATTTTGACTGGTCTACCCTCAGAACGATTTAATTTTATTTGGTAGGAGCGTAGGTTTAAGCTAAAAAAATAGCCTTGAGCCTAAGTTAATTAAGTGCTAAAGCTATAGTATACCTACAGCATTTCTTTACAATAGGCTAATGGAGGCGCCATTACGCTACCACGCACAACGTATGAAGAGCCACTTAGGTGTGGGATTTACTCATGTGGGTGGAGGCATTTAATTGGTCAACCAGGATGCGTGTGTGAACGGATGTGTGCAGTTTAACCTCTACCGTTTCTCTTCTTAACTACCTTCTGTTTTTCGCATCAGGACTATTTCTGCCTTCTCACCCCAATCCATTGGGAAACGAAATTTTGTTAATGTATGTACTGCGTACTTATTGCCGAGATGTTTTGCATCTCAAATGCTATTTTAGATTGAGCGTACACACTGTTAGGGCCGCATCCAGGAATTTCTTTTGGGGGAGCTGACAACCTTTCTGTTTTTTCAGTAAATTTAAAAATGTCAATGTGAAATAGTGTTCATTTATTGCTACAAATTTACATACCTTAAATGACAATATTCAGTCTTGGTGTTGTTTTTATCGAACTCATCCAATACGTCAGTAACATCATAGAGCATTTTCTTTTATTTTTCATACAAGCAGGGGAAGGCGGTCTAATCTTGGTTATGGGAGGGCCAAGTGTCCGGTTGCCGGCCGTTGCCCCCCTCTTCTTGGGTGCGCCACTGCACAGCGTTAGTATTCCTTGCACTATGGAAATGATTTTCTGCCAGTAAAATTTTTCACTTAGGCCTGTAAGACTACAGGCTTTTAACTTTCAACTGAGGGTATAATTAAACCAAAGCCTATCTATATTTAGTCACTAACTCGTTCGCATTATTTATAACATGCAAAATTATATACAAGATTATGAATAGAAATTGTGGCAAAATTCCAAATACTAGACGCAGTTCGGAGACAAAGTTCATAACAACTTGGTAATATGTTAATTTAGGTTAGATTAGACTTGGTTAGGTAAGGTTAGGCTTGGTTAAATTAGACTTGGTTAGGTAAGGTTAGGCTTGGTTAAATTAGACTTGGTTAAATTAGACTTGGTTAAATTAGACTTGGTTAAATTAGACTTGGTTAGTAGGTTAGGCTTGGTTAAATTAGACTTGGTTAGGTAAGGTTAGGCTTGGTTAAATTAGACTTGGTTAAATTAGACTTGGTTAGGTTAGGTTAGGCTTGGTTAAATTAGACTTGGTTAGGTAAGGTTAGGCTTGGTTAAATTAGACTTGGTTAGGTAAGGTTAGGCTTGGTTAAATTAGACTTGGTTAGGTAAGGTTAGGCTTGGTTAAATTAGACTTGGTTAAATTAGACTTGGTTAGGTAAGGTTAGGCTTGGTTAAATTAGACTTGGTTAGGTAAGGTTAGGCTTGGTTAAATTAGACTTGGTTAGGCTTGGTTAAATTAGACTTGGTTAGGTAAGGTTAGGCTTGGTTAAATTAGACTTGGTTAGGTAAGGTTAGGCTTGGTTAAATTAGACTTGGTTAGGCAAGGTTAGGCTTGGTTAAATTAGACTTGGTTAGGTAAGGTTAGGCTTGGTTAGGTAAGGTTAGGCTTGGTTAAATTAGACTTGGTTAGGTAAGTTTAGGCTTGGTTAAATTAGACTTGGTTAGGTAAGGTTAGGCTTGGTTAAATTAGACTTGGTTAGGTCAGGTTAGGCTTGGTTAAATTAGACTTGGTTAGGTAAGGCTTGGTTAAATTAGACTTGGTTAGGTTAGGCTTGGTTAAATTAGACTTGGTTAGGTTAGGCTTGGTTAAATTAGACTTGGTTAGGTAAGGTTAGGCTTGGTTAAATTAGACTTGGTTAGGTAAGGTTAGGCTTGGTTAAATTAGACTTGGTTAGGTAAGGTTAGGCTTGGTTAGATTAGACTTGGTTAGATTAGACTTGGTTAGGTAAGGTTAGGCTTGGTTAGATTAGACTTGGTTAGGTAAGGTTAGGCTTGGTTAGATTAGACTTGGTTAGGTAAGGTTAGGCTTGGTTAGATTAGACTTGGTTAGGTAAGGTTAGGCTTGGTTAGATTAGACTTGGTTAGGTAAGGTTAGGCTTGGTTAGATTAGACTTGGTTAGGTAAGGTTAGGCTTGGTTAGATTAGACTTGGTTAGGTAAGGTTAGGCTTGGTTAGATTAGACTTGGTTAGGTAAGGTTAGGCTTGGTTAGATTAGACTTGGTTAGGTAAGGTTAGGCTTGGTTAGATTAGACTTGGTTAGGTAAGGTTAGGCTTGGTTAGATTAGACTTGGTTAGGTAAGGTTAGGCTTGGTTAGATTAGACTTGGTTAGGTAAGGCTTGGTTAGATTAGACTTGGTTAGGTAAGGTTAGGCTTGGTTAGGTAAGGCTTGGTTAGATTAGACTTGGTTAGATTAGACTTGGTTAGGTAAGGTTAGGCTTGGTTAGATTAGACTTGGTTAGGTAAGGTTAGGCTTGGTTAGATTAGACTTGGTTAGGTAAGGTTAGGCTTGGTTAGATTAGACTTGGTTAGGTAAGGTTAGGCTTGGTTAGATTAGACTTGGTTAGGTAAGGTTAGGCTTGGTTAGATTAGACTTGGTTAGGTAAGGTTAGGCTTGGTTAGGTAAGGCTTGGTTAGATTAGACTTGGTTAGGTAAGGTTAGGCTTGGTTAAATTAGACTTGGTTAGGTAAGGTTAGGCTTGGTTAGATTAGACTTGGTTAGATTAGACTGGTTAGGTAAGGTTAGGCTTGGTTAGATTAGACTTGGTTAGGTAAGGTTAGGCTTGGTTAGATTAGACTTGGTTAGGTAAGGTTAGGCTTGGTTAGATTAGACTTGGTTAGGTAAGGTTAGGCTTGGTTAGATTAGACTTGGTTAGGTAAGGTTAGGCTTGGTTAGATTAGACTTGGTTAGGTAAGGTTAGGCTTGGTTAGATTAGACTTGGTTAGGTAAGGCTTGGTTAGATTAGACTTGGTTAGGTAAGGTTAGGCTTGGTTAGGTAAGGCTTGGTTAGATTAGACTTGGTTAGATTAGACTTGGTTAGGTAAGGTTAGGCTTGGTTAGATTAGACTTGGTTAGGTAAGGTTAGCTTGGTTAGATAGACTTGGTTAGGTAAGGTTAGGCTTGGTTAGATTAGACTTGGTTAGGTAAGGTTAGGCTTGTTAGATTAGACTTGGTTAGGTAAGGCTTGGTTAGATTAGACTTGGTTAGGTAAGGTTAGGCTTGGTTAGGTAAGGCTTGGTTAGATTAGACTTGGTTAGATTAGACTTGGTTAGGTAAGGTTAGGCTTGGTTAGATTAGACTTGGTTAGGTAAAGTTAGTAATTAGGGCCCAAGGTCTCTGAACTGCGTCTGGCATCTGAAATTTTACCAAAATTTTTATGCCAGAGAGAGAGTTTACTATTTATTCTAGGCTTACAAGACATTTATACTTTGTCTGAAGTTTCACAAATTTTGACGAGCCTACCTGGCTTTAGATATGATGCTCAAAAGTTTTATGGATGTTATGTAAATTTAGGTGATTGTTTAGAATAACTCGAAACTGTTCAATTTCCATAAATTCTGCATTCATAGATTCGTTTTTATATCACACACATTTCTGGTAGTCTGAAGGTGGAGCAAATGCCCCAAAACTACGTTATTCATGATTTCAGTTTTATGGCATTTGGGCAACCTCAGACTACCAGAAACGAGTTTCTCATATAAAAACGAATCCCATGGATGCATAATTTATGAAAATTAAACCTAACCTAACCTAACTTAACCTCCATCATGTAACTTACCTGTTCGTGAGGTGGGTAAAGTTTAGCTGCAGCAATTAGAAAAGCGTGCAGCCTTTCAGCAGGTGTTTTATTTTTGTCGTAATTGCACAAATGGCCACAGGTATTTCTTTTATTATCCTTTTTTGGGCACAACAATTCACTTAACAAAATCCCGTGATCACAGAAAAATTTAAAGGCTGCATCCTCGTCTAAAAAAAAATTTCACAACAGCTTCACAAAACGTATAGGAACAACCTTCGCACACACAACTCATGTTAAATTGTTTACCGTAAAGGGATCTTTTCGGTTTGGCGGACTGCTATCTTCCCACCAAATTTGCTATGGCGCGTATAACAGGATATAATTCTTAGGTAAAAGTTGCTTAAAATTAATCGAAACTACGGGAAAATTATTGAATGGCCGGTTAATTGAATGCCCAGTTAGGTCAACTGTACGCCCTCGACGATTGGTTAGGTTAAGTCGTGATATTTTTGTTACTTAACAAAAATATCCCGTAAGTTTCGAGTAATTTTAACCAACATTTACCTAATAATTATATCCTGTTATATGCGCTATAACAAATTTTGTGTGTAGTCCGCCAAATCGAAAAGATCGTAAGCCGTAAGAGGTTTTCAGCGAAAAAATTCGTTTCTTCTTCTGACGTCATTATAATGGCGCCACAAAATCATAACTTTGGAAAAGTTCACAAACTTTGATTAATATTTACTGATCTTATTTGTCATTTACGAACATATTTTATTTAATAACATTTCGTTAGAAACATATGAAGAATCTTGTAGTAACTTTGTTTGTCGTTTAAAACAGTTTGGATTTATTAAAAATATTTAGCATAACTTTTTTCTTTTGTATTACTTGAAAACCTTTACCAATAAGCCTATATTAAAAATAGTTTACATTGCCATCATTATCTCTTGCAGTTGAAATATCGATGTATAAATTAGCAATATTAAGCGCCATATTTTTTTAATTCTACATTGCATTTTTAGTTACGAATTCCAATCTTTATATGCTCTTTCATTTGTCTGTCTGTGTAAAGGTGAAACACTTCAGTCGACTATGATTACGTAACATCGTGAAAGACGAGGATTGGGGTGGGGGGGGGGGTGGGGGGGATGCAGAAAAGCGTGAGAGTTTCAGACTTAATTGGGAGGTTGAGTTAAGTATTTAAATTAGCTAATCACGAAAGACCGAATTTATACGCGGCAAAACCCTTAAAATATGCATACATCAATGCAGGAAACAATAAAAACTACGTAGGAAAAAGTTTGAAATACGCGCTTAGTTCTTAAAACAAAAAATGTCGAACGCAAAAGACAAACATTTTTACATACCCAAAGAAAGTTTATTCCACAACGTGACCGCGAATTAGCCATTCCTAAATCAATAGTTCACAAAGTCGTGTATAAACACTTTCGTCTACACGCTTATAAACAGAAGATTACAGCAGCAATCATCACACTGTCACCCGAGCTGCTGAGCCGGAAGTAGAATGAAGTCTTCTAGTATTGATTGGATGTTTGCAGAATCATCAACGATACGCGTAAAGGTTTCTCAAAGATTATATATAAATAATTAATGAAATACGACTTTTTCCATTATTTAGCCAAAGGATTATTATATACGCGCCATCTAGCGTATGGGATGAAAACTAAGCTTTGTACTAGGGCACCCTCGCATGATTTACAGTTTATTAGCAAAAATCTGAACATTAATCTAAAATATAAGTCTACATGCTTAATTTATTAAGTGATCCGATATTTGATTATAAATTGTATAATAATAATAGAGTATATAAATATAATTTAAATTGGTGACGTTTTTACAAGAGTAATTTAGTTCTCCTTCCAAACACTAGATGGCAGAAGTGAAAAAGTTAATGAAAAAGTGGACGGGGTTTCGGATCTTGTTACAATAATCTTTGGATTTACTATAAATTTTCATAAAACTTAAGGTATCGTGTTTTAGTTTAAAACATGCCGCATTTCGTTATCTTTTCCACACCATGAAATATACAGAACCTTTGTTAAAATCAACGAGAATATTTGTGGTGTTGTGGTTAGCATCGCTCATTACGAATCCATAGATCCCGGGTTCGATTCATGACGACAGGAAGCTCACCGAGCTGTTTATCCTTCAGTACAGTAAAATTGGTTAGTAGATATATGGGTACCTTGGGTAGCCTAGTGGTTAAGCCATTGGACTGCTGTTCGGGAGGTCGTGAGATCGGTAAGTACTTTGCAATTTCTGACCACCTGCGATGGGTCGTGGTTCGAATTCCACGTTAAGTTGTAGGTCTAAGGTGGAGC
This sequence comes from Bathynomus jamesi, assembly GCA_023014485.1. Classification (NCBI taxonomy): domain Eukaryota; kingdom Metazoa; phylum Arthropoda; class Malacostraca; order Isopoda; family Cirolanidae; genus Bathynomus; species Bathynomus jamesi. The sequence goes on from JAJOZX010001175.1 coordinate 521,729, forward strand.
AACGAGTTCGATCTTCGTCAGAATGAATAATTCGGGCGGAAGCAAAACCCAGGTGTGTGTGTATGTGTATATATATATATATATACTGTGTGTGTGTGTGTGTGTGTATATATATATATATATATATATATAAAATCTTACGCAAGTAACATACTTGTTTTATACCTCTCCACACCTGTAATTCTCTTCATCTGCATTCAGACTTCTATCAGAGAAAATCCATCCCTCTAAATTCCCGATGCCCAATGCCCAGAGGATATAGGGTCTTTGAAAACAAAGTTATTGGAGAGGGTACTGGTAACGATGGTTTAGCCCGAGGCTGAGGTTTCTCAAGCGAACCAGATGGAAGGAAATTGGCCGGAAAACAGCCTAAAATTTTCATTTTTTTTTTTTTTTTTTTTTTTTTTTTTAGGATTTGTTTGCGTTTATATAAAAAGTAGTTTGCTTATAGGGCTTAATATATATATATATATATATATATATATATATATATATGATACACACAGACCGTGCATGGAACAAGGAACTCTTGTGGGATAATTAAATCCACTATAGTCCGAATAAGTAATGATAAATGAGAAATACCATAGTTTTCTTTTTCATGATGCAAGCCCGACGTGGGCAACGGGTCTCTCGCAAAGAGGTCCCATAAATATAGCTTCCCTCACCAGCTATCTGCAAAGCAGACAGGATCCAGCTTTGGGACATGGATCTAGGGTTTAAAGCAGCCTAGCCCCACTACATTTAGAACCTCAATATAAGTAAAGTACCCCTTTTTCTTTGATTTATTCAATCCGACGTGAATGCAACGAGTCTTTTACTTATATTGAGGTTCTAAATGTAGTGGGGCTAGGCTGCTTTAAACCCTAGATCCATGTCCCAAAGCTGGATCCTGTCTGCTTTGCAGATAGCTGGTGAGGGAAGCTATATTTATGGGACCTCTTTGCGAGAGACCCGTTGCCCACGTCGGGCTTGCATCATGAAAAAGAAAAACTATGGTATTTCTCATTTACCATTACTTATTCGGACTATAGTGGATTTAATTATCCCACAAGAGTTCCTTGTTCCATGCACGGTCTGTGTGTATCATAAAAAACTCAGGGAACCATTCTGAGTTCATTCCCATATATATATATATATAATATATATCTATATATATATATATATATATATATATATATATAATGATGCAAACCCACAAGGAAAAAGAAAAATGATTCCAAGGCCTTTCGTGTATTCCCTGTATTCCCTGTACTCCCTGGAAAGAAGAACAGAGAAGTACACCATAATCTACATATGGAAAATGATCGAAAAACTGGTACCAAACCTCACACTAAACCCAATTACCATTCAAACAACGCTGGAAAATAGGAAAGGCAGAATGCGTAGTGTTCCCAAATTAAAGTCCCGACAAGGGACCTCCTCAACACTGAAGGAAAATAGCTTGGTTGTCAAGGGGCCAAGACCTTTCAACTAGCTTCCAAAGAGCCTCAGGAACGTTACAGGGGTCAAAGTTGAAGTCTTCAAAAGAAGGATAGATGCCTGGCTCAGGACGGGGCCAGATAAGCCGGGTGTACCTGGCTATGTGCGGTGGAGAGCGCAAGAGAGCAGCTCGCTCCTCCACCAAGCCAGGCCTAGAGGCGGAACCACCAGCTTGACTTTCCTTGTTCCATGCACTGTCTGTGTGTAACATAAAAAAGGTTCTCAGAGGACCATTCTGAGTTGTTAACATACACCTTTCAACCTCTCAAATATTCCGCGCGATGATTCCTCATTTCACGAAGGTCAAGCTTGTCGTCCGTCCTCTCTCTCTCTCTCTCTCTCTCTCTCTCTCTCTCTCTCTCTATATATATATATATATTATATATATATATATATATATATATATTTGCGATCATTTTATTGTTAATTAAAAGGAGGAACTTGATAAACTAAATTCTAAATTGGTTCTTTGACATCGCAACAATTTAATGACGTGGTTGGCATAAGGGAAAACGGATGGCATACATGAAAGGAAAGAATAATATAATAAAAGATCGTTAAAAATAAAAAACAAAGATTATTGACAGAGAAGAAACTTAGAGGCGAGAAGATAAGGACGATAAAGTTAAAAAAAAAGAAAATTATATGAGGCGTTCCGAGGAAGAAGTGGCTAAGTGACAAAAGTAAAAAAACGCCAGAAAACTCGGTTAAAAGTTGTACCAAATTTGAAAGTGACCTAACTTTTGAACGTTTGAATATATATATATATATAATATATATATATGTGTGTGTGTGTGTGTGTGTGTGTGTGTGTGTGTGTGTGTAGTGGCAGAGACGTTTTCAAATACGTTAGGAATGTTCCATCAACACAAACACGACCAAGATGACGTCACACAAGTACGACCAAGATGGCGTCACAGCGAGAGACTACTTCAAGGCATGTCCTTATACTTTGCCTCACACTTCAACTTCGTTACAAGGACTCCTCGACGTACCTCCACCTCTCTCTCCGAGAACCAGTGACACTAAAGCCATCACCATGTGAACACCATTTGTGCAGGCCCCATTTTGGCCTGGTGTCATTCACCTAACTTTATATAAAGACTAATCATTACCTCGCGCGTTATTAATATTGAAGTCATTATTATTTCAACTGTAAACAACCAACTTACATTTTGTCTCATTCCTAAATAATTTATTTTATTTAATAAAGAAGGAAATTAATTCTATCAATGAACTTAATTAGTAACTTAATTAATAACATTATTTGATCTGCAAAGATATGGTGGCCTCAGCCTCAGCATTATCATAACAATCACTTATAACTATTATCAATTAACCATTATCATCATCATTACAATTATAGTGCCAACATTACGCTATAAAGTGGTAACTATATATATATATATATATATATATATAGAGAGAGAGAGAGAGAGAGAGAGAGAGAGATGGTAAAGTTATGAGGTTTAAATGTCCACTGCTCATAACCTTGCATTGTGTTTCGATATGAAGGAAAAGTATTTTGTGGGATAATCTATACTAATAGTATTAGTAATAATATTTGAATAAATGAAATGAATTTAAATATATTTAATTATAAAGAAATACGAAATTTAATAAAAAAAAAAATAATGGCGCGGAAAATTCCTAAAAATTGTCATAATACATAAAATCTGGGAAGAATGTTTGATGAGTGTTATAAATCATAGTGTATTCGGGGAGGGGGGGCGTCTGTAAGAAGGGGGAGGGGTTTCTGTAAAGAAAGGTTCCGGAACTCTGCTATACATTTTTGGCAACTTTTGCCATTTGTTACACCATCCCAATTTAAAAAAAAGGAGTCTTTCCTATTCCTAAATTTGTCATGTAACCGTCCCCCACCCCTCCGCCCCGCCCCATCTCCCTCACCAAAAAAAAAAAATCAGAATGGAAATAAGGTCATGAAAATTTTCGTCTGCATGTTAAAAATAAAAAGTACCGGAACGGCGTTCCGGCGCGTTCCGCCAGAAAAAAAAATTGTCTAAACGTAACAAGAGTTAAAAACGGATCAACGAGACACGATTCTGAAAAGGAATTTGAAAAATATAAAAATAAAACATTTAATTTTATAAAAAAAAATTGGGGTACTGAAGCACCCTCCCCCCTTCTTAAGTACCCCATTGTCAACGACCTTTATTTTTGGCAGATTACCTCTGAGCAGGTAAATGGAATTGTACAAATCATCGACATTGACAATGTACAGACGCGACGCCACACCGAATGCAGCGCTTGCGATACGACATTTAACTTCCCGGACAGCATGAAATCTCTCGAAGCGACGATGATATGACGTAATGATAAAAATGCGAATAGGACGTTGCAACTAACAAACCATATTTTTCCATTTTTCCATTTCTTCCAGTGTTTTGGACATAATATGTCCAATTTACGTTCTCACCTCTAACTGTAACTATTTAAAAAGGTGATTGAAAAATCCCGAAGAATCACCATGACTTTTGCAACACCCGTTAAAGGTGAGGAAAACACCCGATAATATCACAGATAAGAATGACGATAGTGAAGATAAGAAGGACGATTTAAAATCAATAAAAGAAGGAAAGTCGATAAAAGGTTAACAAAAAACGAAGAGAGAGGTCGATAAATAAGAAGAAGGTTGATAAAGGTAAAGAAAATATGTTGATAAAAGTAAATAAGAAAGGTCAATAAAGGTAAAGAAGAGAGGTCGATAAAGTTAAAGAAGAGAAGGCGATAAAGGTAAATAGAGAGGTCGATAAAGGTAAAGAAGGGAAGGCGATAAAAATCAATAGAGAGGTCGATAAAGGTAAAGAAGAGAGGTAGACAAAAAGGTGAGAAAGAGAGGTAGACAAAAAGGTGAGGAAGAGCGTGAGAAAACAGAAATCTCTCGTATCAATCGATAAATTAATTCATCCTCATTCGAGTCGGAAAACAGAGGTATCCGTCCTTCGTCTGTATCTTTCTATCTATTGTCTGTTCCTTCGTCTGTATCTTTCTATCTATTTTCTGTTCCTTTGTCTGTAACTCCCCCTGTACTTGTGGTAAAACTTGTATGGACATATTTTGCTCCTGGAATGATTGTTCTGTAGACTTTGCCCCTTGGGTAAAAATCTCATAAAGAAAGTCATAAGTCGTCTCTACGAAATATGAAGCAGTATTCAAGTATTTAATATCACCCTTGCAGACTTAGAACAACGTACGTATGCAGACAATGTGTAACCGTGTACGTAAAAGGCGTTACGCACATACGTGTGTACGTACAAATATTATAATTGATCTTTGAATCCCAAACGTAGCCATGTATTTTTTAATCTATTTATCCCGAAGTGTTTCGACACTACATTTTGGGGTGAATCTTAATTTCAAGAGGTTTGGTTATAAGTATATGTTCTGTATGCATCTCTCTCTTCTCTCTCTCTCTCTCTCTTCTCTCTCTCTCTCTCTCTCTCTCTCTCTCTCTCAATACAATATTTAATTTCAATTCGGAGATGCATAATGACTCTTCTGTCTTTAAGATCTCTTCAAAATTCAAATAAAAGGAATTTTTTTTTTGTTTGGTAGAAAAATAAACAAAAACATATTTATTGTATTTAGTCCTATCATAATATATATATATATATATATATATTATATATATATATTATTATATATAATATATACAGGGTGTCCCATAAGTCCGGTCACATATGAAAATTTATTTTTAAATGAAATTTACAAAAGTAATACTTTAATCAGGCCTCGGAGGCCTTTTCCTCACGAGTGTACTCGCTTCCATATCAGCCATTGCGCGTTTTCTACCTGCAACAACAAAAAAAAGGGTCCCAAAACAAGACATCAATTTGAACATTTGTTTTAATTGTAATGTATTACTTTGTAAATTTATTTAAAATAAATTTCCTATGAGACCGCACTTAAAGGGACACCCTGTATATATATATATATATATATATATATAGAGAGAGAGAGAGAGAGAGAGAGAGAGAGAGATTGATGGTTTTCGAGGTCCAATTTTTCCGACAAGTGAATTTTGAATTTGGTTTAAAACTTGCTCGCTTGTCATAGAATTTACATCAGTTTGCACTTAAAACGTAACGAAAAGATTACATCTCCATGTCCTGAAAGTGTTTGTAAATAAAAAAGGACTTAAGTGAAATGAGTTGAAAAAATGAAGGTACACCAGTGGTGTGTAAGGTGTGAGAAGGTGATGATATGAAAACGGATCAATGCGTTTGTGTGAAAGAGTATATATATATATATATATATATATATATATATATATATATATATAATAATTAGTTTCCCTTAATTAATATGAAATGTAATAGCATTACATTCTCCGTTTTCTTTGGTTAAGTAAAATTGCTCTATTTAATATGAAAATTGTATTTGAAGGGAAACGAAACTATTACGAATTTTTATCGCTTGCAATAAAAAAATGAATATTAAGTACGTTTGCTATAAACTCGGCCATGTACTATTCCAAGCCAGTGTGAGAAATGGGGAAAGACATGCAGTGACGAGCCCGCTACACTTAATGTACTTGCTTCGCCTCAATTTTCCTTTCAAAGAAGTTTATTTTTCCCGGTCAGTGGTGATACTGGCCCTTCTAAGCGTCCTCTGGTGGACGAAGGACGTAAAATGGAACAACCATGGGTTTGCCAATGCTCCACTTTTCGTTTTCAGTGTCCGGTTTTATTTTTCAGAGTAAAACCAGATATGGAACCGCCGGATCTCAATTTATATGAAAATAAAATGTGAATAAGCGGCTAATAAGCGGCTAATAAGCGGCTGTTAATAATAAAATGGCGCTGCTTCGCTACTTGTCTGGTCGATTCGGCGGTTGAGCCTAAATCTTTGGTTTTTTTTTAAAGTTAACAACTCTAAACAACCAACCAACTACATTCGTTATCTGATTCAGAAAGTAGGTATTTAATTATAACTGCATAATTTCATATCAAACTAACACTGAATTTGCCTGTTTTCATACAAAATATTATAGGCTCATAGGCTCTAACACATAGTGAAGTTATCAGCAAAATCAACACAAAACTATAATAGCGAGAATATTCTTCTTTATAAAATATAAATTCATATATGTTTTGACAGATTAATTTTTTGTTGAATTTTGAATTTAGGCCTAAATTAACTGTCTGTTTCAATTATATATTTTTTACGATCTAGTTATTGTAATTCTGACAAAGCAATTCTTTGAAGGTTTGGTAATATTTAATGTTATTTAAAATTTAATGCAATTTTCTTAATTTGCTTAGATGCCACACCCCAACTATTTTTAATTACCTTTCGTCTGGGAAAGTAATTTTATAAATATCTGCGTCAGATAATTTGAAAATGAGATATTCTTTCGCGTGACGTCAAATCCAACTATAAATCAGATATATGCGGATGAATATGGGACTTTTATATAGCAATATGGTTGACCTGATTTTGTTGCGGGACATCAATATATTTTGATTCAATCATTTTGATTAAAATAAAAGGTCTTTTGGATGACTTACAAAATCTTTTTTTGCCTAAGGGTTAAATCGAGAGATTGTGGTGGTCTGCTGATGGAAGAGGGAAAGAGAACTCAGTATTTCGACCACTCGGTCAAAGTTTTGGTACTGTGTTCCACAGTACACATAAATTACAGTGTGAGAACTTCGAAATTGCAGCTCATTTGACAATTGACTTTAAATGTAATGATACATTTCCCACTTTTAATCGCGTTTTTATGAATGAATTATGAAATTTAATGAATTATGAATGAATTATGAAATTTAATGAATTATGAATGAATTACCAATTAATTAAATTTCTTTGTTTTTATCAAGGGATTTTTAAGACCTATAATATAAGGGGGGTTTTGGAGGGGGTGTAGGAGTGGAAAGGGGGAGCTAATGGCGATTCTGGTGTAAGTAAATCATTGAAAATTGGCCTACGATAGGGAATAGTTGGTAAATGCTCGTTAACATAAAAGAAATTTGTATCTGCAATTCAATGTATGACTTTTCAATGCTGAACTCTCTCTCTCTCTCTCTCTCTCTCTCTTCTCTCTCTCTCTCTCCATGTATCACGCCTAAACAACCTTCCATTTATAGAGTTGACATAAATATCTATCTTTACACATAACATTTTTTTAAAAAAATGACTTCCAATTCACAAGGTGACACCAAAATACAGGTATAACATCAAGTCAAATAATTACAGGTATGGAATAGGCATTTATTCTTAAGTTACCCTATTTTTAAACATAATTTTTCTCAAACATCAATTTTAGTTCCATAATATGGACTGGAGTTATTATGTGTAATTTGTTTCGACTTGAGAATAAGTGAGGGCAGACATCTTGTCAGGAAATATAACAGAGAAATGATTGCTCATCTGACTCTCCTTTTGTTCCACGAGATGGCGCTTTTGCACGCTCCGACACACAGACACACACGTGTATAAATATACACACGGTGTTTTATAAAATCTTCCAATATCGATTTGTGACAACTTTATTGGCTTCCTCTCTTGATTACAGCAGGAATTTCGTTATGGATGGAGTTGTTGTTGTTTACTCTCATCCTGTTCTCGTTATTCTAAACATTCATAAGGAATACTTTGAGGCAAAATCTAAATTTAAAAATCAAGAGAGCTCTGCACAGTGACAGTGCACACATATTCACTCGACGAGAACGTTTTGCCTTGCTTTGAGAAGAAATTCATTTGCAATTAATTCAATGTTATAAATATTACTATTATAATATTATTAGTAATATTGAATATTATTAATATTAAGTGCAAAGTGTTATTAAAATCTTTTCTGAAATAGATCTGACTTTTCTTTTTTTTTTACACTGAATAGGGCGAGCACGGTGCTTGTTTCGTTACAGCGAAAACATGCATCAGTTAATAATCTTTTTTGATGACTACAGATTTAATTGTTAAAATTATTTATGTTAATGTTTTGAATTAACATAAATTAATTAAGGTTATTAAATCGAAGCTTTCGAAGTCGTGAATAAACATTTTATTATTGTCACCAAAAACAGAAAAAAGTTATCCAAAGAAAATCAGGTTTTTACCAATTTGTAATTTTTTTGTTTTAGAAAAATTGTCTCTAGGTGAATTTTATTCCGAAAGTATATATATATATATATATATATATATATATGGTAGTTGGTTGTCGCGGTTCTTCACATGAATTAAATTAAAATGGCGATGTTCAAATAAAATTTCAGACTTTGAAGTACCCCCTTAAAAATGTTAAACAATTCTTTTTTGAGCTTCTTGTAAAATAATAAAAATAAAAGAAAAATAAAATTATTAAGAAAATCACATAAAAAAAACTTTTCTAATTAATTAAAAAGAAAAATATTTGGACAATTGCATAAAAAGCTTTACTTTAAAATTTTCAGCCAACCCAAATTGGACTCCATGACGGACTGATATGGAGAGATACCATCAAAATCTCCCTTTTCACCGAGATCGGGCTGATGTCCGCCTATCGTTGTTGTCTATCGCTTCTGTCTGTCTATCGTGGTTGTATATCTTTATATCTATCGCTATTATCCATATATTTTCTTTTTATTTTGGTTATAAGACTATCTCAGTCTTTCTGGCCAAAAACTGCTGATTCGGCCATCTTGAATGTCTTTATGGGAGACCTTGTCTGATTGCTATATAAAGTTCGTGCATAATACAGTCCAAAAATTAAATGTATCGAGAAAGGGGTGGGGCTATTAGGATGGCTGACCTCTTAATAACGGGAATTGGGGGATATAGGCCCTCTTTCACAGAAACAATATTCAGCCAATCAGCCAAGCATGATAAAAACAATATTTATATATAGATTCGCCAACTATCTCTCGCATGAATACTGATGTATAATGGTTGACATAAAAAGAACATATATATCTAATGGACTTATATACACAATATTTATATAGCTTATCGGTTGGCATAACATAGCACGGTGCTTATAAACAAATTAATAAGGAATTGCTTTATTTTCTATAAGGCCATAATTATTAACCTTGTTTATTGGTTTATGATAAATAAACAAATACATAAATAAAATACAATCCAATTTTTGGCTTTAGGAATGGGATTCGAACCCATATATATACTATAATAATTCCATACTTTTACCCTTTATACAACACGCAATAAGCCATCCATATATAAATATGATCGAATACACAATAATCTAATTTCAATAATAAATAACTCGCGCATGCGCAGATGCGCGTTGCATGCGATATTACGGATGGAAAAAATACAAAATGTTTAAAATTCATGAGAGTCGGTTCGACGGAATAAAATGTAATCTATACAGAAATAGAATTCAAAATATGGAATCCACAAGGAAAATAATTTCTAGTAAAATGTATAAATTATGTAAATTATGCTTTAATATTAGTATTAGTGTGAAAATTCAATTATTCTGAAGGAAAGTATATTAGGGTATTGTATACATATGAAGATTTGTTTCGTATATGGACGGACCCTGCACAACAGTGCACATGCGTATGTGAAGGATTGCCATTATTATTATATATACAGTATATAATATATGTATATTGTGTGTGTGTGTGTGTGTATATATATATATATTAATTTTAATTAGGGTTATTTAACCTCCTTCACAACATCTAAGGTCATATGACGGAGGGAAACAGCTTTACGTGGGATCCGAACCACGGGTCGCTACATAATCTGGGCGCAGAGGACGGTCTCCCATCCAACTACTACCAGACCCAATGTTGCTTAACTTCGCTGATCTCCGGGAAGCGGTGTTACGACATCGGCCACGACGTAGCCCATATATATATATATGAATGTATGTGTGTGTGTGTGCTTTCATATTTTCCTGCAGTGGTACAGCAAATTCTACTGTGAACGCCAGCTGCACGTAGCCTATTGTTATCAGATGGGCCAAAAAGCTCTATTACTCGCCCACTTAATCTATATAGTTTCTAATCTTTTTTTTTACATATGAGGACATTCGAAAATAATTTTGCTTTCAGAATATATATATATATATATATATATATATATATAATTTAGAATTTAACATACCTCTAAAGGCAGTAACTTAAAAAAAAATGTCCATGGTGGGCGAGCTAATTGAACGAAAATTCCAAGGCCTCCGTAATAAGTGATCTACTGAGCTTAGCTTAGCTCGGGTGTTTTTCCAAATAGGTAGTAATATATATATATAATATACACACACTCGTATATAATAATTACACATATAAAAAATGCATTAAATAGGATTCTATACTAGCCTTCATTTTAAAGGAGTGTACCCTTAATTTAATCGTGTTTAAACACGTTTTGGACATAATATCTTTCTTGTATCAAATTAACTTATCTTGTAAAATTTTTGTATCCAGTGAATGGATATAAAAGAAATCACACACACACACACACACATGACATATATATATATATATATATATACATGTATCGTGTGTTAGGGTAATTCCTGTCGCATATGAAACTAGTTACGACCAATAAGGGTCAAACATCTTTCGAAAGATAGGGTTAAACATAAGAAGTATACAAAATGGGGAATTAAAACTTAGTCACACGATAGACCAATTCTATGCCCTCCTAAAATTATTTTACGGGCATCGTAAATCCAATTTAATGTAGGGTATAATACACAAGAAGCATTTAAAATTAGTGGTATACTTCATTTGCCATTTTCTCTGATGAGATATTTTTTTAGATTTTACACAATACCTACTTATTACTAGATGTTCATATAAGAGTGGTATATATATATAATATTTGTTTGTGTGTGTAAAAGGAAAGTTAATTTGATATAGTTTAAATTTAAAATAAACCAGAATTTAATGTTGGTGTTTTCTCATCAATTTAATTGTCAATTAATTTATGATGAAGATACCTCAGTATGCCCTACAAAGATGAATTTTCTACTATAAATTTGAATTTACGACCATTCAAAGTGATGTTGCAGACAATCCAACATTAGTTCTTCCTTTACTGATAATTCATAACTAAATTACTTTGAATGCAACCTAGAAGACACGGTGACGTAATTTGAATTACAGAAAACGACATTATTATTTTATTTTTTTAAATTAAATTGAATTTAATTTCTGATTTAATTAAATTGAAATGATAATTTGTTTAAAGGACAACAGTTCCACACACGTATTCTCTCTCTCTCTCTCTCTCTCTTCTTATAGTGACGCTTTCCCAGTATCCAATCAGAATTCGTTTTCAAAGTTCAATTTTACTAAAAGGAACTTCGTCTTCTGAAAGTGGGAAGTCGCTAGGCCAAACTTGGCCTTTTGCACTCGCTCAAAAAATAATGTTGGAACAACGGGCGTCACAAGCAGCAAACTTATTAAGAGCAAAGAGCAACTTTATATTCTCTTAAAAACAACTTATGGCAAATATATTATTGTTGCTGGAAGCAAGACCAACATACTTTGTAAGTATTTTGAAAAACTTTATATTGTAAGAATATGGAAACAATTTCGCTTTTGTTCTTATGTTATCTTTAGAACATTAGTTATAAATTACAGTATACTGACATCCATATATATATATATGCAAATATGTAATTTAATACCTAATTACGAACTTCACAAGGAAGAAAAATAAATTATATATTTTATAAATTTTTAAAAAATTGAATATAATTTTCTAGGATGGGAAAAATAAATTATTAATTTTTTAAAATTATTTATAAAGAAACTGTTAAATTTTAAATATTTAAATACGGCTGAAATATGAAGAAAAAATTACAATAAGTGGGGTTCTTCTTCCGGGAGTGGGGGGTGGGGCTGCAACGATTGTTGAGAGCTTCTAATTATTTCTGTCCCTTTTTACTGTTTTTCGACAATTCTGTAAACTTTTTAAGATTTGTCGGACCGCTGAAAAAATCTACTGAAACTCGATGTAGACAACTATGGAGTCTGGGAGATTCATGTATGTTCGAGGGAAGTCGCTACGTTATTAACGTGGTCGTCATCGATCAGTCAGAATCGCTGAGGTGGAAAATTTGCTTACTTTACTTACTTTGTGCGAGTTCGAACGACGGTTCAGGATCGACTTGCGATCGACCCCTCTACAGCATCCCGCCTCATTTGCTGGATTTGGTGAAGGAGGGAAATTTATTAATAAATAATTTAATATTAATTAATATGATTGAAAAGATGTTCTCAAACCCTAAAAACTTACACCATTAAGGAAATGGTTTGTTTACAAGGAACGAAAGTTGTCCTTGTTTTAACCAATCTGCAAAAGGGTGGGACCTTGCTTCTCGTGTGCCAAGTTGGAACTCTTGGTCCGTGGTTGCCTGCAGTTTCAAAGCATATATATATATATATATGATACACACAGACCGTGCATGGAACAAGGAACTCTTCTGGACAAGTTAAATCCACTATAGTCCGAATAAGTAATGGTAAATGACAAACACTATAGTTTTTCTTTTTCATGATGTAACTCCTAGATCCTGTCCCAAAGCTGGATCCTATCTGCTTTGCAGATAGCTGGTGAGGGAAGCTATGTTTTTGGGGCCTCTTTGCGAGTGACCCGTTGCCTACGTCGGGCTACCATAAAGAAAAAACTATAGTGTTTGTCATTTACCATTATTTATTCGGACTATAGTGGATTTAATTTTCCCAGAAGAGTTCCTTGTTCCATGCACGGTCTGTGTGTCTCATGAAAGAACCTCAGGGGACCATTCTGAGTTCAATCCCACATATATAGTTTAGGTCTAGCCTTAGGTCAAACCAAGAGCAGTTCTGTCTTGCGAGTGATCTAAAGCTAGACCTAAGTTACAAAGTTACACGTTTACAAAAAATGACGTAGCTCTTACATAATTTTTAAAAATTTATGCCAACCATGCATTGCCAACCAATTTAACAAAAAAGCCACGGATCACCTGAAGATCCGTCACTCCAACCTTTTTTAGTTAGCTTTATAAGGCTAACTAATGAAAATATCACGACCTAACCTAACCAATCGTTAGATCAACTGTACGCCCTTGACGATTCGATAGGTTAGGTCGTGATATTTTCGTTAGTTAGCCTTATAAAGCTAACTAAAAAAGGCTGGGGGGCCCTGATCTCCATGTGATCCAAAAAGACCATTAAATTCATATACAACAACAATCCCAATGAAAATGGTCTATATTAAGAAAAAATATATGTAAGTAATTTATCGACTTCAATGATCATTTGTTTATCTATTAAAACATTATCTATCTATCCATTCATCGGTGCTACTATAGCGTGCGGTCTACAAAGATATCTCTAGTCTACAAAAGAATTTGCGCTGGAGTGTCCTGACCTGACTTAAATTTGTGCTGACCTGACCTGATTTGAATTTGTGCTGAACTGACCTGACTTGAATTTGTGCTGACCTGACCTGATTTGAATTTGTGCTGAACTGACCTGACTTGAATTTGTGTTGACCTGACCTGAAATGACTTGACTTTATCTTTGGGGACGAATGTGAGGTCAAGGCGGACTATAAAAGGAAGAATCATGAAGACAAATATTAGTTCAATTACCAAATAATTGGTCAGGTTAAGTTGTGATATTTTCGTTAAAACTAACGAAAATATCACAACTTAACCTAACCAATCGTCAAGGGCATACAGTTAACCTAACCGGGCGTTCAATTAACCTAACCGGGCATTATATCCCATAGAATGAATTGTTTGTTTTATTTATCCTTTAAATTTTTTGTTTTAATGTAATTGAATTTGTAAATATGTTGTAGGCCGCACGCTATAGTGTAAATATCTTTGTAGACCGCACGCTAAGCTATATTGTAAATATCTTTGTAGGCCGCACGCTATAGTAGCACCCATTTATCTATCTATCTAATGACGAAAACGCATGGAAGATTTAATTAAAGATACCAACCAACCAATCAGCTAAAAATATATTTTTTTTAAATATATCAAAATTACCCAAATAGTCCACGCACGGACATATGCAATACGCGATAGCAATGCGTATAAAGTTACGATAACCCTTTTAAGTTTTGTCAGATAGATTAATGGACAAAAAAATTATTTGGGAGTCCATTAAATTTTATGATAAGAATTCCCTATTTTGTGATAGTTGGTTGGTTTACTTTTCAAATTTACATACTTAAAAATATACAGGATGAGATTAGTATGAATTTGATACATATACTATTTGTGCGCACTTATTAATTCTTTGAAGAAATAGTGCAATTATGTTTACGTAAACACACACACACACAATGAAATGGTGGAAAATATTTACGATGTGGCTTTCCACAAACATTATAATACTGCACCCACAATTTGAATCATTTCAATTATATATATATATATTTTAATGGGGGTTCTCCCCTTTATTGGGTTACGCCTATAGGAAACCATAAATTTGTCCCTTCGAAGGAAGAAATTTCCCACATTTTCACACAGTGTGAAAGAATTACAACTGCAATTAACAGCGTTAAATTCACATTTCCACAGTTTCACAAAGCCATAAATTGCCCAATATTATTCCAAGAGTCAAGCGACATCAAAAGGCTCTGAAAGGAGACGAGGACATTTTTAAAATAATAAAAATATTATCAAAGTTGAAAGTTAAAATTAAATTAAAAGTTAAAAAGTTAAAAATTTAAAATAAAGTTTTAAAAAAAAAAATGGTTATTTCGTCTTTTTAAAAGTTATTCACAAAATGGCTGAAAATTGCCAGACTAGTAGCCTTTAGACGAGCTGTTTTGGAGATATACGGGCTTGATTTAGTAGCACGGCTTCGCCTCATTGTCATTTAATGGGGACCGGAAGTGTTTTTGTTCGGTAAATTATTACCTGTTGTATACATTTTTTTGTTAACTTAGTAAAGTTAACTGATGGGTATACTATATAATGATTTTTTCATACCCAGTTAACGTAGTTGATATATATATATATATATATATATGCGCCTCGGTGGTGTAGTGGTTAGCGTCGCTGACTACGAATCCATCAGCCCCGGGATCGAGACCCGGTGACGGCAGCCGGCGCGCAGCAAAACCCAGCTGTTCATCCTTCCACACAATAAAGAAAATGGTTGGTAGATAAATGGGTACCCTGGGTGCCCTAGTGGTTAAGACGCTGGGCCGCTGGTGGGGCGTGGTTCGGATTCCACGTTAAACTGTAGGTCTAAGGTGGAGTGAAAAGCTTGACCTTCGTCAGAATGAACAATTCGGGCGGAATCTAACCAAAGGTTACTTTATTTAACCCAATATGATCTGAATACACGTTAGGAAGAGATGTACAAGCTCCGTCTCCGTGGATACTGGATAGATATTTCGATGCTACTATAGCGTGCGGTCTACAAAGACATTTACACTATAGCGTGCGGTCTACAACATATTTACAAATTCAATTACTTTAAAACAAAAAAATTTAAAGGACAAATAAAACAAACAATTCATTCTATGGGTATAATGCCCGGTTAGGTAATTGAATACCCGATTAGGTCACCCGTATGCTCTTCACGATTGGTTAGGTTAAGTTGTGATATTTTCGTTAGTTTTAACGAAAATATCACAACTTAACCTAACCAATTGTCAAAGGCATACAGTTGACCTAACCGGACATTCAAATAACCTAACCGGCATTATATCCCATAGAATATTGTTTGTTTTATTTGCCTTTAAATTTTCGCCTTGACCTCACATTCGTCCCCAAAGATAGTCAGTCATTTCAGGTCAGGTCAGCACAAATTCAAGTCAGGTCAGGTCACTTCAGCGCAAATTCTTTTGTAGACTGAAGATATCTTTGTAGACCGCACCCTACAGTAGCACCGATACTTCTGTAAAAGTGACAAACATTTTCATACGTCATTCCGTGACTATTCCGTAAGGCTAGATATACAATGGGTGATGTGACAATAATATAATTCAACCTTTAACCAACGTTGATGGCAAATTGTGAGTGAGAGGAAGAAGAATAGTCAGTGTTGTGTCAACACTGATTTTGAGGAATTTATTAAATATCGTGACAACACTAAATAAAATCGAAGTGAGTTTGGAACCAACCATAAAGTACAAGAACTACACTGATATAGCAGGACTTTTTCAATGTTAATTCTGAAGTCAGTGTTAAAATGAGTTTTTAGACCGGTATACCTCACTATTATACATCCACACCTACTCTACTACGTTAGTGTTTACGGAAGTGCACTATATTCTCTACAACCACTACAACTACTGGTGGCAATGCAGAAAATAATAATTAGGGTAATCTATAACTCGAATAAACATAATAAAAGTACAACCAAAATATTCCACGAGTTAAAAATTCTCAAACTGGTAGAAATTTACAAACTAAACATTGTCTCATATATATATATATATATATATATATATATAAATCGTTCATAATACTGCGCCAGAATTCATCTAGAGCAAAAGACAATTAAATAAGTACACCAGAAAACCAAATTAAATTCTACATTACGCCACTAGATCCTTACGCTTCGCAGGCCCGAACTTTTGGAACACCCTCGATCTGGAGACAAACAAACTAAAACGTTAAAATCCTTCCAAAGAAAATTGAAAGACAAATTCACCAAATCCCACAAACCCCTAACACTGTATCCCCCTTTATTATTTCCATAAATATTAAATTAATCTTTATTTCTATTTATCCAAACGGAAAAAAATATAACTAATAAATATTTGTCATGATTTTTAATAACCAAAGTTTATAATATTTAGTTTCTGAATCACCATAAATAAAATGCGTAATCTTATCTGTATATATATATATATATATATATATATATATATACAAAGGTGGGCACCCGGGCCTCAAAAAGGACCGACGGTCCCGGTCCTTGCCTCAAACTGGACCGACGGTCCCGGTCACGGTCCTTTCTGAAGATAGGACCTAGGAACGACTCGGTCCTCGGTCCTTATATATAATATGAGTGAAAAATTTGATTAAAATGAAAATGAATTAAAGACACCGGAAATCTTTAATTTTATTAACGTAAATTATAATTAATACAATACATAAATGATGAAAAAAAGTTATTAAGTTAAATGCTTGAGTTTCCCTTCAAGAAGACTAGCATTTCAAAATGGCTGTCACTGAGCCCTGACCTTTTCGGCTTGAGCACTGGTCGAACTGGTTCTGGACGTGAGGGTGGCGCCTGGAGACATGTCGCTTGAGGTTGTTTTGGCTCTTGTTGCTTGTCGAGAGGATGTTCTTGTTCGGCAGGCACAGCAAGCACTTGTACTCCAGGTTCTGCTCACCCTTGGGGCCCAGGTATTCAAAGTATTTGTCCAGGTACGGCCAGGGATTGCCGGGTTCAGTTCTTCCGCTAGGAGCTCCAGTTGCTTGATTTGAAGTTGAAGCACTAACATCAGTAGATTCTTCGTCTCCTCCAGGTGTTGAAACAAGTTTCAGTTCAGTCTCAGTCTCTTTCTGAGTCTTCTGGAGGAAACGATCCATCTTCTTTAGAACTTCAAATAATCACTAAACACACTAAAAAAGACCGTCCGGAATTGCTTAAAAATGGACCGTCGCTCCTCATTTCGGTCCTCACTGAGAAAAGGACCGACTTTCCCGCTCACGGTCCTTAAAAAGGACCGAGTTCCTGGAATTCGGTCCTTTTGGAACTCGGTCCTGCCCACCTTTGTATATATATATTCTGAAACTTATCTCTGTCATTATCTTCCTTTGTTTCTATATCTTTGAAATTAATGTAAATATTCTTTGTATTATCTAACAAGGTTTATCAAATAACTCTATTGGTAAATGACTCCATTTGTAAATGACAGTTCTATGCTACGTGTATATATAGGAAGGAATTAACTGTCTCATATATATATGTGTGTGTGTGGCGACGGAGGGGGTAAAGCAGGTCAGGCTGAGCCTGACCTGTTATTTCTCCTGCTAGGGACTTAAAAAACTAACATAAAAAAAACTGGATCACCTGAAGATCTGTCACCCCAGCCTTTTTTTAGTTAGCTTTATAAGGCTAACTAATGAAACTATCATGACCTAACCTAACCAATCGTCAAGGGCGTACAGTTGACCTAACGATTGGTTAGGTTAAGTCGTGATATTTTCGTTAGTTAGCTTTATAAAGCTAACTAAAAAAGGCTGGGGTGACGGATCTTCAGGTGATCCAAAAATCTAACAATACACAATCCCATCTCTTGTCAAGTTGTCAAGCTAAAAAATTTCCATCCATCCCTCTATCATCTAAATCCCATTTTCCCAGTGAGGGTGAGGAGAGAGAATGGGAAGACAGGGAAGATATGTGACTAAAATTTTTGAGTCAGATATTTTTACTTTATAAAACATGTTATAATGACCATGTTAGGATTTACAAATAAGGTCATGTGGAAAAGTGTTTCCACGAGAAAAAACATTTATGTCAAAATTTAAAGATATTCTGTTTGTATAAATTAAAATATTAATCCTTTAAAATATATTATTTTGTTCATATAAATTAAAACAGGAATCCGTTAAATTTTTAATGTTTGTATAGAGTGCCTCGATGCCCCGCGGATTCTCTGCATCCTTTCTTAACCCTAATAAAAACAGTGTTGTCACGTCTATAATCTTAAACAGGAATTCCTAAATTCTAAATGTTCTTTTCGATTATCATAAATCACATAAAAGAGTTAAGTGTAAAACTACAATTATATAAATTCTTTTGCTAATATCCAATTATACAAATTCTTTTGTTAATATCATTATTAGAGTAGGATCTTGCAAGTTTAATAATCTTTTGTAACACGTGGCACCATGGGTATTTCTCCGGGACAAAGGGGAAACACCTTGAGTAAGGGAACACACCTTGAGAGAGTCTCGCCTCGGCCTTCAGGGAGAATGAGTGTTTTGCCCTTGGGCTAGCCGGTTGGCTGGGCCTCGTAGCTTTTTGATGTAAGCATTTGTTCGTTAATAACTTTCTAAACAAGTGTAGTGAAAAGGATTTGATTCTGTAATTACTCTGTAGTGTAAAAGAAATTCATTAATAGTTTAAAGTGATTTTCCCCCTTGTGGAAGTAAAGGACTGAACAAAGGAAAACTCGTCATTTTATATCCTTCAACGAGAGAAGTATTCCACTCCCTCAACGGACTGAGGGAGGGTACGCCATTGAGCGAAAGTATAAATTGTTTTATCGTAACTCGCAGTCAGATTAAGTAAGTACGAAAAGAAGAACCGTGGACGTCAGTCAGATTTAATTAAACGGTATAAACTTCCTTGTTGGTGCGGGAAGCGACATACTGAGAATACCTTAAAGGATATCGTCATATCCGACATATAGCTATTTGCATATACACTGTGACTGTACATAAAGTTAATTATTACTGTATTATTATGCATCTTCTCAAATAACAAAGCCTTACAACTCGCATAAAAATAGACAATTCTACGTCTTGTCTGGCAAACAATTTTAAGCCTGACGTCTCTTTTTGTTATGATGTAAATCTTATGATTTATTTATAATGTTATAATTTTATAAAGTCATTTGGATATTCACTATACGTAAAGTTAATTAGTATTTTAAATGATTTATTATTTTGTATCCACCGAATAACCAAATTTTTAATGTTTGAAGTCGGGCAAATTCATATCTGCCTGACGACTTGCTGCTGTGCCAAATATATGCGCTGAATTGCCAAATCTTTTTTTTAAACTTAATCTTGTTTCCAATAATACGCATATTACTGTATATACTTTATAAGGTGGGTTGGGTGGAAAATAATTGTCCAAGTTACTTAACATTTAAAAATTAATTTACTTTAAGGAAAAATTTGGTGAAAGAACTAATTAATAGCCTAACTGACAGTAATAATAAGGGCAATTATAGAGAGCTTTTAAATTATTTTGCAGAGTAGACAGTGTTTTTGCCAGTAAATTAGATGCAAAGGAAGGATCTTCAGGATTTTCTGGGTTGTCGAGTATCACATAGAATGAACTCATAACTTCGATTGATAAAGTTATTGGTAAAATTATTCACGAAGAAATCGAAAAGGCTCCGTTTATTTCGATTCAAGCTGACGAAACTACAGACTGTTCTGTTTAGTGTCATTTATCAATCATAATTAGATACGTTCATAATTACGGTATCAAAGAGCGTTTTTATGTTTTTTTCAATGTAAGTGCAGACAGAAAAGCTAGTGGTTTAGTGCAAACGATGTCAAAGTGCTTACAGTCAAACATATGATGGAGCGGATCTTTTCGGTTTGACGGCCTGTAATATTTTTTAACATTACTTGTTTTTTATTGTCCAGTTTTAATTGAGGATTTCACAAATAACATTCATGTTTTAGAGAAACAAATAGTGCGGCAGTTATACATTTTAGTTTAGAGAATATCATATACGCTTTAATATTCCAAAATCCCTGAAAGTTTTAGGTCAACTGTACGCTCATGACGATTGGTTAGGTTAAGTCGTGATATTTTCGTTTGTTTTGACAGTAAACTAACGAAAATATCATGACTTAACCTAACCAATCGTCAAGGGCGTACAGTTGACCTAACCGGGCATTCTGTTAACCTAACTGGGGATTCAGTTAAACTAACCATTTAGTAGAGTCTAGAATTTGACGGTCCCGTAGCCATGACTCGTTTTTTTCCGCCGGCCGTCAAACCAAAAAGACCTCAATACGGTTTAAAAATATATATTTTAAATTTGTTAAATTGCATAGAACTGCCTCACCATTTGTTTCTCTAAAACCTGAATGTTATTTTTGAAATCCTCGATTAAAACTGGACAATAAAAAACGAGTAATGTTAAAAAATATTACAGGCCGTCAAACCGAAAAGATCCGATGGAGCTGCAGTGATGGCTGGTGAATTAAACAGAGTGTGAGAGAAACTAAGACAATGCGGTGACACATATGCTCATTTCATTCACTGTTATGCACACACACACACACACACACACTGAATTTAGTTATTATTAAAGTAGCGAATCATTTACGAGGTGTCAAACTTTTTTTCTCTCACTTGATGGCATTTAATAAATTTACTTCCTCAAGCACAAAGAGAAAGAATGTATTCAATAATTTTAAAGTTACCATTCCAAGTTTAAGTGAAACACGCTGGTGCTATCGGTCAAGAACAGTATCAGCTATATTACGTCAGTGTGGAGCATTGAAAGAGGCTTTAAAAAGCATTTTGAATGATGAAATCTCGTAGGATGAAGATAGTTTAAACCAGGCTGAAGACCTTTACGCAAAACTAATGACTTTTTATTTATGTTTTATATTTGCTGCTTTCAGAGCTGGGAAATAAATACATTGAATGTATTTAAATACTAAATACTAAATACATGGGAGAAATGTATTTAAATACTAAATAGTAAATACATTTTACGAATGTATTTAGATACTAAATACAAAATACATCAATTGTATTTAAATACATTTGTAAATACATTTTAAATACATATAAATTTTAACATATGCATTCACTAATTCATGAGTAACAACAATATAAAATGCTTGATAAAGGATAAAGAAATAGTACATCTAATTTCCGATTATATATTTCCCTTTTTAGAACAAAACAAAAACAAAAGAACTTAGAACTTACGATGTTCAACCAGTGACATATTATACTCATTATATCATTGCAAAATGATAACAATTAATGAGTAGATGAGACATAAACGTAAACATAAAACGTAAACATAAACATAAGGCACCTTACGAATTCTCTTTTATTTCACGGTTGCTGCGGATCAAACCAATCTTTCAAAAGTTTTGTCTGAAAGAGAGTTTCTTTTGGGAGTCAAAGTGATTCCCGCGAATGAGAATATTCGCTCTACCGGTGCCGAAGATGGTAATGTTGTGTTATAGCGGAGGAACAGTCTTTTTATGAGAGGATGTTTTCCCAAACTGTTGAAACATGAACCTTGCTGTACTACACTGTCGACGCGTCGTACTGTGCTAGTACAGAACGTGTATTAAACCAATAAAAGTATTTACATTTTTATATTTTGAGTATTTAAATACATTGTATTTAAATACTCATTGAAGTATTTAAATACTATATTTAAATACATGAAAAACAATGTATTTATAAATACAGTTCTAAATACACAAATGTATTTAAATACAAATGTATTTAAATACTGCCCAGCTCTGGCTGCTTTGAAGAATTACTTAGCAATGCTGAAAAACTATTGGACCTTTTCCAGTTTGTGTACCGTTTTTCATATAATTTATTTTTGAGAATATTTTTGTTAAAACTAACGAAAATATCACGACTTAACCTAACCAATTATCAAGAGCGTACAGTTGATCTATTAGTAAATAGTAAATACTATTCCAGAAACAAACAATGTTATAATTAATAATAGATCAACTGTACGCCCTTGATAATTGGTTAGGTTAAGTCGTGATATTTTCGTTAGTTTTAACAAAAATATTCTCAAAAATAAATTATATGAAAAACGGTACACAAACTGGAAAAGGTCCAAACTATTTGATGTTTTACAATGCAGGAAAGTGGACATGGAATTTGCGAAAAAGAAAATTAATGATTTTATTAGTTTTCTGGAAGGAAAAATCAATGACAAAAGTTATAATGAAATTCTTAAAAAGACACGTGACATAGTAAGTTGTCCGACCATTCCTCCCCCCTACTAAGAGACTCGGAGAAAAAGTGACAGACTTTAAAAAAATTTACTTTAGCATTCTTAATACCTCTGTAACAGCCTTGAAGGAACGATTTAAATGCATTCAGGAGTTCTCATTTTTTGAGCTGTTGAATTCATTAATGTTGGCAGTATATAAAGAAAATGTCCCCCAAAACTTAATAGAATCACTCGAATATAAGTACAGTAACGTCAGAATTAAAATACATCTATCAGGACTCCGATTTTTGTCAGTGCAAATATGCAAAAGAAATTTTGGGATCACCTGAAGATCAGGGGCCCCAGCCTTCTTTAGTTAGCTTTATAAGGCTAACTAACGAAAATATCACGACCTAACCTAACCAATCATCAAGGGCTTACAGTTGACCTAACGATTGGTTAGGTTAACTCGTGATATTTTCGTTAGTTAGCCTTAAAGGCAACTAAAGAAGGCTGGGGTCCTGATCTTCAGGTGATCCAAATTTTGGAGCAAGTGTAGTTTACGTTCCCTTGTGGTACCCAGTGTAGTTTACGTTCCCCTACATTATCCTAGTGTAGTTTGCGTTCCTCAACTTTGTCCGCGTATACCTAATCAAATAAAACGTTAAAACTAACGAAAATATTACGACTTAACCTAACCAATCGTCAATTTATATATATATATTGACGATTGGTTAGGTTAAGTCGTAATATTTTCGTTAGTTTTAACGTTTTATTTGATGGATTCATTTAGAAAATGTCTCCTAAAGATCCTAGTGTAATTTGTGTCCCCTTTTGCGTCAGGGGGACGTAAACTACACTTGCTCCGAAATTTTAAAGCTTTGTCTTGACCTTGGAATTACAACAGCCTTACCTGAAACGATCAAATTGATTCGGCTCCTTTTGACAATCCCCGTAACCAGGTTGTCAAAGGAAAGAAGCTTTTCAACGCTTAACAGAATAAAGACGTACCTACGGAATACCACGAAAGAGGAAAGGCTGTCTAGTTTAGCAAGAATTGCCATAGAGAAAGAAATTGTAATATCGCTAGAGAAGAATAAAATGTTGCACGACATTGAAGTAATTGAAGAATTTGCATTAAAACCAAAAAGATTGGAGTTCATGTATAAATACATAAGGTAAGGCGATGTTTTATTTCCTAAATTTATGCCAGTTAAAAATATTTTAATTATTTTATCATACATAATACATATCGCAGTGAAACAAGTATCAAATTATACAGTATATATATATATATATATATATATATATATATTTTTTTTTTTTTTTTTTTTGCACCTGATGTATGTCCTGAACATGTAAAAATAGAATAATAAATTGGATTATGGTTGTGTAGTGGTGAGCGTCGTTGATTACGAATTTATCGGCCCCGGGGTCGAGACTTGGTGACGCCAGGCGGCGTGCAGCAAAACTTAGTTGTTCATCCATCCACACAATAAAGAAATTGGTTCGTAGATAAATGGGCACTCTGGATAGCATAGTGGTTAAGACGCTGGGCTGCTGGTGGGGCGTGGTTTGGATTCGACGTTACACTGTAGGTCTAAGGTGGAGTGACAAGCTTGGTCTTCGTTAGTATAAACAATTTGGGCGGAAGCTAACCAAAGGTTAACCAAGGCTATTATTATTATTATTATTATACTGTTACGTATGTTTAGAAAAGCACTAAATGTCGCCATTTCATATGTACAGGGTGTTTATAAAGTCCCTATCTATTTCAGTGAAAACGTAGCAAAAAGGGTAAAATTCGAAAACAATATAATAGAAGGCATACATTTAATGAATACTTAAGCATATGATTCTACATGAGCACCATCAGTATCTCTACAGAGTTCGAATCTGTCAGCAGCATTGCGGAACACATTTTGGAGCATGACAGGGGTTATTTTTGTAACTGCTGTTACGATACGAGCACGTAAATGTCCCAGCTTCATTCAGATGGCATTTTAAACACCGTCGTCTTTCAACAAGATGGGGCACCTTGTCAATACGCAAACATTGCTTGGGAGTACCTAAATGAACGATTTTCAAATCGGTGGATCGGACGTGGAGGCAACAGGCCCTGGGCGGCTCGACCTTCTGACCTAACGCCCTTGGATTTCTTTGATTTGATAAAGCCCCATGCAAACGTCTATCAAACGAGGGTTACAGATCTGCAAGATTTACGTGCTCGTATCGTAACAGCAGTTACAAAAATAACCCTGTCATTCTCCAAAGTGTGTTCCGCAATGTTGCTGACAGATTCGAACTCTGTAGAGATACTGATGGTGCTCATGTAGAATCGTATGCTTAAGTATTCATTAAATGTATGCCTTCTATTATATTGTTATTGAATTTTACCCATTTTGCTACGTTTTCACTGAAATAAATAGGGACTTTATAAACACCCTGTATATGAATTTGTATAGATATATTACTAGGATGCCCATTGGGCCTTGCGCAACAAAAATTCCCCGAAACACAACCTTGGGGGAAACTGAGAGGAACGGGTGTGTTACTGAAACCTTCCTTAGTTCTCCCTTATTGTGTATACTAAATTTGGTGCAGATTACCCTAACTGTTTTGGAGTGTATAAACGAACAGTTATCATCGTCATCATCCTGTACACACACACACACACACACACACACACACATACATACATACATACATACATATATATATATATATATATATATATATATATATATAAGATTCGCTTGTTACTCCTAATTTGTATCCTGTTTGTGTGTGCACAGGAGACTAAGACTAAAATTGAAACTGAAAGGTTAATGTAACAATTAAGTTATACCCTCATCAGTGTCTCCCAATCCATGTCAATCGAAATCAACACTGAAATTAGCGACTACTTAAACTGATAAAACAACTTTTGAGATGTAACTCTAAAAAGAAAATCTTCTATTATTGTGCTTTGTTAACCTGTCATGAACGTTTGTTTTTAATTTTTAATTTTAATACTTTATTCAGAATCGCTTGGGCCTATTTTGTTCCCTTGTCTTTATAGCCAAGCTAGGTTTGTCCCGGAATATTTTGTATAGAGCTGGTCTCGGCCTAGTCTAATCCTCACCAACTTCCACAGTAGCCTAGTCCTTGTAGAAATTTTATAATTTAATGGATTAATAATAAAACTCCACTAACTTTCATACTCAGCCTCTCTCTCTCTCTCTCTCTCTCTCTCTCTCTCTCTCTCTCTCTCTCTCACAAACTAATTTAAACAAATTAATGCTAACTATTAAATATTTTCACCTTAATAACAGTGGGGCAGCGTCAAAACAGACACTGAAGCAGTGTCTACCCAAAGAAATGGAGAAAAATAATTTTAGGCAGATGGGCATTTTTAAACTTATACTAATTGCGGTGAGTTATTACCAAGCAGTGGTCGTGCACGCTCGATCTAATAGTGGGGTGGATTAATGCAAAAATCGTTCAGATCTGGCAGAAAGTGTGAAATTTGGCATGAAGTTACCTTTAGCCATATAGAAACATTTCCAGGTTGGGGACACGCTGGGACCTCACTCTGGCGGCCATTTTAAACAAATTCAAATGGCTGCCTCGATTCCACAGCCAAAACCATAAAATGCTGTATCTCAGGAATTACTGGGCCGATTTTGGTGATCTTGGGCTCGTTGCTTATACTTTTGAGGATGCCTGATCAATCTAACTCTGTTCGGAATGTTTCGAGGTCAAGGTCACATGATAAGTCATGGTCAAGGTAATGTTTTACCCTAAAACACCTATATCGCTCTATCTCTGAAATGGCTGGGCCAAATTTGATGATCTTGGGCTCGTTTCTGTCAGATTTCATAGCTTCGCGGTTGAGGGTGCGGTTGTTAGGAAGTCACAACCGCGCGGTTGCAGTTGCGGTTGCCGTTGTTTGGTTTAAAGTTGAATTATCACTGTAACCTGTGTGAACTTGTGGAGAATAAGAGCGACACCGGCAAATCAAAGATTAACGCGTTTTAGCCACACTGTCTGACTGCAAATTCAATCGTTGTTCGATAGTCAAATGTGTTTCCAGGATGCGGGACGAGGACCCAACGCGTTATGCACCCCACCAACCACTCCCCAACCTCCACCCATCTGAAAGTGGTTATATTACAGTTACACAAAACTAATAAAGAACATTGGGCAAGATTATCGTTACTACAAGTCAAGTTATGAC
The DNA here is from genome assembly GCA_023014485.1 of Bathynomus jamesi. Taxonomy (NCBI): domain Eukaryota; kingdom Metazoa; phylum Arthropoda; class Malacostraca; order Isopoda; family Cirolanidae; genus Bathynomus; species Bathynomus jamesi. The sequence continues at coordinate 548,997 of JAJOZX010001175.1, forward strand.
ACAGGGAAGGTGTCAAAACTGATCATACAATGAGAACACTAGGTAAAATCATCATTGTTAAAACAAGCACCTTGGCAGTGGCATAAGGAGGTGCAGTGTAAGTGCGCTCTGTTGCATTTGCAGTTACCAGTGCATGATTTCTTACATCCACAGTGTCGGGGATCGCGCAAGCCTTACTGACATCTGCAAGTGTCGTCCAGAACGGCACTAATTCCTTCTGAGCTGAGATCATCCATCCCCAGTCAGTAGGATCAGGGATCTCTTGATGAAGCCGCAGCGCCTGACCCCCAAATGAAAGCTGCCTGAAGAATGGCGCGTCTCACATGTTGAAATAGAGCTGCCTGTACCTGAGTAGGTGGGATATTGTCGAGGGTTCTGCTCCCTCGTGAGAACATCCCCCTCCGGGCTTGGTTCACGGTACCAGCTCCACAAGACTTACTGTAAAGTAGGACAATGAAACGTTCGATGACCTGCATAGGTACAGATTCCATGGTGAAGCAATCGGGATCACATAATATTGTGAGCAGGCTATCCGTGAATTCCGGAAAAGAGCTTCCACACTTCCGAAGCTGTCTTCTTGCCAACTCCTACAAAGTGCGATGTAGTGTCCGAGCCTGTCAGTGCATGGAATAAGGGAAGCGCAAGTCCCAACTCTGGGCCGAGCTGCGACGCTAGCACGTGAATGGGGAAACATTGGAAGTGTTTTCCAGTTCCAAAAGCCACCCACAGTTCAGACAATGACAGTTCAGGGAACGATGAGATTGCGACAACCACGACATCAGTGTCCACTGTGCGGAGGTATGCTTTGTCATGGCCGTGCTGAGTCGCATGTTTGAGGTGGAAGATCATCCTCGTGTCAGCTTCTTGATGGTTACACGGTTCCAAACCCTCCGTGTCACAGGGTGGTTGTGTGAGGACCTTTTCCTCTTGTGTTGTGATGAGTTGCACACCCAGGTCTTCCTCAGCTAACCGCCATGACAAAGCATACCTCCGCACAGTGGACACTGATGTCGTGGTTGTCGCAATCTCATCGTTTCCTGAACTGTCATTGTCTGAACTATGGGTGGCTTTTGGGAGTGGAAAACACCTCCAAAGTTAGCTTACATATGCTGTTTTGAAAAGTTTGGTGGCACTGGCAGTGTCTTATTAACCGTATTCTTTTGTTTTTCTTTTGAATATATGATTCGCGTGTTTGTGCTTCATAACGTGTGATTCAAAATCAGATGACATTGTTGACGAATTACTGACGATATATATATATATATATATATATATATATATATATATATATATATATATATACAATCTCACTGTTTAATATCAAAATTAAAAATGCATATATCTTTTTTTTTGTTTTTCATGTTACAAAAATCAAAGTGTTTTCCGAGATTCGTTCTTCATCTGTTCTTTTGAGAGAAACTCATTGTCTTTATGCTTTTGGTCTTCACATGTAGCCAAAACACTTCGCCAAAGCTTCATAGAACTCCCGTATGCAACCATTTTTTCCTTTCAAGTTCTCTCAAGGACGAATATTAATCATAATATATATATATATAATTTGCACCTTCAAAAAACCGGAATGAATTTTGCTTTTTTAAGCAATTAGTTCGCCGTCAATTCCATCACGATACGTTGTACGTGTGAACTTCAAAGGCGCCTCTCAATTGCTTCTCATCCACACACTTCGCTTCGTTTCAATGACCCCCCGCAACCCTTCACTAATATTAATACATGATGCATTAAAACGGAATATATATATATATATATATATATATATATAGTGTGTGTGTGTGTGTGTGTGTGTGTGTGTGTGTACGCTTTTTGAGATAGATTTGGTGTACATAGATTTTATTTGTATATGTTTGTTGAGAGAAGTGTGTGTGTGTGTGTGTGTGTATGCTACTACTTCAACGATTAAATGAGGCCAGAACATTATTTTGGGGATCCAAAAATCCCCCCTTGGGGGAGCTTCAGGCCTAAATCATTTAAAAATATTTAATTAAAAATGAGTTAAAAATAATTACTATGTACCTTTTCTGTCAGGCTCAGAATGTTCCTTATTTATTCCCGTCTTTTCTTCCCTTTCTTATTCCCCTCATTTATTCCCCTCTTCCTGATTTGTTCCCCTCTTTTCTACCCATTTTGTTCCTTCATTTATTCCCCTCTTCCTACTCTTGTTCCTTATTTACTTCCCTCTTCATTCTCTCTTATATTCCCCTCTTTATTTCCCTTTTATTCCACTTCTTTACCCCCGCCTCTTTTTTCCTTCTTTATTCCCCTTCAGTATTCCCCTCTCAACTACCCTTCTTTTTCCCTATTTTATCTACCTATTTTACCTCTCTTTATTCCCCTACTTTCTCTTTCTCTATTCCCTCTTTACTCTTTCTTTCTATTCTCTCTCTTTACTCCCCTCATTTTTCCTCTCTTTACTCCTTCTTTTAATTCTTTCGCTTTAATACCCCTCTTTATTATTCCTCTTCATCCGTTTATTGCCCTTCTTTATATCCCCTCTCATCCTCCTTTCTTAGTTCCACCCCTCTTTATTACCATTTTCCTTCTTTAGTCCCCTCCTCCCTCTTTACTCCCACCCCCCTTCTTTCATCCCCCGTTTCCCCTCGCAATGGCGAACAGTAGACTAAGCCTTGGAAATGAGGAATTTTACATTCTAAGCTATTCCGAAGGCTTAAAAATGAAATGTGGAAATATCTCTCCCTGAAATGAACTTTCTTCTCTAAATAAAGCCTACTCTCTCTCTCTCTCTCTCTCCTCTCTCTCTCTCTCTCTCTCTCTCTCTCAACAGCTTCCATGTTAGATACATAATTTTTGTTGATCTAGGCTATGTATTATATATTTTTATATATCTTTATATTATTATATGTACCTGGTAATCTGGTAAAAGTTCCGTGCCTGCGGGTGTTCGCCCTTGGCCCCTCCTTTCCTACATAATTTTTTTTTTGTTTGTGAGGTAATTTTTTATTTATGCGAGAAGGAGGGGGCCAAGGGCGAACACTCGCAAAATACGCACCCCTACCTCCCCCATAGAAGGAGACGAATGACCGAAATCAAGGTCCAAGGTTTTCGAGATACCTGGACACACTGCGTTTGAAAGGGGAAAAGATTGTAGTGTGCGTATATGGACTTTTTAATAGGATTATTTTTAACATAATTTGTTAATTAATTTTATAATTTTGGATAACAATTATTTCAAAACAAAGACGAGAGAGAGAGAGAGAGAAGAGAGAGAGAGAGAGAGAGAGTTTTTGGCGTTTTAAAAAGTAACCAATCGTGTTGAAGCTTACAGTAAGGCCATGATAATAACAACCCACTCTAGTAGACAGAGTTTATTTCCTCAACAGTTTCGATGCCCACTGGCATCCTCTATGCCCTTCCAGTGTCGGGAGAACGGGATCTAACCTAGGTGCGAATTTCTTAATGGTCCCTGGACTGTTTTCCCTCTTGTTTTTGGTTCATTCGTTTTTCTGTATCCACACGAAGAGGATGCCAGTGGGCATCGAAACTGTTCTGGAAATAAACTCTGTCTACTAGAGTGGGTTTTATCATCATATTTTGACCTTCACGTAGAAAAAAGTGGTTTTTTGCATTTATTACAGTAAGGCTTTTATTTTTAACCAATGGCAGAACGCATGACATTTTGTGACACAGTTGTCGAAAAAGTCTTTTCGCGGGGCATTTTCATACCAACAAACGGATTCCTTCTTTTTGTGAGAGGCGTAAAATGTCCTCTCTCTCTCTCTCTCTCTCTCTTAGGTTAAGTTAAATTAAAAGTAAACTAAAAGCTTCACCGTAAATCACAAAGCCAAAAATTAATAGAAGGTTTTAGGCTAAACGACTAATATATTTCTTATTTCCTCGTAAATAAGTAAGAACAGTAATAGAGATTAACATATTTAAAAGGAACGCTACAAGAAGGATTGAAGAAGGTTGTTCCAGAGTTGAATAAATCGTAATTTGAGAAACTTTGTTAAATTCTTCAAAATTAAATGAAACTATTTTGCTGTCAGATGTACGATGTTTGCCTCATATAGAGAACGCATCTCTTCCTCCTCGAATAAACCAAAAGATTTCTATGGAAGGAGCGACACCCTGTTTTTCAGTGAGTAAGAACGCTATTTTTTAAATCAAATCTATGAGAATTCTTGTCCCATATCTACAGTGTTATCTAAAAACCTCGTAAAATAACATGACTCAATTTTACAGAAGAAAAAATTTGAATAATCTAACATTCAGGAGCGTTTTAAACATAATTATGACCTATATATATATATATGCGCCTCGGTGGTGTAGTGGTTAGCATCGCTGACTGCGAATCCATCGGCATCCTTCCAGAAAAAAAATAGGTTGAAGGTAAATGGGTATCCTGGGTGGTCTAGTGGTTAAGGCGCTGGGCTGCTGTTCGGGAAGTCCTGACATCGAGTCCGGGCGAGGACTTTGTAATTCTTGACTATCCGTGGTGGGTCGTGGTTCGAATTCCACGTTAAGCTGTAAGTCCAAGGTGGAGCAACACTCTTGACGTTCGTCAAAATGAACAATTCGGGCGGAAGCAAAACCGAGGTTAACCAAGGTTTTATATATATATTATATATATCAGTGGCGATTTCTTAATGAATGCAACGCATGCAATGCATGCGCGTTAAATATGTTCTCTTTTCAGATCTAAGTAAGGATTATAATTGACAAAAATAATTTTCAGAAACTAAAAATAGGCTAAGGCTTCAATCACGCATGTACTGGCTATTGGGCGGTGTAAACAAAATTATGTCTTATTTCATTAGACAATTAAGAACATTTTTCTGTACACAGATCGAAATACTTGTAGCTAAAGCATTCACTAATTCAGTCTGGGTACAAAAAATGTTCTTAATTGTCTAGTGAAATAAGACATGATTTTGTTTACACCGCCTTGCCTTGGGCAATTTTTTAAGGAGACTTCTCACTATCCATAAGATTTTTTTTTTGAGCCTCATAGCTAAATTCAAAAGGCAATATGTTTTAAAATATGCTTAGAAAATTTACTTAATATTTTTACTAAAAATAATTAAAAAGCTTTGTTCTGATTTTTTTTTAATTAATGAAAATAATACGGCATGCATTCAGTTTTATAGGTGCATTCACCAAAAAGTAACATCTGGCAATTCTGACAAGGCTTCTTTCCAGTACCACAGCCGCAAGCACCCACTTGTGTTCGGTGTTCCCTTTTGTGCTTTAGTTATTTTGGATAATCAGTTAAATAAATTATAGCATTGTAGTGCCCATAATGACTGACGATGTGTTTAATCAATTGAAGACTAGAAGATTTTACTCACTCTCTTTTGATGAGAAAAAGCGCATATTGAATAATGGCAGACCGATTCCACATTTGAATTTAAGCAAAGAAAATAAAGGCTTCACTAGGAAATTTAATCCTAAGCTGTATGATGATGTTCCCTGGTTATGTGGAAATATTTCAAATAACAAATTGTACTGTTGGTCGTGTTTCCTATTTTCAAGAGATAACTCTGTGTGGAATTCTGTTAGTCGTGGATACGACGATTTAAACAATTTACATACTGCAATTTCTCGCCATGAAAAATCTCTTGCTCACATAAATGCATTTGTTGATCTTAAAACATTTGGAAAGTCAGAAAGAATTGATTTAATACTCGACAAGCAGAAATCAGTTGCCATTTCCAGACATAACGAAGAAGTTAATAAGAATCGAGAAATTTTGAAACGTTTGATTAGGATAACATGTTTTTTAGGTATGCAAGAATTAGCATTTCGCGGTCACAATGAAGAAGAAAACGCTGACAATAGGGGTAACTATATTGAATTGGTATTTTGTATGGGAGAATTCGATGAAAAGCTTCAAAACCATTTAAAAACTGCGACTGTTTTTAAGGGAACATCATCTGCTATTCAGAATGACATAATTCAATCTATTAGTGCAGTTATGTTAGAACAAATAAAACGTGAGCTTATCGACTGCATGTATGTGGCGATTTTATTAGATGAAACATCTGATGTCAGCTGTTTTTCTCAACTCTCTACTGTTGTTCGTTATGTTAATAAACATGGAGAGATTTGTGAACGATTTATAAAATTCAATGACGTCAGCAATGATAGAAGTGCAGGAGCGATTTCTGATTTATCTACAGGTATAAGGCAATTAGGTGAACTGGGCTGTTTGAAAAGATTAGTTGCTCAAACCTACGACGGTGCTGCTGTTATGGGGAGCGATCTTAATGGAGTACAAACAAAGATTAGAGAAACTGTACCAGAGGCTATTTTTCTTCACTGCTACGCCCATAAACTTAACCTTGTTTTATCCCAAGCTGTCGCTGAAATTTCCGAATGTAATAATTTTTTTTCAGTATTAGGAAGTTTGTCATCATTTTTCAGCAGTTCAACTAAGCGAACTTCAATGCTTGACAAAGTTGTTGGAAAGCGTTTCCCTAAACTGGCTCCAACGCGGTGGAACTATTCATCTCGTCTAGTTGAAAGAGTTAAGGAAAATAAAGAAGATATAATAGATCTTTTAAAAAGCATTCTTGAAAACCCAAAGAAATTTGATGAAAAAAAAAAAATAGTGCACGCGGATTGCTTTGCTGGTATCGATACTTTCGATTTTAATTTTTTATTAGAAGTATTTTCTTCAATTTTTCCTTTTACTGAATATCTATTTAATGTGCTGCAAACAAAATCTATGGATATTGTGTATAGCTCAATCACCGTTGAAAGCACTATGAAAAAATCAAACAAATAAGGGATACAAAATTTGCAGATATGTGGGACTTGATAACAGAAAGATGTGGTGAACCTGTATGTAAAAGGAAACAGAGTCTTTCTCCACAAGAGAAGTATAGTCAACTATTTCATGAAATATTCGATAATATACTTCTTCAAATGAAAGAGCGTTTCAGTTCAATGGAAAAATTGGAATTCATTGAGCTTTTAGATTGCAAAAAATTTGAGTTCTATGATGTTACTTTCCCAGAGAGAGCTTTTGAATCTTTGAAAAGAAGCTACAATTCATTTTTTGAGTTTCCTCGTCTCCGTTCTGAATTGTGTGTTTTATATTCGCACAAATCTTTTGCCAAAAAGAATGTTGCTGAGCTCCTAAAATATCTACTGGAAAGCGAAATGCACAAAGGTCTTAAGGAAATATATAAATTGACGAATTTGATTCTAACTATACCAATATCGACAGCAAGTGTTGAGCGATCATTTTCTGCGCTTAAAAGAATTAAAAGTTATTTACGGAGTTCCCAAAGTGAAGAAAGGCTATCTAATCTTGCCTTAATTTCAATTGAAAAAAATTTCCTCAAGAAGCTTATGGAGAATCGAGAGTACTTTTACAATTTGGTCATCGAAGAATTTTGCAGGAAAACTAGGAGAGCAGAATTTCAATTCAAATAATGCTTCACAATTATTTAAGGTAAATTTTAAATTTGTATCTTTTTCTTTAGATCAATTCGGTAACTACTATATATAAATATGTCTAATTTTTTGTTCGCATATTTAAGCCTAACATTAAATGAACTTTCCTTCAAAGAGGTCCCCAAAAGTTTGTAAAACATCTTTAACTTGCTAAGTTCTATGTAAACAATATGCAAAGTTTGGGCAAGAGGGTTAGGCGGATGTTTTTCTTCCATTCCATAACATTGCATGCCTGAACAAAAATGTCACGAGTCGCCACTGATATATATATATATATATATATATATATCCTTGCGGAATTTTATAGAAAAGTAAGTTTTGAATTGCCCAATCAGAAATCAGAAAACTCAGTTACAGATTATGAATTGTCCAATCAGGAACTATGTTCCACTTCTTCGAAAAGCTGACCAATCAGAGGAATGAAAATTGTTCTACTGCTGAAAACCAATACTATTTATAAATGGATGATGTACATGACAATGGAGAGAGAGAGAGAGAGAGAGGAGAGAGAGAGAGAGAGAGAGAGAGAGAGAGAGAAGTGGTTTGTAAATATTTTATACGATTTTCTGCCATTAAAAATAGAAGTGAAAAAGACGAAATTTTGAAATAGGAGGGACCGCTTATGAGGTTTGGGAATATCACCAGTTCATATAAAAACAACCGGCCTTATATCTGAGCGACTTCACATTCTACTGACAAGTTATTATTATTAGGTTAGGTTAAGTTAGGTTCTTTAAGTTAGGTTACGCTAGGTCAGATTAATATAAGTTAGTATTTTAGAATCGATGTTTTGGTCTTGTTGATGAAATGGGTATACAGGGTGATTCAAAAGTCAGGTTACATAGGGCTTTCCTGTTTCTTTGCAGGTAAATGAATTATGAGATGTTATCGAAGGAGGAGCGCATTGATGTGATATTCCTAGCTGGCTGCACAAGTCCATTGCCGTTAACGGTGGCCATAGAACATGTGATGTGACTATTCCCCTGTATCATTACATAATACAGTATTTCCCTATGTAACCTGACTTTTGAATCACCCTGTACATAGATCCAAAATAACAAGTTTGAAGACAAGTCACAATTTGGCCAAATGGGTGGTTGGTTCGTAGGTTCGTTGGTTATTGATGTATAATTTGAATTAATATGAGACACCGCATAAATTAACCTTTCCAAATAGACCATTATTGCGTATACAAACACTGAAACAATTCCCCACTATATATGAGGCCTTCCAAGGAAGAAGTGGCTAAACGACAAAAGTAAAAGACGCCAGAAAACTCTGTTAAAAGTCGTACAAATTTAAAAGTGACGTAACTTTTGAACTTTTGAAAATACGGTAAATTTATAGTATTACACCCGTCTCCCTTTGGAGGTGAAATTTATGTTTTTCCTATGGTTTTTGATGTGCTTTGAACGAATCTGACCTTCAAAACCGTCGGAAATGACTCGTTTTTGAGATAACCCCCCCCCCCAGCCGGCAATCGAAAACGAGTCATTTCCGACGGTTTTGAAGGTCAGATTCGTTTAAAACATCAAAAACCATAGGAAAACAAATTTCACCTTCAAAATTGACCCATCCTAACCTAACCTAACCTATCCTAACCTAACCTAAATCACTTATAGTCTTGTAGGCAGCCCAGGAATCACTATAAATCACAGAGCCAGGCCTAATGTACTTCTGAATGAGTGGAATGAGTGTTCCATTCCGGTACGAAAGTAATTCAAATTCTAAATGGATGAAGCGCAGTGATTGGGCAGACATGTAACGAACACACAAACGAACGTACGAACACACAAACGAACGTACGAACACAAACGAACGTACGAACACAAACGAACGTACGAACACACACTAGATACACACCAAAAAAATGTTTATATCTCGAAAACGAAGCATTTGCGACGGAAACGCTATAGAAGGAAAGTGTCTTAGAATTAAAAAACCTACTTAATGAACATATAATAATTGCTGGACGTTAGACGGGTGTAATACTATAATAATACCGACAATACTCTTTCTTATCTATCACTAAAATTCTGATAAACTCTTAATTAATTTTAAGTTGAGTGACGTAAATGTCTTTAAAAACGGCTTTTACTTGGGGTGGGTAGGTATTAAGTGTCTGCTAAAGGGCCTAGCCTAGTCAGCCACTGCAGGAGCAGTGAAGTTGCAGTCCCAACGTTAAGGGGAGGGGACAAACCTTCATTTAATGGTGTCCGCATTTATTGAAATGGACGTAAAACGAAATAATTAAATATACTAACTAAAGTGGGCACTACGGGCCCATTTAGCTGGACCTGCGTGCGGGGGGCCTGCGGCCCCATCTAATTCCGGTCATTCTAATAATCATCACCAGTTGAAATAGTCTGTGGACGTTTCTACTCGTAGAAAATTGCATCCACGTTTGTGAAATGGAGAAAAGTTATTTGGTGAATAAAACTATGGAAAAGAACGCAGCCATGAAAATCTTAAGCTTCACATCGGAACCCATTGTGTCAAGATTTGTGAAGCTGCATTTAAAATCTAAGTTCCTCGTGAACTTAAAGTAAATATTAAGCTTTCGCCGCCCTAATAATTTCTTTTCAAAATCTTCGCCAAGAAAATATTTACTGTGACGATTTCCACAGATAGACAGATTGACAGAGAGACAGAATCAGTTCCATTATAATAAGGATGAATGAGCATATATATATATATATATACGTATATAGGGTAGGGCAAAAGTCGGGTACCATATGAATTTTCAGTGTTGACTATATTATTTTTTTCTTTTAGGCACTACAAATCGATGAATCGGTACAGAATTTAAATTCTGCGCCACCCTGTATAATATATATATGTACCATCAGTAATTAGAAAGTGTAATTTAGATGCAGCATTTAAATAGAAGCCAATAAATGAATAAAGCCAAATTTAATATTTAATATCTTTAAACGAAATACAATTATTTTATCCTTTTTCCACTATATTCTCTCAAATAATAAACAGTTATTGTATAATTTGTTTATATAATATTTCACTCTGCAGCTTAAATTATTATACAGAATTTTATATATATATAGATACGGATGTGTGTGTGTGTGTGTGTGTGTGTGTGTGTGTGTGTGTTATCCAATACTATTTCTAACGAAATAGTATTGGATTTAATACGTTAAAATATTTTTCTTCCTCTGATTGGTCTGCCTTTGAAAGAAATGGAACATGGTCCTTGATTGGACAGTTCATAATCTCTAACAGTCTAACCTATCATGAATGCACGTTAGGGAAGAAATGTAAGGCCCCGCCCACCTTCTGTGAAAGTGACAAACATTTTCAGACGCCATTCTGTTACTATTCCGTAATGATATAAAGAGGAGGGGCGACAGGCTTGACCTTCATGAAATGAGGAATCATCGCACGGAACCTTTGAAAGGTATATATATATATATATATATATATATATACCGGGTGAACCAAAAGTAGGTGGACAGTAAATGATAACGTTTATTTTGAGAATACATATACAATTATATTTAATTTTTTTGTATACTATAATACAAAATAATAAAAAAATTAACTTATACCAATACAATACAAAAGCACCGAAAATTTTATCAACGCAGGTGCTCAAATTGCTGTCCATCACAATTTACACAGCTTTGAAGTCTACCTTTCACACTTCGACAAACATATTTGCACAAGTTTCTTTGTGCATTAATTTCTTGAAATGCATCTCTGATGTAATTTTTCAAATCACCAACACTTCGTGGTTTTCGACTATAAACTTTGTCCTTGAGTATTCCCCAAAAGAAAAAATCCATTGGGATAAAGTCAGGTGAACGTGCAGGCCATTCAATTGGACCTCTTCGGCCGATCCATTTCTCGGGAAATGTTTCATCAAGATACTCACGGACTGCTCTTGAATAATGTGGAGGGGCCCCATCTTGTTGGAAATAGAGGTCATGTGAATTAGGCTGTTGTTGTAAGTGTGGAACAACTTCATTCATTAGAATTTCGAGATACTTATCACCTGTGACTGTTCCATCAACAAAAATTGGTCCTAAAACACCAGAACTTGAAATACCACCCCAAACAGTGACACCAGGCTGGTTTAGTTGCTGCTCTAATGTTAAATTCATGTTCTCACTATACCAGTAAACACAATTATGTCGGTTAGCATGACCTGATAATTTGAAAGAAGCCTCATCGGTCCACACAATGTTATCTAAAATCATTGGATTTCCTTCAATTTCGTTCAGCATGATCTCACTAAATTGCAGCCGCCTGTCTGGGTCATCCTCCAATAAGCCATGAATTAGCCGTGGACGATAAGCTTTCAACCCAATAGATTTCAGAATTCGTATAATAGAGGTTTGTGAAATGTCCAGTTCTACTGAGGCTCTTCTGGTGGACTTTTTGGGACTGTGAACAAATGCTTCGGCAACAAGTTGCTTATTGTCCTCTGTGCAAACTGTTTTGGGTCGACCAGTTCTTGGGGCATTAAGAATTGAGCCAGTGGCATCAAATTTGTCACGAATGCGGTAAATGGTTTGTCTCTTTGGGGCTTGAGTACCAAATGTTTCAACCCACTTTGTTCTAACAGTTTCAGTATTTTGAGATTTCCAATACTCTTTTAACACCCATTTTCTGGCATCAGTATTTAGATTATTTGCCATTATGGGTTCTCTGAACTATCTGAAAAGAAAAAAGATTAAATTTAAATAAATTTAGTTATAATATTTAATATAATATAACACAAACACCATAGTTATAATGAACACCATAGTTATAATATAATATAACACAAACCCTATTCAACCTACTGTCCACCTACGTTTGGTTCACCGTGTATATATATATATATATATTATATATATATATATATATATATATATATATAATGGTGACATTATACCAACATATTTCTTATAGCTAGGTTAGGTTAGGTTAAGTAAGTTTAATTAGTTTAGTATATTAGTGTCGGTAGAAAGTCCCTTCAACGAAATGGATATAAATCCTGTGTAAACGTGCGAATTTTAAAATAGGGGTATAAATGAGGGTATGGGAACTCCAAATGGCCAACATTCTGTAAATCAAATATGAATGGGGATCTGATGTTTGGTATGACGGATGTAATTGATGCGAAATGGTGTGAAAGTGTGAATTGGAGTGTGGAAAGTGTTCAATCAAGTATGAGGAAGAATGAGAAAGAAGAAGATTGAAAAGTAAATAATAATAGAAGTATTTTATATTTTGTGGTAACACGTGATCAGTCTCCAGCACAAGCGTTGTGCATCCCCCTCCCTCCTCATGTACTTACGGATAATGTTATGTTTGCATTGTCCATTATAGGTGTATGTATCGTATGAATTTTATTAAATGATTATCGCAAGTCTACTTCCATTTTCATAGGCCTAATTCTGGGTGTAAGAATAGGTATAGGGTGTAGGGATAATTTTTTTATTATGCAAGAATGAGGGGCCAAGGGCGGAGACCCGCAAAACTGTCCCGAAATCAAGACTCCGAGGCTCTAAAGGTATAAATTTCTTATGTGAGCTTGTCTTTAATATATATATATATATATAGAGAGAGAGAGAGAGAGAGAGAGACTAATTGTTTTTAGTTAATAGATCATAATAATTTAGATAGTAGATAACGAGCGTTTGTAATAAATTATAATCCCTTTGGAATTTGATAAAATGGTAGAGAGACATTCTTGTTTACACATAAATATGCATTGATAGAAAGAGCTTGGCGTCAAGGTTGCTTGCTCTAAATATTTAAGACCCAGAAGACCTCCTTGTGGTCGTACAGCAACACGACATACGTCTAGGATAGTCTAAGCTTATCCAGATGCGCCACAGTCCCGCGGAGACTAGTTGGGCCTAACTGACACAGAGAATAGGCGCTTTGTGAGTATCCGCAAGAGGCCGCCTTATACACCAAGTTCCCGATTCCCATCAAGCTATATATATATATATATTTTTTTTATTTGGACTTTTAATTTTACGGTCTCGAGGGGCTGATAAAAAACTTCCCTTAAGAGGCTATTGGACGCCTTTCTTATTGTAACACTGAAAGAAAGGGTTTCTTATAGAGAGAGAGCCCAATTAAGTCTTGAACAACAGATTCTGAATGCATCCAGGGAAAAGTGGGTTCTGTTTCCACCAAGTGGAGTGGTTGGAACCCATTTAGTTTTAATTAGCTACTTTATATATATACATATAATACAAGTTTCGTTTGTAAATAAAATACTTTCATGGTGGACAATTTAATTTTAGATATATTTTGTATTTTACCTAAATTTATGATATTATATATATATATATATATATATATATATATATATATATATAAACAATAAATTTCACTCCAGAATTTATGTCACAGGAATTTGGTCAATGTTGAACTAAAAATATATGCGAGACGTTAAGAATTAAAAATCTAATGGTTATACATCACGACTATATTGCCTATATACTGTGTTTTCACGAGCCATCTTTCACCATATTTCTTCACAAGACCCAAAAGACAACAACAATAATTTGATCATTGAATCCTCAAATTTTATAATCATTTCGTAATAATAGTGAAATGATTTATATCTGTAGTGTAATAGTCCATATTAAAATATATATATATATATATATATATAACTACAACACAGTTCAAAGTGTAAAGTATTGTATATCATTATAATTGAAACCCTCCTAGCAAGAAGTAGCTGAGCGAAAAAACGTAAAAATAACCTCCACAAAAAGCAGTTAAAATTGTACCAATTTGAAAGTGACATAACTTTTGAACCTTTCGACGATATTTCGACTTAATTTAACTGCTTTTTCTGTCATTTTTTACTTTTGTCGCTTAGCCTCTTCTTCCTTGGAGAGCCTTACTTAATACATCAAAGAACTGTGTTGAGAGTTCCCACACTCTTTTTGAACATCTATTTTGTTGCAAGTTAAAAAAGAAAATACTTTCATATAATTTCTGTATTTAATGTTTAATTTGTTATATAACATTTCGAAGCATATCATTAACATTAGTGTTTATCTTCTTATTTTAACTTCTTCTGATAAAGTGTCAAGGAAGAGAAAAGACAGGATTTGCATTTGAATATAAGATATGGCACAATGACGTCATTTGAACAACACCCACATATAATCTCTCATTTTTTTTTGATAAGAGAGAGAGAGAGAGAGAGAGAGAGAGAGAGAGAGAGGTAAGTTAAAAAAAAAAAGACAAAATCCGGCGGCCCTCTTAAAATAATTTATTAATGCTGAATCAAAGTGAAATATAAATAAAGTTCTTAAAAAAAAATAATAATAATAAAATAGTATCCCTTCAATTTTTCATTTTCTTTGGTTATTTCTGCCACAATAATTCATACTATCATTTTCACCATAATTTATATCATTTTATTCTTTGTTTTTTGAAAATGATAACATATAATTTGGGGTAAATTCCACCGCGGTTAAATTTCGTGCGGTTAATTTTGCGGTTTTACAGTAAATTGCCTTTCCTTATTTCATTTTTATCTGATTGTTTTTTTTTTTTTTTTTTTTTTTTAACAAAACAAGATATGACAGTTGAGCAATTGATGAAAAGTCAATGTTGGATTCGAAAACGTTCTCTGGAATATTTTATAGCGCCATCTGCCGTCAACTTAGGCATTTATTATTAAAGTTAATCTAACTTAGCTTCAGTTAATCTCACCTAATCCGACTTAGCCTATAATTAAACTAACTTATATGCCTATTTGAACTTAATCTAATATATATATATATATATATATATATATATCTTTATTTGGGGTATTTATGTTCCCCAAATGGGGTTTCTGTTACAAATTCCATCTGAGGGTTAAAATGAATCTGAGGGGAAAAAGGAAAAGTGTCACTGTGTCATCCTACTGATACTATTTTCCCCCTTTCTTTCCCCTCACTCACACGACAGCTCGCCCGACACCTCTAATAAGCATTGCAAAGCTTTCACCACGATCGGAGCAACAGATGTCCGATACATAAAAGATGACAAACGAAAATTAATAAAAAAAAAATGAAATAGCCCCCCCCCCCACCCCACCCCCCGACTTCAGACGGGCCCACTACCCTCCAAAACCACCCATCCTGCTTCCCCTATTCCCTTCTCCTACCCCCCTATATTGTCATCTATTCCCCATATATATATATATATAAATTCACAGGAACCACTTCTCTATACGTTCCACTCCCCCAGCTCCCACCCTTACACAGGCCCCGGGACCCTCTTTATTTCGAGTGGCATCGAGTGAAGGGCGGGATTAAGTGAACATGTGTGCCAATGTCTTACATAATATATTGTTTCATATCAAACAGATGCTGTGATTAGGATTTTCTTTTTCCGAGGGGAGACTGATCTGCCCTCAGATATACAAAATGTTCTCGAAAAAAGAGGGAATCTCCCGAAACGCTGTAAATAGAGGTTTGCGTTATTATTATTATTTATTATTTATTTTAATCTGATATTTTACTTAATAAAAGAAATGCTAAAAAAAATTTAACTAAGATGCGATTAAACTGGTAAAAAATGTACGATATATGACATTTTTCAATATTATTTCATGTTTGGATGCCAATTTCGAATTTAATTATTTGAATTGGCCAAATTGATAATGAAAATATTACAAATATTACTATAATATTACTACTATTAATAGTAGTAATATTACTATAATATTACTACTATTAATATTAATATCGAATTTTAATATCCATAAATATTAATCAAGATTTTAAATATTTCTAATTCAAAATTAGATTTCGTGTTGCCATATAGAATTCACTTAAAAAATAATTTTTGGAAAAGCGTTCAGTTGTTGGACAGGGTGATTCCAAAAAATATTAACACTTTTATGGGGTTTTATTTCTTATTTCCAATTTATTTGTAAACATTTTTTTGTGATGCAAACATTGCTTCATACAGCCTCTACTTGCTGTCTACGGATATCTATGCAAGTATAAAAGCGGTCAGACGTTGTTTCCAGAGCCCTAAGGCACATCTCTGATGGTATGATTGGATAACATCTGTAATTCTTTCCCATATAAGTGTTAACATTTTTTTGAATCTCCCTATATATATATATATATATATATATATATATGCCTACCTGTTTCATATTAACTCACTGGTTGTCATAACGAGTATAATGACCGGTCATTTACACGTTAAGTTGCTTGGCAAAAACGTGTGGTGGTCATTGGTTTAAAAAGGAGAAGCCACAAGACACAGAAAGAATTTATAAAAAGCTGTTCTTTTCACTCGTTCTTTAAAGGATAACTAATTAACTAAGTAACGAACGAACTAACAAGAAATTTCCATTCGAGACACAGGTTCGATAACCAATCTAGGTCCCAAGTTACACAATATTGATTGCTGAGCTTCAAAAGCTTTCCTTTAATACCCTTGCCCACTTCCGGTTTTGGGTTCCGGGCTTCCGGACTTTCGGTCAAAGATCTTCTTATTCTCTGTGTCCACAGCGGAAAAATTGGAATATATATATATATATATATATATATATATATATATATACCTTTCCTTTTATATATATATATATACTAGTATTAGTATAGTATAGTATAGTTATACCTCGTTAACCTCGTTGCTGTTCCGTGCGTTGATTTCTCTTCACACGAAGGTCAAGCTGGTGGCCCCGCCTCTAGGTCTGGCTTGGTGGAGGAGCAACTTGCTCTCTTGCGCTCTCCACCGTACATAGCCAGGTACACTCGGCTCATCTGGTACCGTCCTGAGCCAGGCATCTAGTCTTCTCTTGAAGATTTCAACTTTGACCCCTGTAACGTTTCTGAGGTCCTTTGGAAGCTGGTTAAAAAGTCTTGGCCCCCTGACAACCAAGCTATTTTCCTTCAGTGTTGAGGAGGTCCCTTGTCGGGCCTTTAATTTGGGAACACTACACATTCTGCCTTTCCTATTTTCCAGCGTTGTTTGGATGGTCATTGGGTTTAGTTTGAGGTTTGGTACCAGTTTTTCGATCATTTTCCATACGTAGATTATGGTGTACCTCTCTCTTCTTTCAAGGGAGTACAAATTTAGTTGACATAGTCTTTCCCAGTAGTTGAGCTCTTTGCAGCCATCAATCTTTGCTGTGAAATGTCTCTGAGTTTCTTCTAGTTTATTAGTTTCTTCCTTTTTATATGGAGAAGTCAAAACTGAGCAGTATTCAAGTTTTGGTATGATCAATGTTCTCAGCAGAGGAATCATTACTGTCTTGTCCCTCCTTTTGAACGTTCTTCGTATCTGTCCCCGACTCTTTTTGCTTTATTTTTTCGCTATCTGATTTTGTGTTTCGAATTTCGCATCATCGGTCATTATTACCCCCAGATCGATCGCTTTCATGCTTCTTTGAATTTCCTGTCTATCTGGAGCATAATATGCAGTCTGTTTAAGTTCCTCTTTTCTACCATATCTCAAGAACTGAAATTTCTAGGTGTTAAATGTCATGTTGTCGTCTTCTGACCATTTGTACATTTTGTTCGTGTCCCTCTGCAAGACCTCCACTTCATTTACATCGCTGATTTTTCTGCTGATCTTTGTATCGTCTGCAAATGATGTTACTATACTGTTGCTGTTTACTCCGCTGTCTATGTCTGTTAGCATGATAATGAACAAGAGTGGGGCCATTACTGTACCTTGTGGTACTGAGCTGCGTACTTCCGATTCTGATGATGATGCACCTTGAATTTTGAAGACCTGTAGACGTTCTATGAGGAAGTTGTAGATCCATTTTCCCACTTTGCCTGTTATTCCCATATATTTCATTTTATGTGCTTTTATACCGTGATCACATTTGTCGAAAGCTTTAGCAAAATCCGTGTATATGACATCGTAGTTTGTCATTGCCTTCCAGTGTATCTAGGATATTGTTGTAGTGTTCAATTAGTTGTGACAAGCGGTAGCTCGCTATCGCTCGCTCTCGCCCTCCGGGTAGGTAGGTAGCAGTATATGTCACAGTATATGTAGCAGTATATGCCACAACAAGCTGTATATGTATATGTCTATGTCTATTGTATATATGTATATGTATATTGGTACTTACGTATTATCGGGACTACCAAACTATTATTGGGACTACCAAACTGTTTATTATGTATTTTTGCTCTCGTCATTTTCGTTTTCGAAGTACTTACATTCACTCGTAATAGATATTAAATAGCTCGTGCTCGGCCGCGGAGTGACCTAGGACAGGGAAACTTGGCAGAGCACATCGGCAGCTCATGGGCTATCAGTTGGTGGTGGTTGCAGAATTTTCCGATGTGCTGTTTAGTCTGTGCACGGTTCCGAAGAAAGCGGACAGACACACAGACACATTTTAGCTCAATAGTATATAGGATAGGCATGATCTACCTGATTGAAATCCGTGCTGATTTTCGTTGAATCTTTTCAGTGTCTCCAAGAAATCATAAATTTTCTCTCTAACTATTCTTTCAAATACTTTGGTGAGGTGGGACGTCAATGACACTGGTCTGTAGTTCTTTGCTTGATATCTGTCCCCTCCTTTATATATAGGGACAATGTTTGCTCTTTTCAAGATGCTCGGTATCTCCCCAGTGTTTAGGGATCTTCTCCATATCCATAAAGGTGTAGCTATTTCATTTTTACAGTTTTTAATCAATAATGCGTTCCAATTGTCCGGACCTGCAGCTGAATGTGGTTTCATTTGTCCTATAGCTCTCGCTACATCTTCTGGGGTAAAATCAAAGTCTGTTATACACTCTCCTTGCAATTTCTCTTCAAAGAATGCATATATGTCAGGTATCGCTTAGTCACTTTTTGGGGTCTGAAAACTGATTCATCCTGGGCTCTCAATCTTTCAGATATTTCTCTTAGATCGTCGGTTAGTTCATTATTTCTCTTCCTTAAGAGCCCAATAGCGACGCGCGTTTTTGTTTTCCCTTTCGCATAGCTATAGAAGTATTTTGGATTTTCCTTTATTGCTTCTACCGCCTTTTCCTCTTCCCTCTCTGTATGGTCCTTAATCAGGGCTTGTATTTCCCTATCGATACCCTCCAGTTTTTCTCGTATTGCTTTCCTGGCATTATCTCCGCAGTTGGCTAACTTCGCCTCCACTCTCTTTCTTTTGCGGAATATTCTTCTCTTTTGCCTCTCTAGCCAGCTCCTCTTTCCTTTTGGCTGTGATTTCGGAGCTATTTTTCTAAAATTCTCAGCGTTTTTTCTTCCAAGGTTGTTAGCATTTCTTCAGTTGTTTTATTCTCTAAAACTGTTCTCAACCCTATTTGGGCCATGTGCTATCTGATTGCTTCCCAATCTATAGTCTTGGAGTTTAAGTTAAAGACCCCAAATTTGCTTCTTTCCTCAATATGTGTATTGTCTTTTAATGTTGCTGTCATATTTGTTGATATCTCGATTAAGTTGTGGTCTGAGATAATGGTTGGGGTTATTTTTATATCAGCAATCAAGTTCATGTTATTCGTGAATACCAGATCAAGGCAGTTATTTTTTCTGGTATTTTCTGTTATCTCCTGTGTCAGCATAAACTCATTTGTGAGAGCCATCAACATTTTTGCTTGCTCTTGGTCTTCTCTTGTGCCACCCTTGTCCTGGTATATATATATATATATATATATATATATATATATAATATATATTATATATATATATATATATATATATATCCACCTTTTTGTATTTTATAAATGGGAAGTTAAAGTCTCCGCAGATCATTATATTGGGGGATGGAGGGTTTATGGCCTTTATTAGCTTTCTGATATCATCAATGGCCTCCGAGAATATTTTGGTTAGGGTGTTTGGAGGTCTATAGATGACTATCAGTATCACGTTTAGTTTTTCTATTTTCACTGCTAGGAGTTCCACAAAGCTATTTGATTTACTTATTATCGTCTCTGTCATATGACCTTCACGTACATATATAGCACAGCCACCTTTACGTCTCGTTGTTCTATCCGCTCTTAGTAAGTTGAAGCCCTCTATATTTATCTCTTTCTTATCAATACAATGTTCGCAGTTTTCACAATTTCCTTGGCAATCCTTAAGATGAGTTTCTGTGGGGCATGCGATGTCTGCCCTTGTTTCGTTCATAAATCCTTTCAGGTACGAAACTTTGCTGAGTGATTTTTTGGTCTTATTCCTTGAATATTAGCCAGGACAATATTTATGTTCTTTGGTTTTCGTTGCCTCTTGTGCATTTCAAGTTCGTTTTCCTTCGGTATTGCTTGTTTTGTTGCCCTATGGTCTTCAGAGAGAGATCCGTTTCCGCCTACCTGTTCTGGTAGCTTCTTGCCCGGAAGCGGTTTGGCTCGGGGGTTTCCAGCTGTGTCAACTGCATGCGTTGGATGACATTTAGCAGCCGTATCGTGTCTGCGATGTTGAAAATTTTCTTTTTGTTTTCTTATTGAGTTCCTATTGTTATTCCTACTGTCATTTAAACTTTGTCTTTTGTCCTTTGGGTTCGTCGGGAGATGTTGATAGTAGCATTTTTTCTTGTATTTGCAGGTTCCATATTTTGCGTAAGTCCTGCAGATGTCTGGGTGGTAGAATTTGCATCCGTCTCCAAATTTACAATGACCATTATTATAGAAGAAATTTCATATTGGGAGATGTTCAGATATACATTGTCCTCTTCTAAATCTGCAATTATCTTTTATATAATATCTGCATATAATTCCTTCCCCATATTTACTCGTGGCCTTTGTTTTTTGCTCCTTATTGGGGGACAGTTTCACTCCGTTTTCTTGTTTGCCCCCTTGTCTTTTCCTATTTGTGTTGATGTCCTTCGTTGCCCTTATACTATCTGTTGTCTTTGTACTCTCTTTCGCCTGCATGATTTCGGCCTCGTTGTGTGACGGTATTTGATTTTTTTCTACTTCGCCTTTCTTCGTTTCTTCCGTTTTCCTCTGTTCTTTATTCCCATTTTCCTCTTTTATTTTCTTCTCGTAGTCTCTTTCTGCTTTAAATAACGTAAAAGAGTTTATTTCGGTCATGCAGTTTTCGCAGAAAATTTTTATCCCATTAAGTTGCTTCGCGTTCGTTATAAGGGAAATTTTTTCATCTTCCCATTCTATGCATCTAAAATAAAAAAGCAGATGACAGAGATCGCACCTCATCGCCTTTGTCTCATTTGTGGCATCATTGCAGATACCACAGAGTTGCAGGAATTTATTTACCATTTCCATGTTACTGATAGAGGGTAGCCGCTGGTGCACAAAATTGATTCAAAATTGACTCAAAAAGGGTATTATGGGAAGTATTGGGTGGAGGTTGACTCAAGCTGAGTGAGGGAAAGTATTCTTCGTTAATCCGGGGATGGGGGATGTGACACGCTGTATATTTCTCACTGATTGGTGCTCGCGACTGTGGCCGCGGGGATAATGGGGGTTATTTGTAGGAATTTCGATAGGCAGCTAATTTTCTTCACAAAGAAACACTCGGAAAAATGTTGTAAGATTAATTCGCTTCGTTTTTATTTTTTTTGTATATATGCCGCGATTTTTACTTTTTAAAAAGAAATACCACTATGCACTATCAATTAGCTCACAATATCGATACCGTTTAAAAATGATTAACTGCAGGATTTTTACTGTAATACCGCTTTTATTCGGACTTCGATCGAAACACGTGTGACTGTCACACCCAGTGGCGTACATAAAGGGTGCATAGGGGACATAGGCCCCCCTCATTGTAAAAATTATTACTACTCTTATTAAAGATATTTGAAAAAGAAATATTCAAAAATCGATAACTTTGCAAGATTCACCACAAAAAAAATCTTGATGTCATTTGGAATTTCAGTTATTTCATGGTTACCAGGGCATGTCTTATTAACTCAAAACTCAAAGCAATTTTGGATGGCTTAGGAACGTTTATATATATACATATACATATACACGTACGATTAATTTGTGCAAATTTAATTCTTTGCCCATAAATTAGAAATAAAGTACAACTGAAGCCTTTCAAGCTGCAATTCATTTTGACTCCAAATCAATCATCATCAATTTTGAGCTCACACACACACACACACACACACACACAATATATACCTTACCTTACAACCTTACAAAGGTTCCGCGTGATGATTTCTCATTTCGCGAAGGTCAAGCTTGTCGCCCCTCCTCTCGAGTTGGCCTGGTGAAGTAGTGTGTGTGTGTGTGTGTGTGTGTGTGTGTGTGCGCCCCCCCTTTAAGAAATGCTGTGTACGCTCCTAGTCACACTGGCAAAACAAACATTATAGGGTGCTCTTCCAATATGTGCTCTACCTTAAAATTTACATTCCAATACGTGATCTACCTTAGATTATATTCGGATTAGCAGCAGGTACGTTAGTTAGCCTTATAAGACTAACTAACGAAAATATCACGACTTAACCTAACCAATCGTCAAGGGCGTATAGTTGACCTAACGATTGGTTAGGTTAAGTCATGATATTTTCGTTAGTTAGCCTTATAAGGCTAGTTTCACGGTAGAGCACGTATTGGAATATGGTAGATCACAGTTTCGCGGTAGAGCACATATTGGAAGAGCACCCATTATAGTATAGTGTGTATATATAGTATCATATTAAGGTCGTGTTTGTCTGTTTAACTACTTGTCTGCCGTTTCTTTGTCTGTGTGTCCGTTTGTCTGTTTATATACTTATCTGCATATCTGTATGTGACCGGCTTTTTATGTACAGCTTACAGGTTTTCCTATTTTTCCCATAGGCCTACCCCCCCCCCCCCCTTGCTGTCTATCGAAACGTGTGTCTGTCCATACCTGTCTGTTTTCCCGTCTTTTCGTTTTGTGTCTGTGAAAGTCTGTAAAAAATTAAGAATCTGTGTCGTGTTTGAACGGAATGTCTCGAAGCAAATGCAAAAGTTATCACATTGAAATACTTCGCCATTATTTATACAACACTGTACCAATTATTATTTATTTGATGATGTAGGAGAGATAGCTGGATAGATAGATAGATAGATAGATGAATATAGAGATAGATGGATAGATAGATGGGTATATAGGTAGACGGATAGATGGATATATAGATAGAGGAACAGATAGATAGATGGATAAGTGGATAGATGGACAGATGGATATATAAATAGATGGATAGATGGAGAGATGGATATATAGATAGAACAGATGGATAGATGGATAGATAGATGAATAAGTGGATAGATGGATGGATGGATAAATTAATGGATAGGCAATTGAATAGATATATAGATAGGTGGTTGAAAAGGTGGATGCACTCTCGTCAATGAGGATTGGAGGAATCTTGTTCATGCGCTCAAAAAGGCTTCTTGTTACCATTACTGCAGCGGGGGGGCAAAGAGTGCTACACAGTAGGGTTTGGGGGATGGTTTTTGCGAGAGGGGGTAGGGCCTAAATGAAAAAAAGTAAATAAAAGGAGGTACCAAGAAGGGTGTGGCCTTGCACGAACCTTATTTAAGACTGGAATTGAGAGAAAAGAGACTTCTTAATATGTAGGCCTCGCACGCAAGGAAGGTACACATACACACACTCACACGGAAGTGTGTATGAAGTATACAATACTTTTGACTTTTGGCACTGATATTATATTGTATATATATATATATATATATATATATATATCAGGGTTGGGTCAATTAAGTTAATTAACTTAACTTTTTTGACGATTAACCGATTAAGTTAATTAACTTAACTTTTTTGACGATTAACCGATTAAGTTAATTAACGGAGCTATTGAAGAATAGGGACCCCAGCCTTCTTTAGTTAGCTTTATAAGGCTAACTAACAAAAATATCATGACCTAACCTAACCAATCGTCAAGGGCGTACAGTTAACCTAACGATTGGTTAGGTTAGATCGTGATATTTTCGTTAGTTAGCCTTATAAGCCTAACTAAAGAAGGCTGGGGTCCCTATTCTTCAATAGCTCCTAATTAACTTAACTAGTTAATTAACTTAACCTTTTTACGCTGATTTCAAAAATATATAATTTTTTTCCGATAAATGAATAATAAAAACATTACATCTCTTTAACGTTTGAATTTCGTACATTTAATTTGACTATTCTTCAAAAATTTGATAATTTGCATTGAAAATTGGACGTAGGCTATATAGGCCATCTTATTCTTAGTTCGCGCAAAGACCTAGGCTAAATACATTCAGTGACACTTTTAAAGCCAAAAAGGAACAGAATGGAAGACTGGAATATTACAAAAATAATTACAAACTAACGAAAATATCACAACTTAACCTAACCAATCGTCAAGGGCGTACAGTTGACCTAACCGGGCATTCAATTAACCTAACCGGGATCACCTGAAGATCAGGGCCCCCAACCTTCTTTAGTTAGCTTTATAAGGCTAACTAACGAAAATATAACGATCTAACCCGGTGGTTCCCAACCTCCTTTTCACCACAAAGGACCCCTTTTATTTTTATTTTTTTCCCACGGACCCCATGTTTTTGGAAGATTCCGTCTACCAAACAAACTGTTTTTATTAACTAATAATTAACTCGTTTTCTCATTTTTCACTATCAAATAAAGGACATATAAGTGAGTATGCAATTAAAATACAGCCTATTAAAAAAAGTATTAATAATTCCAGCCAAGAGCAAGGGAACTTGAAATTTTAGCCTGAGCGCCCTTATCGTGGGTAAATGTACGATTTTCATTGGAGCCTCTCGAAATATTGAAAGCTCACGGACCCCCAGTACTACCTTCGCGGACCCCCAGGGGTCCGGGGACCCCAGGTTGGGAACCACTGATCTAACCTAACCAATCGTCAATGGCGTACAGTTGACCTAACGATTGTTTAGGTTAGGTCGTGATATTTTCGTTAGTTAGCCTTATAAGACTAATTAAAAAAGGCTGGGGGCCCTGATCTTCAGGTGATCCCCTAACCGAGTATTCAGTTGACCTAACTGGGCATTCAGTTAACCTAACCAGTTGGTCAATTTTAATGTTAATATATATATATATATATATATATATATATATATATATATATATATATATATATATATCATGTAACCTATTTAATTTTACATAATAAATATCATGTAATCTATTTTGCATTTTTATTGCCCTATTATGCAAAATGTTCGCATTTCTTAAAAAAAAGAAGTTATTTTCATATTCAGAGGGTCAAAATGCACTACTGGTGCTATTTCCTAAAGGATCTGGTGGTGGGCTCGAAACGGAAAAGAGTCAAAAGACCCAAGTTTAACTTAACTTGCTCCTCCATCAGGCCAGGGCTAGAGGTGGGGCCACCACCTTGATCTTTGTGTGAAGAGAGATCAACCCACGGAACTGCTACGAGGTTAAGATATATATATATATATATATATATATATATATATATATTATTTTATGATAAAATGATCGATAAATATCAATACATGATATGCGGATCGTCTATATTCTTTCTCTCTCTCTCTGGCCTTAAGAACTTACAGTACTTCAGTTGACATTAACAAAACATTCTTTTAAAATGCAAAGTTTCCTTGGAAAAGAAAGGATGAAAGTAGAAACAAAAATTTGTTGTTGATACTTCGAGCTGAATAAAAAATAATCCAAAATGGCGTCTAAATTTGTGTTTCGACTTTTGACATTTGTAGTATGTTTTTTTTTTTTTTGCTAAAATACTCGGAAGGAACTAAATTTATTTACAATTAACCATGAAAACTCATGAAATGTAACTAATTTTAAAACGTGATGTAATATAGGCTCTTTTTTTATGTTTATTAACAGAGAATGAATATTTAAATAGCTTCTCAGTTTTAGCCACTGAGGAGCAAGTTTATACCTGATAATATTCGTACTATGACCAGAGTGACGTCATCGTCATAGGATCTATGGAAAAGGAGGTAATTAAAGAAGTTGGTTTTTTTTTTCTTACGGTCTTATATTTTATTATTGGAAATATTTCTACTAAATAATTATTAACTTTTGATTGAAATAACGCAAATAATTTTAATTTCTTTAAATAATGATTTGAATAATTTCCTTCCATGGCTTTTGTGAAGAAGAGTTAGTTACCATTTTAAATTTGAAGAGTTCGGTCTGGTTTTAGCATTCCAAGTGTTATTACTATAAGTGTGTACTGTGTAGCCTAAGTAGCCTACGAACTTTACGTTAAAGCAGTGACGTAACAAATCTAAAGTTGGTGGTTATGTCGCAGGGTTGCCAGATTGGGCGACTTTTCGCAAATGGGGTTACTTCTGAGGACCTGTGCTATCAACATTTATGATTTTGCGATTTTGCGAATTTTGTGCTACTTCCCCCCACAACTTCGCGACATTGGGCTATTTTCAGAAATTTTATGTAAGTGTACAAATATTTGTTATACGATGAACCCTTTCTTTCTTAATGTGTAATTTTTTGAAGCGACAATGCAAAACCCAGAAATTATGAATAATAGACCACTAATATAATGTAGAAAACATTCTATTTTCACCTGAATTTAATATTAAACCTTATGCATTAGGACATAGAGTTCAAAATAACTGATCTCCGACTTAATTTTCTTTCGATTTTGGACCTTATGTAAGTAAAATCTTTCTTTGAATTCGTATTTGGATTACAGGAAAAATATTGCATAATTAAGTGATACAATGTTTAAATGAATTATTTATGCGATATTTTTCCCGTAAATATTCATAGAATAATAATTAATAACGTAACTGACGCTAACCATGATGCAATATAACGTTTGAAAACGTTTCTGAACGTGTTCCGCGGGCCCGCCACCATGGCGCCGTCATCGCCGCATGCGTAAACACGTTTTAATATGTATAACAAGGGAATAAATGGATTAACATTAATAACGTATTTTCGGATTTCGTTTAGGCTTTAATGTCGCCGTTTGTCGCGTGTGAGAGTGATGTGTCAGTAATCGATTTTTTTTTTTTTTGCTCTGTGTTTATGCGGATTGTATAAGTTTCAAGCAAATTATAAGTTTTTTATATTTATTTTGTCATGTATGCCCATGATGTCTAAGTGGAAAAAGTATAACAAAACTTTTCAAAATAGTTGGCTTAAAATCCCTTCATTTCAAAACTGGCTTGAGGAAGTAAAGACAGATGGGACAAAGGCTTACTGCAAGTTATGTAAAACTGAATTGAGAGCACATAAAACAGACTTAGGAAAGCATTGTGAATCTTTAAAACATAAGGAAAATTGCAAACTTATCCCGCCCCAAAACACCATAAAGCATGCGTTTGAACGAGTGAACAATATAAGTAGATTAGAACTGAAACTTGCAGTATTTGTTGCTTGCCATTCCGCTGTAAGGTCCATAGATCATTTAAGTGAATTATTTAAAAGTGATGTGCCATCAGGTTCAAAGCACGATACTCTACGTTTGCATAGAACAAAATGCACAGCATTAATAAAAAATGTAATTTCTCCTGAATTACTAAAAGAACAAGTAACTGAAATTAACCGGTGCTCATTTTCTTTAATATTGGACGAATCAACAGACATTTCATGCGCTAAGCATTTATGCTTATGTGTTCGTTATTACAATGAAAAAGAAAGGAAAATCTCTTCACAATCTTTAGGCCTTATTCATGTCGTAGAAACAACTGCTGATGCATTGTACCAGCATATAAAAGAGTTTTTCAATAAAATTGGTGTTAATTTAGGAAACTGCTTTGCAATTGGGACTGACGGAGCTTCCAATCTTTGCGGCATAAATCGTTCGCTTTTTACTTTAATGAAAGAAGATATACCTAACTTGATATTGGTTAAATGTATCTGCCATTCACTACATTTGGTTTGTTCGCATGCCTACGAAGAGTTACCATCAAATCTAGACTACATGACTCGAGAAACTTATAATTGGTTTCATCGTTCAGCACTAAGAAAAGAATCGTATATGGATATATACAAGACCATAAATGACGGAAAGGATCCACTACAGTTGATACCACTCTCATCAACCCGATGGCTTGCTAGAAGCAACTGCATTAAGAGGATTCTTAATCAATGGGAATCTTTAAAACTCCATTTTCAGCTTGCTTCATCAACATGTGATAAATATGTTGCGAGAGAGCTTCACAAAATGTATTCAGATCCAGTAAATGAGCTATATTTTACATTTGTAATGCCCATTTTATCAGATTTTGAAAGAATCAATTTACTTTTTCAAAGTGAACACGCTGATCACAGTAAGTTGCTCAAGGAACTTGAAGATTTCACACTTTCCATGCTAAGAAGAATTATTTATCCACAAAATGTTAATATTGCAGTTGACATGACATATACTGTACATCTATTTTCCTACCGATTGAAAAAGTTGACTTTGGTCATGTCTTTTTAACTCAGCTGGCAAATAAAAATAAATGTAAAGAAATCGCAGCAGAATCTCAAAAAGTCATCTTTAAAAGATGTCACGAATTTTTGAAATGTGCCTGTAAGGAACTTCTCAAACGTCCCCACAAATTATGCAATATTAAAACGAATCGAAAACATTTCACCAAGTAAATGCCTCAGTCACACTCGTCCTCCCTTTTCCGATCTTCCTTTGGATTTAGCTGACCAATCAAAATTAAATGCTCTAGAAAGTCAATGGAGGAAGCTACTTCACATTGATTGGAAGGATGTTTTTCCTTCCGGCATTCCAAATGATGGGGTATTATTTTGGAGCCAGGCTTTTAACATTAAAGATGCTGCAGGAGAGCCTGTTTTAAAAGACATTTCTGTATTCGCATTAAAGCTATACAGCTTGCCAATAAGCAATGCAACTGTGGAACGAGTATTTTCAAGAGTTACATCAACAAAAAACAAACTTAGGAATCGGATGGGTTTAGAACTTTTAGCTTCTGTACTTCGTATAAAAATGATGCTTGAAGAAAAAAGCATTTGTTGTGTTTGTTAATTTTGAACCTTCGCCACCTATGCTTAAATATAATTCTGGCATTTACGAAAAGTCAGAAAAAACCTTTACAAGCCATGATGAAGGAGAAAAAGAAGACGACGAGCTATTGAATTCACTACAATTTTAAATAAAAACCGTAAGTAAATTTTATCTTCTATCTTCTATCTATCTATTTATCTATTTATTTCTATTTTATTATTTTTATTTATTATTATTATTATTATATATATAAAAGAGGAAGTTTGTTTGTTTGTCTGTTTGTCTGTTTGTTTGTTCTCTATTGAAATGAATATGGCTGCACCAAATAGTGTTTAAGGTAGTGAATCAGATATAACTTTTCACGGGGAATCTAATGGTGTGCACAGTAGGTAGGTACGGTAGGTAGGTAGGTAGGTACAGTAGGTAGGTAGGTAGGTAGGTACAGTAGGTAGGTAGACTAGACAGTAGGTAGGTAGGTAGGTAGGTACAGTAGGTAGGTAGGTAGGTAGGTACAGTAGGTAGGTAGACTAGACAGTTTTATTTAGTAATGGGTAGGTACAGTAGGTAGGTACAGTAGGTAGGTACAGTAGGTAGTAGGTAGGTACAGTAGGTAGGTACAGTAGGTAGGTAGACTAGACAGTTTTATTTAGTAAAAGGTAGGTAGGTACAGTAGGTAGGTAGACTAGACAGTAGGTAGGTAGGTAGGTAGGTACAGTAGGTAGGTAGACTAGACCGTTTTATTTAGTAAATGGGTAGGTACAGTAGGTAGGTACAGTGGTAGGTAGGTAGGTAGGTAGGTACAGTAGGTAGGTACAGTAGGTAGGTAGACTAGACAGTTTTATTTAGTAAATGATACATTAAAATCTTGTTTAGTTTTGAATGACGGCATAAAGTCACGGGATTTAAGTACTGCTCTAATGTAACTATCTTTTGAATCCTTTCCATACACTGCCCCAGACGCTTCAGTTACCACCCTAACACAGCGTTCTACACCTTGGGAGTGACATGGTATCCGGACAACAAGGGGCTCTTCAGTGATCTTATCGAGTTGTTCGACAGAGAACTGCTTCGTGAGTGGTGGTTCCATTGTGCACTCCCTCCACTGGTGGAAGTAAATCTTTCAAATTCTGAGCACTTTGTTTGATCTTTGGTGGCCGAAATTCTCTGACTTGCTGTTGAGCAGGTTTGGGAGATCGTCGAATGGTTAAGGAATAAGTTTTTTCATTTTAACACAAAAAAGCTTAAAATCATTATTTTTGAAAACTTTTTAAAATATAAGGTTAAGGAATAAGTTTTGCATTTTGACACAAAAAAAGCTTAAAATCATTATTTTCGAGAACTTTTTAAATATAAGTTTAAGGAATAAGTTTTTGCATTTTGACATTTGAGTGTGACTTTTGCTATGGGTGACAATGGCCCAAAAAAGTTGGAACACCTCGCAATCTTTATGTTTTGACACCCAATGGAAAAACACGTAACATTGTTTACACTGAAGTGCCACAAAATGTCTGATGTTTTCAAGGAATAAAAACAATTACCAAAACTTTGTGTTTATGTGTTCATTTAGTTTTGTTCATCTTTTTACCTTATTTTGACACACCCTTACATCCCGGGCAACGCCGGGTATCTCTGCTAGTAGTATAATAAAATAATGAAATTGGGGTTGGGCTACTTTTTGCGACTTTTCGATACGTTCCTCGCTAATTTTGTTCAAAAGTATCTGGCAACTCTGGTTCAACTTATGTGTTTCATTTAATTATTTGAATCAGTATTAGGTCAAAGACTAGCCTTTAGGCTTTTAAATCAAATGAAGTCAACCTTTACTTTTAGCAAGTTTTATGGTAAAATCAGACTCAAAATATGATTGAAAATGTTTATTAATCACTAAGGCAAATAGTGCAGAAGGCTAAGCTTTGGATAGTGGATACCTTTGGGCTTAACAGCCTAGGGCCTTGGCCTAGGCCCTAGGCTATGCTTAGATTCATTTTGCGAAGATTTGTTGAGTGATCTAACGTCTTCAGTAATTTTGCGATGGTGCTGGCTGGGCCCAGTAGACCTATTTTGACTTAATTCCCTGGCTAATTGAAAAGCAAGAAAAGTACTTGGAATTAAGGCTTCAGGTATTTTGTGAATTTTCTTTACTAACCTAATTGGTAAAACTTTACAAGACACCCGCATTGCCATGAAACATGCTACAGTAACGAAACATATCAATCGATAGAGCAGAAAAAATGGTGCAAGCAGCTATGCATCATTTTGAAAATATTAGAAAATAACAAAGTTATGGCACTATGAAGATGTTACTAGGCCAATCATAGCTTACACCATTTGGCTCATTTCCGATTTTGTTGAAAATAAGATATTTAATGTAGGTCAGCTGAATGCCCGGTTAGGTCAGCTGAATGCCCGGTTAGGTCAACTGTACGCCCTTGATGATTGGTTAGGTTAAGTCGTGATATTTTCGTTAGTTTTAACGAAAATATCACAACTTAACCTAACCAATCTTCATAGTGTCATAACTTTGTTATTTTCTAATATTTTCAAAATGATACACCGCTGCTTGCACCATTTTTTCTGCTCTATCGATTGATATACGTTTTGTTACTGTAGCATGTTTCATGGCAATGCGGGTGTCTTGTAAAGTTTTACCAACTAATTTGTCTAGCTTACCAACAGGCCACTGTATTTTCTGGTCGAACTGAATTTAGTAGCAGTATTATTTGTAACTGAACGAACTTAATACTGCAGAGGTTTCATAAACATTAGGTTATAAAGAAAACAACATGTACGTTACAGAACAGAAGCCTTTGAGAGGTAGCAAGGTTGGGTTATTACAATCCCCCCACACAAAACTCCCGTTCCATTCTGAGCGCAAAGATTTATTTCTATGCTAAGAAACCACTTATTTGTTCGTTTGTTGGTTCTACATGCTTGCCAACATTTTGAAAAGCAAAAGCGGTAAGATTTGTAATCAATTCCAAGGGGTCCGGGAGCATAATCCCCTACCCGTGGGAATTTTTTAAAATCTAGCCTTAAATGATGCACTCTAGTGCATTCTGAGCATAAAAGGTTTGATATTATTTGCATATTGTTCGTGTTGATAATGTGAAATTGGTTGTCTACCGCCTAAATAGGTAGGGTTTGGAAAGTATGATTCTAGTATATATATAGGGTGTCCCATAAGTCCGGCATCATAGGAAAAATAATAAAAAAAGGCAAAACAAAAGCTTTTATTTATAGAACGTGCTCAATATGTCCACCATTGTTTTCAATACACAAATTCAGACGTGTTACCCAGTTAGCAAGCACACGGTGAATGATGTCAGGAGTAATGGTGTTACATGCCCCAATAATGCGCTGCCGCAAATGTTCAACACTCCTAATTTTCTCTGCGTATACCAAGGCTTTCAAGTGGCCCCAGAGATAAAAATCTAGTGGCGTGAGATCCGGGCTTCTAGCTGGCCATTCCACAGGCCCTCGACGTCCTATCCAATGACCAAGGAATTGTTGGTACAGGTATTCCCTTACTTGGGTGCTGTAATGTGCAGGAGCGCCGTCTTGCTGGAACCATGTTGGGAAATTCCCTTCTTCGTTCAAGACACTGAGAAATGCTTTTTCCTTGAGCATACGTAGGTAGGTGCCTCCATTGACATGTTCATCGAAAAAGAGGGGGCCTATGATGCGATCCTTCCAAATGCCACACCATACCATCACCCGAGATGCACCTTATTCCTTTGAAGACGTATACCAGTGAGGGTTGTTTTGAGATCAGTAGCGGGTGTTCTGTCGATTTACCTCACCATTTCCATGAAAACAGCTCGTCACTGACAGAATGGTGGACGGGAAATTGGCATCCCGAGCATATTGTTCCGTAGCCCATTCACAAAATTCCATCCGCCGGTCGGGATCATCTTTGCTTAATTTCTGTAGGATCTGAAGTTTATATGGATGCCATTTGTGAGCCTGAAGAATGCGATGGATGCTACTTTTCGACACTCCTGTCTCGGCGGACAATCGCCGAAGAGACTTATTGGGACTTCTGTAAAATGAGCCAGGATAGCAGTTGCTGTATCATCGTCAGTGGACCTCCTTGAAGGTCCACTGCGTGGTTTATCTTCTATGGATCCTGTTTCCTTAAACTTTGCAACAAGTCTGCTAACACAACTCTGTAGAAAGAGAAAAATATTAATTATGGTTTGTAGAAATAGAAAAATATGAATTTCTCCTATGATGCCGGACTTATGGGATACCCTGTATATATACACATATATATATATATATATATATATATATACACGGGGGTCTATGGGGGCTTCAGCCCCCAAAATAAAATTATAGGTTTTATATTTCTATGCATTTTTTTAAAATTAAAAGTAAATTATAAGTAAGTAGGCCATGCCAAGTAGGCTTACTTCAGAACATGTTTAATTATTGTAATGTAATGAATGATATGTTTTTACTCATTTACACACTTTTAATATGTACCAAATATATATATCTTTCAAAGGTTCTTTTGAAGATGTCTACTGCAACACCATTCGTGTTCCTTAGGTCTTTGGACAGCTGATTAAACAGTTTTGGTCTTCTTACAACAAAACTATTTTCCTTCAGGGTTAAGGGTGTTCCCTGTCTCTCCTTTAATTTGGGAACACGACACAGTCTTCCTTTACTACCTTCCACCGTTGCTTGGGGACTTATAGGGTTCAGAGTAAGATTAGGGACTAGTTTGTCTATTATTTTCCAAGTATAAATAATGGTGTATCTCTCTCTTCGCCTTTCCAGTGAATATAGCTTTATAATTTTTCACGTAACCTTTCCCAGTAATTTAGTTCTTTGCACCCCTTGATCATGGCTGTAAAGCTTCTCTGAATCGCTTCTAGCTGTCTAATGCCTTCTTTTTTATATGGGGATGTTAGGACCGAGCAGTATTCCAATTTGGATATGATCAGTGTTTTCAGTAGCGGAATCATTACATTCCAATCCCTTCGTTTAAAGGTTCTCAATATCTGCCCCGTTATTCTCTTTGCTCTGTTTACTGCTATCTTATTTTGTGTTTCAAATTTCGCATCATCAGTCATTACAACCCCTAAATCTTTTGCTCTAGAATTGCTCTGAATTTCCTGTCCATTTGGGGTATAATATTCCATGTATTTTAGGTCTTGTCTTTTTCCGTACCGTAACAGCTGAAATTTCTCGGTGTTAAACTTCATATTGTTGTCTTCCGTCCACTTATAGGATCTCTACAAACCGACATGAACAGAATCTACATCTTCTGGGTTTCTTATTTTTCTACTGATCTTTGTGTCATCAGCAAAGGATGTTACTGTGCTGTCTCTGGTAACGTCCTCATCTATGTCAGTTAGCATGATTATGAAGAGTAGTGGAGCTAATACTGTTCCTTGTGGTACTGAGCTGAGGACCTCTGATTCTGACGAAGATAGTCCTTGTACTGTAATGACTTGCCGCCGCTCACTAAGGAAATTATATATCCATTTCCCTACTTTTCCTGTTATTCCCATATACTTCAGTTTATGTATTATGATTCCATGGATCACACTTGTCGAACGCTTTGGCAAAGTTTGTGTATATTACATCATAGTTTTCATTACTTTCAAGTGCATCAATAATGTTCTAGTGTTCCATTAGTTGTGCTAGGTATGATCTGCCTGACCGAAACCCATATTGGTTATCATTGAATTTTTTGTGAGTTTCCAAAAAGTCAGATTTTCTATCTAACTATTCTTTCAAATATTTTAGTGAGATGAAATGTAAGCGACACTGGCCTATAGTTTTTGGCTTCGGATCGATCTCCTCCTTTATATATTGGGACTATGTTCGCGCTCTTTAGGATGCCCGGTATTTCTCCCGTTGTCTAGTGATCGTCTCCATATCCAGTATAGGGGCTCAGCGATTGCATTCTTGCAGTTTTTGATCAGTGTGGCATTCCATTCATCCGATCCTGCCGCTGAGTGTGCTTTTAGTTTCCCTATAGTTTGTGTAATATCATATGTCGTAAAGTCGACGTCCGTTATACTTTCCCCTTGTAGTTCTTCTTCAAAGAACGCGTTTCTATCGCATATCAGTTTGTCAGTTTTTGGGATACTGAAAGATGATTCGTACTTAGCTCTTAATATTTCAAATACTTTTATTAGATCATCAGATAAAGCACTGTTCTCGTTTTATAAAGGTCCGATAGTCGCATGGTTTTTCGACTTTCTTTTTGCAAAATTATAGAAGTACTTTGAGTTAACCTTTATCGCTTCTATAGCGTCGTCTTCTTTTTCTGTATGCTTCTCGATTAGTTCCTGTATAACGTCATCGATACTTTGCAGTTTATCATTTAATATTTTTCTGATGTTATCTTTACATTTACTTAATTTTGCAGTCACTCTTTTTCTCTTTCGAAACAATGCCCTCTTTTGTCTCTCGGACCTGCTTCTCTTTCCTCTTTGTTGTATTTTTGGGACATGTTTTTCCACAATTTCTAACGTCTTCTTCTCTAACGTCATTAGCATCTCTCCCGTTGTCTTGGCCTCGAAAATGGTTTTCCAATCTATTACTTCCATGCTAGATGTAACATCTTCCCAATTTATAGCTTTGGAGTGAAAGTTAAAAATTTCGAATTTGCTTCTTTCTGTTGTTCGTGTTCTTTCCTTTCCTGTTGCATTTATATTAGTTGTTATTTCAATGATGAGGTGGTCCGATATCATTGTTGGGGATATTTCTACATTATCAATTAGATTACTGTTGTTTGTGAATACCAAATCTAGGCAGTTGTTTTTTCTTGTGTTTTCTGTTATTCTTGCGTTAACATAAATTCATCAGCTAGAGCTAGTAGCATTTTTACCTGCTCCTGGTCTTCTCGTGTGCCCCCCTTGTCCTGGTGTATACATATATTTTTTCCTATCCTTTTATATTTCATGAATGGGAAATTAGAATCACCACAGAGAAAAATATTTGGGGTGGGAGAGTGTAGATCTTTTACCCAGTTTCTTAACTCTGTAATGGAATCTGAAAAATTTGAGGTTGGTGTGTTTGGGGGTCTGTACATTACAATTAGTACCATATTTAATTTTTCAACTTTTGCTGCTACACATTCTACGTAGCTGTTTGAGGTACTTATAGCCATTTCTGCTATGTGCCTTTCGCCTGTGTAAATAGCACATCCTCCTTTACGTCTCACTGTTCTGTCGGCTCGGAGGATGTTATACGTTAGTTGTCAATTTGTATTTCTTTTTTGTCAACACAGGACTCGCAGCTTTCGCAGTTCACCTAGCAGTCCTTTAGATGAGTTTCCGTGAGGCATGCAAAGTCGGCTCCGGCTTTGATTTGAGGCCCTGAATGTTGGCTAGGATTATTTTTATTTTTTCTCTATCGTTTTCGCATACAGGTGGTTCCGATTTGTTTTCCAATGGTGGTGCCGGTTTCGTTGCCTTGTGGTCCTCCGAGAATTTGCCTCTTTTTATCTTTGTCGGTACCTGTTGTCCCGATAACGCGTGAAGTGTCTTTGTGTGTGTCTTCTCTCCGGCTCTCGGATTCCTATATTTGTCAGCTGACTTTGTATTTGCTGGATAGTATTTAGCAGCTGAATTGTGTGTGTTGGCTACGTCTAAAAAGTTGATACCCTTTTTAATATTAGTTTTTCCCGTTCACCCGTTGCGTTCCTTCGAGGGTGGTGGTAACGGTGGTATATATATATATATATATATATATATATATATATATATAATATATATATATATATATATATATATATATATATATAGTGGACCTAGTTTTAACCGTTTAAGGTGATAATGATTTAATTGTATGCAATGATTGATTAAGGCAATGACTGATTGATTGCTTATTAATGAAAGGCTATTTGAGTAGATCCACCATACTATTGGAAGTGACCGAAAAGGCAGCGAGGTCACCAGCTTGGTTTTCACCCAAGCAAATTAATATTAAGGTTATAAAAGACACCTTATGGGTTTTGTAGTTTATTATGAAAATAAAGCCGTTATTTATTCACTGTGATATAACAAAGAAGTGACAGTAATGAATTGGTAGTTTTACGTTTTGCTTATGACATAGACTTAGCTAATAAGATGAAAGGTTAATAGCTTAATTGACACGTAATAAATACTGTAAACGTTGATGGTATGTAAATAGCATGCGACATGGAACATTGAATGGGCCTAGTAAATGATATAAAGAATGCACGTGCGTTTGGTACATTGAATGGAAAACATGACACTGATTAAGTAGGCTAAATGATTGCATGGATGCACAAGGAATAATTGATGCGGCCTAATAATAATGGATTGAAGTGCTTGACAAAATAACAAATATCATTTATATAAGACCATTATGTGATGTTAAGTGATTACGTCAAGAGAACATTTAGTTAACACACAAATATATGAATTGAACATAATGACGGATGTTACGCGGAATAACGGTATTGAAATGACACGAATTGGATGATAGGCCTACTGCGTTCTTTCACGAGAGTCAGTTGGAACGCTTGATTACACACTTTGGGAGTATAGCCTACCGTTCGGCGGTAGGCTAATGTAGGCTTCACAAGAGTACTTAGAATAGGAGGTACTTATCTTAGGACGATGTAAACTCTTGAAGGCGGGTTGGAGACGAACCATTTTACGCAGATTCGGGTTGTCGTTGTCCGTTAAGCCTCTTGAGATGATGGATGTAGGCTTCGTGGAGGCCTGAGGTGATGTTACTTCTCGAGGTGCAGGCTGGCCTTATGATCTTGCTTGATGATAAATTGTAGGCCTTGAAGAAAGTAGCGGCCGCGCCCCTCGGCCAGGGGGCCGGAAAGCGGTTGATGGACGTTGCTCACGTTCGATGATGTGAGTACCAGTGAGTGAGAGTGAGAATGAAAGCAAGTGGAAGCTCGCTTTTATACGTAGTTCCTGTGACGTAGGACTGTACCAAATCTTAAGACGCTTTGTCCGCGCGTCCTTTAGTTGATAAAGGCTTACATTCGCGCCTTTTGGGAAGAAACAGACTTTCCATTGTTTGTTTGCCCACGTGTGTTCCAAGACTGTTTGATGGTAGCGTGGAAGGAAAGTATTTCTGTCTATTTGTTGGTCTATTTCTTGTCGATCCGCTACTATATATATATATATATATATATATACATTATATAATATATTACTAGGTGAGATACCCGGCGTTGCCCGGGTTAATTGAATGCCCGGTTAGGTCAACTGAATGCCCCCCAAAACTCCCTCTCCCCCCTTTATGCAACTTGGGGGCTAACCCCCTCCCCATTATCCCCACCCTACTTACCCCCCACCCTTCCACCATTACTGCCCGGGATAAATTTCACAAACACAGGCTAAACTACAGAAAAGAACGCAGCCGTGAAAATTTTGAGCTTCACATTGTCAAAATTTCTGAATCTGATCAGATATCCCCCCCCCCTGACCAAATAATTGAACTCCCAATTACTGTCGGTTCAATTATTTGGTCAATAAAACAATAGAAAAGAACAGTCATGAAAATCTTGAGCTTCACATTGCCGCCCGTAATACAAACAGACAGGCTGACCGACTCTGTGTTGACATTCTTCATCCCATAAGAGGTTCCCGTGCCAAATTTGGTAGCTCTAGGTCAAACGGTTTGCGCTTGCATAGAGGACAGACAGACAGAAAGGCGAATATATATATATATATATATATATATATATACTGTACAGGGTGGGCGGAAAGTAGCTCCCTATTTTGGATTGGTAAAAAAATACGTATATTATCCATTTATTTCAGAAGAAATAATATGAAAAGGTAGGCATACATGGTGGGTTTTCTCTAAAATTCAATGTGGGCTCCAACTCTTTCCACCAGCTTCTGGAGCCGCCCAGGAATGGCGTCCACTGACTTTAGCAGGAACTCCGGCGGGATGGAGGACATGACTTCCCGAATTCGGTCTTCCAGTTCTTCCAATGTCCTCGGTTTGGTGCGGTAGACTTCTTCCTTTACCCACCCCCAAAGATCTGATATTTATGCAAGATGGCGCCCCTCCGCACTTCGCTCTTGTTGTCCGTGAGTGGCTGGATGCCCACTTCCCTGGGCGTTGGATGGGTCGTCGTGGTCCACATCAATGGCCAGCCAGGAGCCCCGACTTGAGACCGTGCGACTTCTCTCTTTGGGGGTGGGTAAAGGAAGAAGTCTACCGCACCAAACCGAGGACATTGGAAGAACTGGAGGACCGAATTCGGGAAGTCATGTCCTCCATCCCGCCGGAGTTCCTGCTAAAGTCAGTGAACGCCATTCCTGGGCGGCTCCAGAAGCTGGTGGAAAGAGTTGGAGCCCACATTGAATTTTATAGAAAACCTACCATGTATGCCTACCTTTTCATATTATTTCTTCTGAAATAAATGGATAATATACATATTTTTTTACCAATCCAAAATAGGGAGCTACTTTCCGCCCACCCTGTATATATATATATATATGATGTAAACCTACAAGGAAAAAGAAAAATTATTCCAAGTCCTTTCGTGTGTTCAGAAGTACACCTCGTCAGGGAATTCATTCATTCATTTCATGTGTTTAATTGTGAAATATATATATATTCAACATATTAGCACTCCTATGAAACATTTAAATTAATGTATTCTCTTCAAAGTCTTGGGCATGTGGAGTAGGGCAAGGGGCGCTGTTGTCGCTTTCTCTCTTTAATGTAATGGTTTATTATGCATGCAGGGGGAGTTGGGGGAGGGAGAGGTAAATACGTCCAGGCTGACAGGGAGGAGGGATGGGAAATGCATAAGGTAGGTTTGGGGCCATATCCAGTGGCGGTTCCCCCTCCCCTCTGACGTGGCATTCCTTTTAAACGTTTATATATATATATATACAATACTTTTTCAGTCACTAACGTACTCCAAAATGTCTAACAAAAGACAAATTACTTAAAACTATATTTTTCTTAACTGAACTCCGACTTCCAAATGTGACATTTTAA
The DNA here is from genome assembly GCA_023014485.1 of Bathynomus jamesi. NCBI lineage: Eukaryota > Metazoa > Arthropoda > Malacostraca > Isopoda > Cirolanidae > Bathynomus > Bathynomus jamesi. The sequence continues at coordinate 589,243 of JAJOZX010001175.1, forward strand.
AACTTACTTAGACATTAATGGTTTGGAATGAGTTTCTAATGCTATTTTCTCGAGTATTTTCTCTCCAGTTCTCTTTCGCTTCTCACACCAAGACTGTTACATCACCTTGAAACAGTTAAAGCATTACAATTGTTATTATTATTATTATTATTTACGAGCTGTAACTTAGTTAATAAATGCATAAAATAATTATGTCCGGATGTGTTTGTGTGTATATATACACACACTCGTGCGTGTATATAGTCATAAATGCACACTTTCTTCCAACTTTTGGAGGCTCATGTTTACCGAGTAACTCCAACATGTCATGTTTGTTATATTTTATATTTTTTTTATTATTTTCGCTCGTGTTATGCCAAAGCTACACGAGCGACTTTGTCGCTGCGTCAGAGTTGCAAGGTGTCGCAGTGATACAATCGCAGAGGCTGTTGCGAACGACATGGGCTGCGAGAGCGCGAGAAGTCGCCGCGATTTCTTCGTTTTTAGTGCCACGTGGCAGTGACGCTGTGACAAAGTCGCTCGTGTATTAGAAACGTTTAGGTGAAACGTGTATTTTTTACCGTATACAATAATTATTTTTTCGAATTTCAACCGCGTTATGATTTTTAATTAAAAACCTCTAAATCAAATTACTCCTACTTCATGCTACCTCAAGCTTTTACACACCCACTGATTTGTTTAAGGTTAGGTTAGTTTAGATTAGGTTAACCTAAGTTAACTTAACCAAACTATAAGAAAGTATCTCCTACAAGAATATTCGACCGATTTGCAAAGTACGAGTTAATGGGTAAAAAACAGGGTTGGCCTGATTTGACCCGACCCAGTCGTCCCCAGTGTTTTTTTTTTTTTTCAGAAAAAGCCCACCTGAAAACCAGTTAAAGCCCACTCAAGCGGGTTTTTTCAGATATTTTAAAACAATGAGTTACTGTAATAAACTAATAAAAATAATATAACAGTCAATACCATGTATTTGAGTCATTGCAGTCGTGTAGGACTTTGTTTTATTAAATAAATAACAAAAGCACAAAGCTCAACTCAACTTCAACTTGAGGTGGATTGTGGTGGCAATGATGGGATCATTCCGAACTGATGACCATCCATCTTTTAGCGGAGTTATTGTAGCATTTGTTAAGTCATTACTCAAATTCTGTTCTACTTCATCATGTACTTCAGTAAGATCATCTCCCGCTAGGTCTTTTCTTGTTGGTGCGCAATACCCAGGTCTTATAAACAGATTCATCATTTGTTTATATTCTTTGCTGCTAGCAGCCATTAAAAGCTATTGCATTGCTGTGGAAAAACTTGGCAACTCGTAGATCAAGCAGTTTCTTTTGTTTTTCTGTTGTCTTTATAACAAAATTGGTCATCTGAGGTTGGGTCAATCTTGACTTTAATAGAGTACTACAAATACCGCTTGATGGGGTGAAATACGAAGATTTAGGTTTCTTCTTCGGAGGTTGAGAAGTAGAACAACTGTCAGGTCTGTTGACAGAGACACCCAGAAGCTGATGAAGGTGATGATAGAAATGAATCAAATGATATAGTTCAGAAACTGATGATTCGGGTGAAATATTTAACGCAACTCGATCATGAGTTGGAGGATTTTCATTTCTCTATACATTTTTGTAAATGTGTTTTGATTCTCTCAATTTTAGAACTTAATTCCATTCCTCAATGTTCGCATTTCACTTTTGAGCTTCCTTCAACTCGTATGACATCGGCCCACTCGTGAGAAGATTTCCTACCACTTCCAGCAACAAATGGCATCGTTTCTTAAATTCTTAGCGTTAAATAAAAATAATTCAGTGTAGCTACTGGTAATACTAAGCTTTAGCTATTATATCTGTTATATTTTTTAAAAAAATCCTCTATATGTATCTGTAACAAAATAGCAACAATCATTATCAAGAACCAAGGAATAAATACTGTATATAAGCACAAAAAATTTTAAAGGCCAGTTTTTTAATTTTATTATACACTTTTCCTATATTAGCTATAGAAAAATCGAAAAAACCCGATAAAACCCCTAAAAAACCCAATAGAACCATACCCGATAAAACCCAGGAGGGTGGGTTTTTCAATAAAACCGTTTTTTGCCAACCCTCGTAAAAAAAGGGACTTACTCTTGGTGATATATATATATATATATATGGGATGAATTTAACACTTAAACAGGTGAAATGAAATGAATGATGCAAACCCACGAGGAAAAGGAAAAAATTATTCCAACGCCTTTCGTGTACTCAGCAATTCCCTGACGAGGTGTATTGCTGAATACACGAAAGGACTTGGAATATTTTAAATAGAAAATGGGATTGTTATATACATATATATATGTGTGTGTGTGCTGTATATTCTTATTTAATTAAAGTAATTTTGGGTTTTACAAACATGCGAGTTACTGTGAATCAAAAAGCTCTTCAATTAATGATGATTCACATGAGGCTCTTCTTGGAAGAAGTGGCTAAGCGACAAAAGTAAAAGACCCCCCCCCCCCCCCCCCCCCCCCCCCCCCCAAAAAAAAAACTCGGTTAAAGTTGTACCGATAAAAATAACTTTTGAACTTTCTGAAGATATTCCTTCAAAATACTCTAAAAAGTTCAAAAGTTACGTCACTTTCAAATTGGTGCAATTTTAACTGTGTTTTTTTTTCCCTCCTAGGAGGACGTCATATATTTTATCATCTAAACCAATGGTTCCCAAACTTTTTGAAGCTACCGTCCCCCTTTCGTCAAGCAAAAAAAAAGATACAATAATTACTGAGAGACAATACAATAATTATTGAAAAAAATCGCAATACAATGAATACACTTATATTTATTGCTTTAATAATCTAATTTTACGTTACATTACAATTTATTTTATGCAGGGAGGAGGGGCCAAGGGCGAGGGCCCGTAAAAACGATCCTCCTCTCCCAGTCACATAAAAGGAAAATGAGAGAGAGCCGAAATCCAGGTCTCGTAAACACGATGTCATTTCTTAATTGCTACAATGGACTTAATAATGAAGTTTGCGCGTGATTCACGATTTTTTCCTAGCGACCCCTTTACTCTCAACGGCCCCCCCCTCTTCCTTAAATTTTACAAACGGCCCCCCTTCCATAAATTTTACAAACGCCCACTGGTGGGCGGTACCGCCCCCCGTTGGTAACCACTGATCTAGACTCTATAAATAAGAGTTTATAAATTCATTCACCTCAATTTTGTATTTATGTAGAATTCTGTAGCTAGCTCACAGAGGGTATTTTTTAAAAACACGTACTCGTACATACAATGAACACCGTCCTAAAGCGACGGAATGGACATATGGCACCATCCTCTTGAAGCATGGTGGACTCCGAGTGAAGTTTTCATTCCGAAACAAGGGCAAGTGGCTCTCACTTACGATGGATATTTAATCTCGTGAATTAAGACTCTCTCTCTCTCTCTCTCTCTCTCTGTCTCTCTCTCTGTCTCTCTCTCTCTCTGTCTCATATATATATTTATTTATTCTGCAGTCCTACGAGCGACTCTTCAACAGCGTTCTTCTTTTATTGGATTTGATGGAGGAGAGTGTTATTTTGAACTCTCATCCTACCTTCATAACCTTCCACGCGAGGGTGGTCACGGATTCGACTTAGAGATTTATGAGGTAGTTTCATGAATGTAGCTAAATGAAAGTTTTGTAGGTTCCTTCTGTAGAATTTTAAATAGTTTTGGTCCTGCTGCAATACCGAATGTTTTCGATCTTTGTTCGAAATTTTCTTGTCTTGTTCTCTTTGAAAAGATGCAAAAACTTTCGTTCTTTTTCTTTCTTTTTCGTTCTTTCTTTCCAAAAGGTTTTATTTGATTTTTTAAGTAATTTCTACGCTTATTTTATTACGGATCGTTTACGACGTCTTTCCGAAGAATATAATAATATTTTCAGAAATATTGGCCTTCAGCACCCGGTAGCTCAATGGTTACGGTTGCTGGCGCTGATCGGTGAGGCTCTGGTTCGCTTCCGCCTGCATGCTCCTGGGTTCGGTTGAGTTGGTCGCTTACCCTGTTTATGCGCGAGCTAAAGTGGACCATTGGGGTACACTCTTGAACAGTAATCTTGATTACTTCCCAGTCATTCCCATTCTTGGACCGGAAATGGGAATGAACAAAGTGATAATTGCACATTAAGGAATAAAAGTGTTTTAATTTGAAAAAAAACTTAATTCCTATTCGCGGTAAAAGCGCCAAATGAGAAGGATTTATATTTACTAACTTAACTCAACTTAACCTAATCTATCCCGTGGACCAGAGTTGGAAAGCCGTGGACGAGAATGAAAATGTCCCGAAATCGGAATAGATCAATTTGAGAATTTCCTCCTTTGGACGCGGAATAACGTGGTTAATGACATTAAATGAGGTAATACCGTAATCTTTGTCATTTTTTTTTCTCGAATCAAATTTCCGTTTGCTCTGGATAACCTCGAGTGGATCTTAGGATCTTTGTTAGTTTATCTACCGCAATGTGGGATAACTTTCACTCAAGAGGTGACATTAACGCGAAAGAAAATGGTTTTATGCGTGTTATGACAATTGTCATAACGTAACTCATAAGTTAAGGAAGATAGAGGAAAAAGTGTTTAGACAAAAAGATAGATAAAATTCCATAGATTAAAAATTATAAGTGACTAGTACAGTTCCCGCCGCTTCGCTGACGGTTAGACAGGCTAAACTACAAAAAAAGAACCCAGCCGTGAAAATTTTGAGCTTCACATTGTGTCAACATTTCTGAATCTGGTATCTCCCAAAACCTCCTCACCCCCATTCATACAACTTGGGGGCTAACCCCCTCCCCCATTACCCCACCCATCCCCCATTACCCCCACCCCCCACCCTTCCCCCATTGCTAAACTACAGAAAGAACAGAGTCATGAAAATCTTGAGCTTCACATTGCCGCCCGTAATACAATTTCTGAATTTTTTTCTCACAATTTTTTCTCACAATTTCTGAAAGTGTGACGGACAGACGGACAGACGGACAGACGGACAGCTCTCTTATTATAATATATAGATTATTTCCATGAAACAGTTTTTTTTTGCGCAAAATCCATAAAACCTGTTTTGTTTTTGTAATAAGTGCCAATGTCACCCCTTGAGCCAGTCACCCCATATCAGCTTTTTTGAGAATTAATTTTATTTGTTAAACGTTAAATTTTTAATTATTTAAATATTAAAAATATTTTATTAAACCAAAACTATACTTAAATATTACTAGCTAAAGTGGGCCCTACGTGCCCATTTAGCTAGACCTGAGGTGCTGGGACCTGAGGCCCCATCTAATCCCGAACAACTGTTTATACAAACGGGCCAAAGGAGATCGGGGGGGGGGGGGGGGGGGGGAAATCCTGTTTCAAATAATTGTATTTTCTTATTCTAACCTAAACATCAACTGTAAGATACATCTAACATCAACACCTCGATCAACACCAGTTGAAATAGTCTGTAGACGTTTCTACTCGTAAAAAATTGCATCCACGTTTGTGAAATGGAGAAAAGTTATTTGGTGAATAAAACTATGGAAAAGAACGCAGCCATGAAAATCTTAAGCTTCACATCGGAACCCATTGTGTCAAGATTTGTGAAGCTGCATTTAAAATCTCAGTTCCTCGCGAACTTAAAGTAAATATTAAACTTTCGCCGCGGTAATAATTTCTTTTCAAAATCTTCGCCAAGAAATTATTTTCTGTGACGTTTTTGGAATGAAATTATTTAATGCGACTATTTCCAGATAGACAGATAGACAGACAGAATCGGCTCCATTCTAGTAATTATGAAATTTGATTAACTGTTAATTAATCATTTTTGTCAAAATCTTTTGACCGCACTGAGCGTTATCTCCTCCACAATTTCTTCCTCTGAAATAAACTTAAAAAGCTTTTAACTCTTCGTATGTATCTCTTCTTCTCTCTGATTGGCTGATTTAAGTGTTGCACTCCCTTACGGTTCTTTTTCAAATCTTAAAGAAATTAAAATTTTAAGCTGAAAATGTTGAATAAAAATTCTCTCTTAATTGGATCGTGTCCAATTATCATTAGGAATAATGTGAACATCTTTCAGAGGTAATATAGAGCGGTATCTTTCAAATTACTTTAATTGGCGATAAAGGAAAAATTACATTCTATAAATTGTCATTTTTGAACTTCACCGATAATAATTATCGGTCTACAAACTTTCTATTCAGATTATCGCAAAATACGAGAGAAAATGCTACAACAATGAAAATTTAGATCGGAAGGAGTGATTTGTGGTGTCTGTTGTGAGGTTTGTGATGTCCTTGGGGGGGGGATGTCGATTGCAACACCTGAACTTAGAAAGTTAAAGTCGAGTGAACGGAGAAAGAATTTGATTTCGAGGATAGTTGTAACGCGGGTCATCTTCGTTTTCAACCGCCTTCGGTGGACGCGCTTTTTTTACCAATTTTTTATAAACTTAAATCGGTTTAATTTTTATTTACTTTTACGTGATATGGATTTAATTACCGAATTTTAAAAACTTTGTTGAAATTATTAATAAATATTTGTAAATAAAAAGTAAGGTACTGTAGGTGGTGCCGCAAGTGGAGCCCGATGCCCCAAAACCTAAAGTATTTCTCATGGATAGTAATAAGTGTGGAAATGAATGGAGCTTTAGGAAACGCGGCTGAATCCGTGGCTTGTTCAGCTTCTTATCCATGATTGTCTTCCTCATTTGCCTCTGAAATTATAAAAGAAATTACATTTGAGCAGAACTACAAAGTATACTCAATGATAAGCTCCTAAACTTCCCTCCTTTCTTAAACGTTAATAAGTCATGAATACAGTTGAAAGTGAACAACCCGATCTATAATAACTAAAACTTTGCCATTTTGAAGGTACTTAAAGAAACTTACCAATATCAGAGGAGAGGGGGAGGGGTTCCTCGTACTCAATCGAATCTGAAATTATAAAGGAGAATATAGAACTAAATAAAATAACAATTTTACCCTTATGAGTGTAGAACCCTCAAAAAAGTTCATGGCCCAAAAAGTTTTAAAATTCATAAAAATAATCCCAACGTTCAAAAAAGTTCATAATAATTACAGTACAAAATATTTATTGATAAACATGCATCGAGCGCTTTAAAATAAACAAATAAACAAACGTAAACTTATCCCTGCACTTTATTACTTACAGATAAAAAATAAACATAAATGTAATCCTGTACTTTATTACTGAAAGAAAATGTAGAAACATGTGTTTACTGATATCTAAACATATATTAAACCTCCCGATTCCATTGCAGCATCATATGATCTTTCAAATGATCTACTACTGTCAGACTCTCTCTCCACTCCGGAGAGGGCGATCGGTTACCTGCGTGCCGCCGGCTTGCTCGATCAGGGTGGGCTGATCGGCTAACCAACAACAACTTAAACGCGCGTACAGTTTTGGGGTCACATTGAAAATTGGTAACTAATTTTCTTTCCAAAACCTGAGCATACTTTGTGAGAACTTCAAAATCAGGGTTTTTTCCCAAAACTTCTCGCAACTTATCTTTGTATAGTGTACAGGATATACTATTCTTAACATCTTCTACTACTTGCATTGCATCCACTAAGGGTAAACGACTTTCTAGTTTCTTAATGGAATCCGTCAAACAAGGAAAGTTTGTTGCAATAAAAGCAAGGTCCTGTGATAGTTTGGGGTTGCATGGCAATTCCTGCGTGTCTTTAATGGCTTGTGATTCTGGTTCTAGACTTAAAACAAATGGTTTAACTTTGCTAAAGTTCACAAGAAGTGATAAACAGATTTTTGTGAACTTTTTTATTAAGTTGAAAGTTCAAAAAGTTCATTATGATGGCTAAAAAAAAAAAAAAAAAAAAAAAAAAATTGTAAAAGAATTTATGAACTTTTTTGATGGCTCTACAAGTTATGACAACATGAATTTAATATCTTATTCACTGGTCTACTTTATTTGAAGAGATTATTCGTAGAAAATAATAGAAGTGAACAACGAAGTCCAAAAAAAATAAAAGTTTAACTTGTTGATAAATAGAAAACTTTTTGGATCACCTGAAGCTCAGGGCACCCAGCCTGCTTTAGTTAGCCTTATAAGACATGGAAATAGGAATCCAGAGGCGGCTTTAATCACTCGCAGAATAACTGATGAAGATTTGACAATTTTAAACTATCGGTTGATATGGGAAAGAGTTGTAAAGAAGGGATTCAGAAAGTGGGGGTGAAAAAAGGCCCACAAAGCTAAGATCCATTCAAGATTCAAAAAAAGGTTTTGGTACCCCAACTAGTACATTTTGCTAGACATGAAATTATTTATGGTGACTTTAATAAGCTTAAAATATGGTATGGAGTCCCATTATCAACTATTAATAGTTCATTTCCCTTTTTAATGGGATGTGCACGGTGGTTATAACGTAGTCATGAGATATCATCTTCAAATTAAACTATCTATCAGTATTTGTGAAAAAAAGGTCGGAATTTCAACCATTGTTCACTTTCACAGATTCAAAAGATTTAGAAATTTGTTTGTTTGTACGTGGTACCGAAACCACTGTTACAATCAGGAAACGAGGACCGGCAGATTTACTTTCCTTCCTGCACAAAATTTTGTATTCATTTTGGCACAAGTGTAGTTAATAATAATCAGAAATACCACTACTGGACCTCGCTGTGTCAAGTTTACAATAAAAATACAAATACCAAAAAAGGCTTCCAAATATAATCAATTTATTTTTTGGTTATTAAAATAATATTTTAAAACGTGCCCGAAACAGGTTTTGGGTTTACATAACCTCTGAAACTGAAAACATGTTGATTAAAAAGGCCTATGAAAAAAAAAAAGTTGCAATTTTGGAAAAGACCAATTGAGTGCCCCTAAATTTTTGCCCCCCCCCCCCTTAAAAAGGGTTATAATTTACTTTTTAAAGTTTTTCCTTGTTGTAATTTCAGTAGTATAAAAAAAGAAAATAGTTCATTTGTCTTAAATGGTCGTTGGGACTTTTTCAAAGACAAACTTTTTGACCGACCATAAATTCTCGAAACGTTGACAAATTTTATCAAATTTAAAATTTCCTTTTTTTTTGGTCATCTTTCCCTGTCAAGATAACGTATATTATCTTTCCAAATCAGCTTCTAAGAGGTTAAGTGTGTTGTACCGCCTCCGTGGTTTCTTCACCCCAAGTCAGTTGCTGTCTCTGTACAGGGGTCTTGTTCACCCCTCTATGGAATACGCTTCTCATGTGTCGGGTGGCTCAACCCATACAGCTCCACATGACCGGGCGGAATCAAAGGTTTTTCGTCTCATCAATTCCCCGCCTCTTACTGACTGTCTTCAATTCCTCTCTCTTTGCCGCAGTTTTGCCTCATTCTCTCTCTATCGCTATCATAACGGAGACTACTCTTCTGAACTCTCTAACTGCATGTCACCTCCTCTAAAGAGAGCTTGCAGTACCAGACTTTCGACACATTCTCATTCATTTTCTTTTTAACTCTAACCCAAGGGTTAGTCGGTATTTTCAACCTTTCATCTACTCAGCCGGTGAACTCTGGAACAATCTTCCTCAATCCATCTTTCCCCCTGTCTATGACTTCCAATCTTTGAAACGCAGAGTGTCCAGGCATCTCGAAAACCTTTGTTGCTGGTATGCCATACTAAATAATGATCATGATCGTGGTTTGAATTGGTGGTGTGATTCTCTTGTTAAAAGTTTATATCTCGTGTAACGTTTGTAACATCACTTAACAAGATTCTCCATTGAGTGAAAATTGTTCTCATATATTTTTACAGGTGTTATTAAAATGACCCAAGGAAAAATAAAGGACACCCCTACCAGGACTTTCGTGTATATTTCAACACCTCAGGGAGCAGAAACTTAAGACAAAGTAAAGTAACAGAGAGAGAAGAACCAGTGTATTAAAATCTTTTGTCTTAAGCTTTTGCCCTCTGATGAGGTGTTAAAGTATACACGAAAGTACTCGGAGGACTGTCTTTTATTTTTCCTGTGGGTTGTTCTAATATAATTTTTAGTTCCCTTGATTTTTTTTACATTTTTTTTCAATCTTACAGATTTGTGCAATCAGTTGAAACACACCCACTTTCACACTCTTTTCAACATATCTTCTACACTCTACACCCACTGAATCATCATTTCACATTTAATAATTTCGTTTCATAACTCAACCATTCCTGACGACTTTCCTTTCTTCAGCTTTCATCCTGCTCTTCCAGCTTCCTCTAACCTAAAAATCCACCACCCTCTGGTATACAATTCTTCATTCACCGCCAAAACCAATTGCATTCACATTTGCTTTTTGCTCATTCACCTCATTTACCAGTTTACTAAATTTCTCTTTTAAATCTCTCGCATATTTGCTCAGCCTTCTCATTGCTTCTCTTATCTTTCATATTAATAATTATTCCACCACACTCGCCTTTGCACTTCGTCACTTTTATCCATATTACGGATAACCAGATCCTGTCCCTTGAACTACATTCAACAACGTAGAAGGAATTCCACCAAAAATGACACTAATCATTAATTTCCGATTCACTGTTGACGCGTTCAATTTTTTAGATGTAATTAATTATTGATAAGAAATTGTCATTCCATCAACAGATACATCCTTCATGTAAAAAACTTTCTCTCTGCAACGATATTTTGTACTTTTTTATACAATATTTGTTATTGTTTACTAACTTTCTGCAACGATATTTTGTACTTTTTTATACAATATTTGTTATTGTTTCAACGAGGATGTATCTGTT